>OX365954.1:46608407-47025907 GCA_947247005.1 Spisula solida
AATTATCAGATCAAATAATAAGTTTGGCTACATGTTGTTTACACACCATGGTATATAAATTTTTATGGCCCTAACATATTAGATAATACTGAAGTGAGAAATTTCTTATCTGAAATCAATGATCTTTCTGTTAGAAACAAGGATAAAGTCGAGGATCTCAACTAGTTAGGACCTGTATGCTAATTGGTCTACCTCGGGCTTTATCTTACAAGGGGGATAATTTATAGGTCACTTATGTCTCTCATTTCAACTGTCATGTGATTGATATATACTTTACAGCTAACTCCTGTCTTATTTTCCCTGTGAGTTTTGATGGTCGATCTCAACCTTGTTACATGGCAATCATAAATAATATGAAGCCGTAGCAATAAAAATCCTCTGACTGAATTGTGACTGACTTTGTCACTTTGAAGCTATTAATTAATTATAAAGCTGTTGCAAGACAAATTGACAGATAAACTCCCTCCAAACCAGACCCTGTTTACACTGGACTGAAAGTCCGGTTTTGTGAGAAGTCTGGTTTTATGGGAGTTGTGTAAAATGTACACTGTACACGGTTTTATTGTATATATTATAAACTTTAACTCACTGACCAGATAATCAGATTACCAACATACAAGGATTACAGAATTGTGTTAGATTGAAGAGCTTGAGTTTGGCACACAACAAAATTGAAAAAATCCAGGGACTTGATAACCTCCCAATACATTATTTGAATCTGGTATACTTTTATTTATACATTCCGTATTCTTATGCACTTAAAGATTAAACCAGCCATGAATCATAACCAAAAATTATTTCCCATGTCTCTGATGGGCTATTCAGGAACAATCATATTCTTTCGCCATATTTTTATGATTTTTTGCATCTCACTTATTCAATTGCCTGAAATTGGTGATGGAAATGCAGGAGATTTCATTAAAATGAGGAAGATTTTACTTGCTCAAACTTTAAACCTAAATAAATGAAGTTTATATGCAGTTTCGTCACTTAGTTTACTTTTATGACAATACCATGAATGCTTCATGAAGCAATTTAAACTAATATTTGTGACCATTTTCATAATGTAAACAAAAAATGTCAGGTTCGGTTCCAGTATGCCCAAGAAATGCGTGAGATTTGATCAATATGCCTCCGTTCATGCATGAGTTGAGTCTTAAATGTTTGACACTAGGTAAATTTACACTTCATTTATTAGTCCCCTACCGGTTTTTGACCGGAGGGGACTATAGGTTTGCCCTCCGTCTGTCAGTCAGTCCGTCCTTCAAAAAATCTGGATCCTGACATAACTCAAACAGTTTACAAGCTAAGTTTATGAAACTTGGTATGTGGATAGGGGGCAATAAGGGGATTATGCACGTCTAAAAATATTTTGATTCTGACAAAAATTGTGGTTGCTATGGCAACAGAAACATTGAAAATGGCTTAAAACCGGTAGGGGACTTCTGTATTGCTTGACATGATTCTATTTTATTTCAGTGTCACAACAAATTGACTAGAATTGAAAATCTAGAGACATTGCGAGTCATACAGGTGAATATTCCATGAAAGTTATTGTATGTCAACAATGATGTCACCTGTTAGCATCATCTGTGGTCTAGTAGGCATCGGTATTTGCTGCAGGGAGTTGAAGGTTTAAATCTGTAATAGTCACATGATCATGGCAGCGAGTTGAAATGTTTTGAATTAATTGTTAACTTTATGTTTGTCTCAATGATTTAACTATATAAATATATAATATTTGAGTCGAGAAGTAAGTGTGTCATATTGAATAGGGGATGATTACTCGTTTAATTGAATACGATTCGATTGTAATGTGAAACTGGTTTCAATTTTGCCAAACCTCTAATCCTTCTAAAGCAATACACATCCTTTAACAACAACATGCTTGTATATGTTTATATGTGTTTGGGTAACCTGTGATATCGAATTAGACTTAACAATATTGGCTGCCTTTAAAAATATAGATGGTTACAGTAGACTATTTGCACAAGTTTGACTGTACTTGGATGTTAAACCACTTACTAGTTAGTGTACAATGTTACTATTTATTTCAGCAAATCAACTTTTCGGGAAACAAGATTAGAAGTTTGAAGGGTTTACAAGATCATAACTTATTGGAATGTTTAGACTTGGAGGATAATGAGGTACAATTCTAGAGACATTATGTATTTCTTTATAGTATTGTAAACTGGACAATTTCTGTGTAATAAAAATTTCACACCAAGAATATTTGATTTCTGATAAAAAATTTTTATATATTGCGAATATTTCCAGTGGTATTTAGTATAGAAACCACATGGAACATTTTACTTGAGTAAGTAGCCAAATAGGCATACTGTAGTACATGTACAGGGTGTTAAAAAAGTTTGTTCTCTAAATTAAAAATCATACTAGTATATCTGAGCTATTTAAACAGTAGAAAATGTTAATTTCTTGCTATAATAGCTACATTTAATGCCAGAGAAATAAAAACAATGGTAACAACCCCTGGATTTCAACCCGAAATTTTTTATATAGTCTTCTGAGGTCAGAAAATTAAAATAAATAAACTCAAACATTGAGAACGAACTTTTTTAACACCCTGTATATGTAAACTTTGACAAAATTTAATTATAATAATAATAATAATGAAGACTTTATTTATAGAGGCAACACAGTTAGGCAATTGCCCAATCTTCCCTGTAATAAGAATCATGATTCAGCCACAAACTTGTGTATACTGTATACATGCTTTTATATTATAATTAATATTACATGTATATGTTTTGTATTGCAGGTTATTGACATCACAGAGATCAAGTACATTAAAGAATTACAGATGTTAAGACAATTGAACTTATTGAGAAATCCAATTCAAGAACTACCAGATTACAGACTGTCAATATTGTTCCAAATCCAGAGACTGACTGAGCTTGACAGACATAAAGTCGAAGTCGATGAGAAGGTAAGATTTCCTACTTTTAGTGCTTTTTATGCCCCGGCATCTACTGATGCGGGAGGCATATAGTGATTGTCCTGTCCGTCCAATCGTTTGTTCGTGCGGTCTTTCGTTCCATTGAAAATGTTAACCAAAACTTTCAAATTCTTGAAACTCAAAGATTTTCAAGTTCCATCAAGGCCTTGCTTTCAAGCTTGGCATACCTTTTTTTACCGTCATTAATAATTTACATTGTCAATGCCATTATCTCTGTCCAACAGAATTATGGCGCCTGGCTTACTTAGCTAGTTATTATTGACAAGGCTTCAACCGGGGCATAAGGGTATACTGTACGCAGTCTTATTTAGACTAAATTTTTAGTGCAAACCAATAGGTGGCAAAGTGGCTGTGTGGACAATGTTATCAACCAGGAACTATTGTTCTGGATGTCTCTGGTTCGAATCCTGGCCAGGGCATTTATTCACAGTTGTTCAGTATTTCCCACCCTAAGTGGAGATGAGCTGGTTGGTTAAAGGACCAATGTGTCTATTTGGAAAGAGCTAGGGTAGAGGACCTGGATTCCTTGTATCACTCAACTGTCTTTTCCCTCATAGTCGGAGGTCTTTGACTAATCTCACAAAGTTGAGCTGAGTACCCCAAATTGAATCGCAAATCAGCTGTTAAACTCATACAGTACAAATGTAATTGAATTGTATAAAAAAGTTCTTGAAATTAATCAAATACTCACATACGACTGTCAAAATAACAAACACAAACAAACATTGACAACAACCAGCACGGCTTTTTAATGATTGTTGAATAAATTGGTTGATACACATGTTGTTTGGATGTGAGATCTAAGCTGTATTGTACAGCGAATTTGACTTGATCCTCTACCTTCTATTAGCATAATTTAAAAGCTGATATATTGTCTATATTTATAATCCACGTTGTATGTTTTAACCTAGAGTGAGCTTTTGTGATCACTCTTCGTCCGTCGTCCGTCCTCCGTCCACAATTTACTTGTGTAGACACTAGAGGTCACAGTTTTAGCCTTATCATTATGAAACTTGGTCAAAATGATCATCTCAATAAAATCTAGGTCAAGTTCGATATTGGGTCATCAGGGGTCAAAAACTAGGTCACAAGGTCAAATTATAGAAAAACCTTGTGTAGTCACTAGAGGTCTCAATTTTGACATAATCTTTATAAAACTTGGTCACAATGATCATGTCAACAAAATCTAGGACATGTTTGATATTGGGTCATCCGGGGTCAAAAACTAGGTCACAAGGTCAAATCATAGAAAAACCTTGTGTAGTCACTACAGGTCACAATTTTGACCTAATCTTAATGAAACCTGGTCACAATGATCATGTCAACAAAATCTAGGTCAAGTTCGATATTGGGTCATCCGGGGTAAAAAACTAGGTCACAAGGTCAAATCATAGAAAAACCTTGTGTAGTCACTACAGGTCACAATTTTGACCTAATCTTTATAAAACTTGGTCACAATGATCATGTCAACAAAATCTAGGACATGTTTGATATTGGGTCATCCGGGGTCAAAAACTAGGTCACAAGGTCAAATCATAGAAAAACCTTGTGTAGTCACTACAGGTCACAATTTTGACCTAATCTTAATGAAACCTGGTCACAATGATCATGTCAACAAAATCTAGGTCAAGTTCGATATTGGGTCATCCGGGGTAAAAAACTAGGTCACGATTTCAAATCTTAGAAAAACCTTGTGTAGTCTCTAGAAGTGGGCCCTCTTGTTTATAAGCAGGGAGTATCATGAAGACACTCAATGTGTAAAACAAAAACAAATCTAACTGACTGATATTGCCTGATTTGCTCGTGGAAATTGATATATTCAACGGAAGAATCTTGTAATATATTCATGCATAAATGTCAGGATCAGGTCAAGTTCTCTATGCTTTACTATATTGTTATAACTTACAGGTATCATCAGTGAATATGTTTAACCCGCCACCAGAAGTGATTGCAGCCAGGGATCACATCATGCATGTTGTATACTCATTTCTACAACCTAGTAGAGTCTGGGACAGGTAAGGGGCCACTGTTGTTACTGGAATATTGTAATGTAAAGTACCAATTCAAAGCTTACTTTTCAGCGTCTTTTTTTCGTTATATAATAGGGGCCCCAGGAAAAAAATCTTGAAAGATCATGCAGTTTTCTCCAAAAATGAAGTTTAGCTCAACAAAATCATTCCCCGTGTTACCAAAATACCAATATTTTCCCCCATAGTTTAGGTAAGTCCTAGTGATGTAACGGTAACCATGGTACATGATGAACCACGAAATTAAGCTCTGCATGGTTCACGGTACAATACTACTTAATTTCAATACGATTTTTATGCCCCCGTATCGATAGATCGGGAGGCATATAGTGATTCACCTGTCCGTCCGTCCAATTCTTGTCTGGGCTATGTCTCAAGAACCACTGCTCAGATTTTAACAAAACTTCATGGATAGCTTCACTACCAAGTGGAGATGCACATATCGTCTGCACGTTCTGGTTCTCTGATAATTCACACAGTTATGCCCCTTGGAAGATCGCACTATAACTATATACGAAATTCTTGTCCGGGCTATTTCTCAAGAACCACTGCTCAGATTAACAAAACTTCATGGAAAGCTTCACTACCAAGTGGAGATGCACATATCGTCTGCACGTTCTGGTTCGCTGATAATTCACACAGTTATGCCCCTTGGAAGATCGCACTATAACTATATACTCAATTCTTGTCCGGGCTATTTCTCAAGAACCACTGCTCAGATTTTGACAAAACTTCATGGATAGCTTTCATACCAAGTGGAGATGCGTATATCGTTGGCACGTTCCTGTTTGCTGATTATTCACACAGTTATGCTCCTTGGAAGATCGCACTATAACTATATACTAAATTCTTGTCCGGGCTATTTCTCAAGAACCACTGCTCAGATTTTAACAAAACTTCATGGATAGCTTTACTACGAAGTGGAGATGCGCATATCGTCGGCACTTTTGGGTTTGCTGATAATTCACACAGTTATGCCCCTTGGAAGATCGCACTATAACAATATACTAAATTCGTGTCCGCAATATTTCTCAAGAACCACTGCTCAGATTTTAACAAAACTTCATGGATAGCTTCACTACCAAGTGGAGATGCGCATATCGTTGGCACGTTCCGGTTCGCTGATAATTCACACAGTTATGCCCCTTGGAAGATATCCAATATAACTATATACTTTATTTATGGACTAGGCTTCCACGGGGGCATAAGCGTTTATTGAACGCAGTCTTGTGGAATTCTAATTTGAATAATTTCATATATATTCCTTGAAACTGTAGGTTATTAGACAATCAGGCAGGGATGTAACCGAATGGCCACATATTACTATATAATAAGTTTTATTATACCTCACTTTTTTCTGCAATGCAAAAGTCCCATTGCCCCAGAGAGAGACATTATGACTGTCATTGACAGTTCCAACCTATTTGACACGTGATCGACCGAAAACTGACTGTCAGGTCATGTGATCGACCTGACATTTTCAATGTCATGCAAGGGCAAGTAACTGTGTCAAGCATAAAGCTAAAATTTTGTTGTAGTTGTCTCCCTTGTATAATATACGACTGTCTCAGTCGAAGGCAAAAAAAATAATGAAATGTTTGTCTTTTTTTCATCTAGCACATTACCAAGCATCGAGACCCCATACCCTATGCTGGTCCTTGTGGGACCGCAAGGGTCAGGGAAAAAGGACCTTGCAATGAAACTAGTGGAGGAATTCTCTGACTACTTCGGCTATGGGTAAACTGTTATTTCCATATTTATAAATTTTAGCATCATTATTAGTGATTACATGTACATTATATAGAGGATCTTACATGAGTGTCTTTCTATATTGAATTTATTAAACGAGTTGGATAAAATGATAAAATGCGAGGCTCTGCCGAGTATTTTATCACTTTTATTCAACGAGTAAGACAATGTAAGATTCTTTTTATCACATAAACTAAATACACAGTAAAAGTTTGTCAAGAATGCACACACTTCCCCTTTAGCAAATAAACTCCATAGGAGTAAAGCGGTTCATTGAAAGAGCTAAGAAAATAGTGCAACAATGTATACTCAAATATGTTAATTTTTCTGCCTTTGAAAATAATATTTTTAGGGTATCTAAAATCCTGCAGATGTAAAACTACGCTTAACAAAGTAAATAATTAAATCTAGGACCGCAGCAACACAACGTATTCTGTTCTGTTCCGTGTTCCGGTCCGGGTTTTAGTAACAACCAAGGACAGGGGAAGTAACTAGGTTTTCCGCGTGAATTTATTCGCGATTCGTCTGAATAGCCGAAAATAACTGATTGTACACGATGCAAGTACTTGGTAAGCAAGGAAAATCGTCTTTAATACTCAAAATTAACGGATTTATACAATGAAATCAACATCCGATGCTGTGTTTGTGTAGATGCCAGATATTTGGTATGTACATTTCGTCCCAATCTTATTCGTACCCACCGTCATGTTTACTTACAGTCATATCTCTTAAGTTCTTGTACATCTGTTATTATGTGATTATAACATGCCCTAGAGTGCTCATAATCGGATATAGAATTTATTCTATTCTAAAAATGTATTCTTTTACTTTTTTGACAACGTGTATGAATACATAAATAAAGTGACTCGCCCTTGTATATACCTCATTTGCATGTTTATTACACGTGTGTATTGTGACTTTTATGTAATGGGTTTATTAAACTCCCAGAGCCTATTTTATGTGATAAGTATAGATAAACTACAGTTACATATCTATTAAATTGATTCTAACATTAATAATAAGAGAATAGTGCCTATTTTACAGCCCAGTAAGACATACTGTAAACCAAGAAACTAATTTGCGTGATTTAATTTCGCGGAGTTCGGGAGTGGTAGAATTTTGCGAAATTAAGTCGCCACGAAAGTGCTAAAACATTAATACATATGGACATTGTGGGAAACTTAAAAACGCAAAACTTTGTAGTTGCAAATCGGCAAAACGTAAAAATTCGCAAAAGTAAATTGGTTTACAGTACTTTGATTGAACTAATTGTTCTTTCTTCAGAACTTTACATTATTTGGCTTAGTAGATGACATCAATGTCAAAAGGTCAATCTATTGTGCATTGTTGTAGAACCAAGGACTGTATAGATAAAACCCTGTTCACGCTTAGCTACGCTCTTACTGCGATCATGCCGACCTGCCCCGACCTGACTAAAAGTATTAAACGAAAAAAGAGATCGACTTCAAAACCACATTATTAATATCTTTTAATATATTTTAAGTAGCACAGTGTTAGAATTTAAGATAAAGATGAATTTATGATGGACTTCTTCCTCTTTGCTTTCAGCATTTCACACACAACAAGAAAACCACATAAAGAAGAAATGGCGGGCAAAGATTACCATTTTGTTACTGAAGAGAAATTTGAGATGGACATTAAAATGGTACATCTCGTATAATGTGTTTTATTTGGTTTTTAACTTTTGACTACAATGGATTATCAATCTAGATATCAAAATAACGCAAGTACCTGAGTGTTAAAAAATTGGTAAAGAGGGGGAAAGCAGGGGCTGCGGTCCAATGCTTCCCAGCGATTCAGGTATCGTCATTTGATTCCTGGTCGTAGCAGGTCATACCCTTCCGTGAAGTTCGACAACAATATAAATTTTCCTCCACATTTGGAGGAGTTATTAGTTCGAGTTTGTACTGGTTAAAATAAAGTCAAAGAAAACTGGTTAGACAAATTGTCCACCATATATAAGTGAAAAATTATTGAGTAATATTGTTAAACCTGAATTATAAAAACATAAAATTGAATAAATTATTTGGAATGTTTAGTGATATTTCTGCAGATCTAAAATTTGTGAATTCATTGTACGTGCTGAAATATCAACAACAAAAATGCAAAGAAAAAGTTCAGAGTATTACTTACAGCTTAAATAGCAGTATATAGCCTAGCGTTTACCAAAATCTCGACACTAAAATGTCTGTAACTTTTTTATTACTGAACGTAAACATGTCATGTGGGGGTTTTTATTCTTAGTTAGACCATTACCTACAAGTTGGTGTATGATTTGATACAAAATTCTCAAAAAAGTCGTTTTCACCTATTCACCATATTCAAAGATGGCGGATTTTGAAGTGAAAAATAGGAATGGAATAACATATTCATACGTAGCCTAACCACAGTGGTAATTTGGCATAAAAAGTACCAGTTTTGACATCATATAGGCATTAAATAAATAGAATATTTGTTTGTTTTGATTCAACATGGTTAATATCTCATCGTGTAGTGATAAAATTTTAATATTTTCACTCGCGCTACGCACTCTTGAAAATATTGAATTTTATCACTACACGATGAGATATAAACCATATTCAATCAAAACAAACAAATATCCTCTATATAGCCTAGCGTTTATTTGAGAGTCATATGATACTTTATTTCAGGGTCAATTTATTCAAACATACCAATACAATGGACAATGGTATGGCCTACAAATGGAGTCTATTGAATCTGTAGCCAGAGAGGGGCTGGCTTGTGTTGTACACATGGAACTGGAGGTGGGTAATCAATGCACTTTATTATACCCCACACAACGAGTTGTAAGGGGGGGGGTATACTGGATTCAGCTTGTCGGTCTGTCTGTCCGTAGATGCATTCTTGTGGACGCAACTTCTCCTACAGTTTTGGCAGGATTTCACTCAAACTTTCACAGATGAACAACCTCAACATATAGATGTGCATGAAGAAAGGAATTTGCGCTGCGATAAATTTTGGCAGAATTATTGCCCTCTGCCGAATGGCGACAGCTCTAGTTTGTACACACTGTTGTTAGTACTGGTGACATTTTTTACACATGACATTTTGCTTCAATAAATGCTACAATCTTCGGCATATGAAAAATGGTCCTTATTTGGATTTTAAAGATTTAGCTGTATACTTTATAAACCCTACAGTATTGAGACTAGCTAGATAGTGTATATAGAAGGTCATGGAGCCATGGGAGGTCAGACTGAAAAATAGAGTGTTTGAACCTACAGTCCTGACTCCACAACCTTGGCAGGGACACATGTGACCTTCAGATGAATTTAACCGGGTTACATCTCTGAGGCCGCATCATAACAAAAACGAAATATAAATGGTACCAGTATATCCCTTGCTAGACACTCAACAAAAATCTGGCTTTTCTGTCTTACTCACTTGATGATGAGTACCATCAGGAATGAGGTGTTGAGAGTGGTCAATATAAGGTGTAAAAATTTGTTTCAAAAGCAACTTAATATGAATTAGTTTAAATTAGTCATATTCAAGTTTAGCAGATCACAGTGACCTTGAATATATGCATAATTGTTTGGCATCCATGCATTTACTTATAAACTAAAACCTCTCGCTTTCAATTCTATCCACAGGGAGTCCTGACATTAAAGAATACATACTTTGAACCACGGTACGTTTTAGTGATGCCACTGAATGAAGACTGCCATGAGAAACGTCTCCGTGATCGAGGAATCTACACGGAGCAGCAGATAGTCTACACATTAAATAGAGCCGACATGTATAAAACCTACAATCAAAATCATCCAGGATTTTTTGATATGATGATCAACAGTGGTGAGTTGAATTAGGCCAGTTTTTAAATTTTTTGTTACTCGGACATTTTTGAGAAAAAAGTCCACAGGAGGAGGGGAAAAAATAAAAATAAAAACTCCCAAAATGTAGCTACCACGTTGTTAATGGTGGACTGTAGTCAATGACAATCCATTATTGAAAGCAACAATTTGAGTTCTTACAAAAACAAATACAGTGCACTATACCTATTTATCATGAGTTAAATATTGAAATACATAAATAAATAGGTGTATAGTATCACTACCATCAAAACGTTTGACATAATAAATTATAAACAATTTCAGATTTCCATTTTTATGCCCCCCTATCGATAGATGGGGGGCATATAGTGATTCACCTGTCCGTCCGTTCGTCCGTTCGTTCGTCCGTCCATCCTGGTTAACCCAAATTGACCGTTTCTTCTAGCATTAATATGGCTTGCTACAAAGCTTTCATACTTGCATGGATGTTGTGTATGAACACTCTCCACACGCCAGTATCACCTAACCCCATTTTGACCTTCACCTTGACCTAATTTTGGACTTAGACTAATTTATGGACAAGGCTTCCACAGGGGGCATAAGCGTTTATTGAACGCAGTCTTGTTTTTTTTGAAAATGCCAAAAAATTGGGCAGGAGGATCTGAGTAACAAAAAATCAAAGAACTCTGGCCTTATGGATAATATTCTAATAAAGTGTGCATGTATGAAAATTAAAAGCTCAAAAAAAATTAACTATGTATGTGAATGCTTTGAATGTACTACTAAATAAATGTATAAATTTTGGGCTAAAATAAAATATTGTTTGTCTCCCATCTCTGTTGTTTGCGATCAATCTCTTTAAGGGTTGGGCAGGTAGATATGGAATGCACATGTCTGTCGGTAGACCAAATGGTTTCCGTTCAATAACTCAAGAACGCTATGCCCTAGGATCTTCAAACTTTACATGCAGGTTGGTCATCGACAGTAGATGACCCCACTGTGACCTTTACCATTTCTGGCTATTGGGCTACCATGGGGGCATACGTTTTACAAATATCTCTTGTTTTATTGAATCTTATAAAGTTTGATCACTGAATTTCTGTTATTATGTTTCGTGTAACTATTTTTTTTTTTATTATGATAATATAATACTAGATATGTAATGAATTCTTTATTTTCAGAAGGTAACATTATATAGGTGAAACAATGAATGTATATACGTTATTTATGATACAGCTTTCGATTAACAATCAAAGTATACCGTCCATAAGTACACATGCACAAACAAAATATTATAACAATAATGTAATAATTCATTGTACAACCATATGTATTGACGAGGATGTCTAAAAATATTTAATTCATTTGCTCGTTTGTTCATTTGGTCAATCGCTCATTCATTCGTACGTTCGTTCATTCATTCATTCACTGGCTCATTCGCTCATTCCTTTCGTTCGTTCGTTCGTGCATTCATTCATTTATTCATTCATTTGTTCGTTCATTTGGTCAATCATTCATTCATTCGTTTGTTCATTCCGCTTGTTCATTTGTTCATTCATTCATTTGTACATTTTTTCGTTCATTGCATCGTTCGTTCTTTCATCCATTCATTCGTCAAAAAAACACTCCGCAGACATAGTTCAATGAATTGCAAACATATGTAGCACAAATATGAAATGATCAAGTTCAATATTTATTGCATGGTTAGGCCACCGGCCAATATACAAATATAATTAAATACATAGTATATAACATAGTTATACATTGCACATGTATTTCCTTTTTATCTTCTGTTAATTGCAGGCTACTATTGTAGTTAACTAGCGGAAACTCTAATTAAAAAATGTTAGTCTTCAGTTATTGCTTTTAAGTTAATATGAACTTTTTGGCTAGTGCATTGTAGTTTGTTTTCATATTTTAACTGCACACTTGTATATTACACATAACTTATACATGTATATTCACTTTAAACATTGATGGCCCTGTGAGGGAGTTGTATATTATTGGACGGAAAGAAAAAAGCTGATTAATAATACGACTATTCCTAGGATCGAAAGAAAGTCCTTTTCAGGGGTTGGACGGAAGTTTTAAGGGCCATGGCTGTCACATTATTCATCGGGATGTAGATAAATAGTGGGATTCGAACCCATACTGTATGGCGGCATCGCCTAGCAATGCAAAGTACGAAAGCATTAGACCACTGGGCTGTTGCAACAACCTCAAAAAAGGTTGTGCAAATAACCGGTATCAATGTAACTACACAGCGCACATGATAATATATATTTTCGGCAATTCACTCGTGAAATAACAGCCTACATGCGTGTGATGTTGACATTGTAAAATATTTTGTATGAAGTATGACATTTTATATGATTATAAATTCCTGTGTTGTTAATTTGAATATAAACTGCAGGCAAGTCTTGGAAGAATATGATACATGTATAATGTTTTGCTCAAAATTGGCTGTTCCTAATGCTAAGTCATAAATAGAATCATTCATAGAATATTTTTGATGGAATTTATAAAACATGTCATCTACATCTGATAAAAAAACTTGGCTAAGTCTTGTTTAAGACGACTTGTTTTAAAAATGCAATAAACATTAACGACTGATATATAAGATCCTCTATCTATTTGTTTCAGACGACATACAGGAGTCATACAAGAGATTACGACGTCTGGTAATGGATTACCTTGGTATTGGTATATCTCCGCCAGCGTCCGAGACGGGTGAACAGAGTAACGAGGTACAACGTGGCGACACAGATCAGAATCTCACCACACAAGTTGGTACACGTACCTGGTCCAAGCCGAGCCTGTCAGAGACTGGTTTATCAGCATCGTTCAGTCGTCCTCGTGGTGTACAGTCTCCTATAATATCTGGTAGAGGGATCGTGGTATGTATCAATACAGAATTCTCATCTATGTCATTGTATAAACTAACATCTTACCCCATAGCATAGGTTTACAACGTTCCCAGGGAAGTCAGGGAATTTTTGAAATTAGTCAGGAAAATATGAAAATTGAGCGAAGTCAGGGAAAAGTCAGGAAGTTCTTTATTTTAGCTGTCAATAAGTGCCAATTCCTTATAATGAAGTAAAAAAACTACAACTGAAAAAATTCTTGCTTGCTATATGCTCACTCAGGTCATTCTAAATTATAATAGCTTTATGTAAATCATCAGCCCTATAAGAACTGGTAACTTAAACTTTTTTGTTCCATATACCGGGTAAAGCTTATATAGCTTCCATTTCTCTACATTTATTGTCATGTTTTACCATCACAAAAAGATACTTTGGTGCCTGATCACTCTAAAAAGTCAGGTTAAAATCGCTCCATTGTCAGGGAAAAATCAAGTAATTTTGTGTCAGAATATTTGTTGGAACCCTGGTTAACTACATGTTCTAAAACCCCTATTAATGTGAAAAAGAGGAGCTTTTTGTGGCATAAACTTCAATTTAAACTACAAATATGATAGCCTTGTGGTAGAGCATCCGCTTCGAGTGAGAGAAGTATCTGGGTAGATTCCAGGCTATGACATACCATAGTCTTTAAAGAGGATATTTCCTTGCTTAGGCCTAAAATAAAATATTGTTTGTTTCCCCATCCCCTACCTACCCGAAAAAAACGGCCCTACCCAAAATATTTTATTGCCCCAATTGAAATAATATTTTTTATGAAATATTGGGGATGAAAATATTAATTTTTGTTTACAGGCCTGTTTCTTTCTATAACATTTCGTACATATTCTAAATTTAAGATTGTTGGTTTTCACCTTATAGTTACACATATTCATTATTTGTATGTCTTTACCAATAACTAGTATTCTGAAAGAATTAAAAAAAAAAAAATTTAACCTACCTACCTACCCATTCTAAATCTGCTTGGGTCGGGATGGGGAAACAAAGCATATTTTAAGTTTGGCCTTAGTGCTCAGCAGTAGTTAGTTCCAGTAACTGCTTGTTTGTCTGGCCCCGATCTCCAGAAGCATCTCAAGGAGAAATCTCAGCTTAAATTGAGATTTTGCTCAAATAAGAATCTGAGTTTATGAAAAATCTTAAGATTCAGCTCTTGAAATGTTGCTGATAAAATGCTCTAAACAATGGTTTTTTTGGTGGTACCAATTGCTAGTTTGATCTCGCAAGGAAATTTACTCTTGAGCTGAGATTTATCTCAAATTGAGATGTTTCGGGAGATCGGGGCCAGGACTGGTATTCAATATTGATCTTTCTTGACTTAAGGATAAGGACAACCAATCAGATCACACCATATTAAACTCTTGGTTAGTAACAGGCGATATGATTGGCTATCCTTATTCTCCATTTAAATAAGATCAATATTGAATACCACCCCTGGTGTCAGCCTCAGATAATGTGACTGGGTAGTTTTCATTAAATCATGACTGCTGTCCAGTGTGACTTAAAACATCATTTAAAAGATGTTTTTCAAATATGCCAACTGAGTGCCGAGTGTTTACTCTGCGTTAAAGTTTTTGCTTTTAACAAAGAGCTACTGTAAAATCATTTAATTTCGTTGGGATGAAATTTCGTGGTTTTTGTTAAAAAGACCATTTCGTGGGGACGTAAATTCGTGGATTTCGTATTTCAGCAAAAAAAAATCGGGTGAAAATCTGCACTAATCCTAGACTCATATACTGGAAAAACGAACTGTACGGCCGCGGTAAATTCGCACTTTGTCAATTTACATATTGATAGTTGGTAAAATTATTCGTTGGGATTTGATTTCGTGGTTGAGGTCATCCACGAAATCCACGAAATTTAATCCCCCACGAATATTAATGATTTTACAGTATCTAAGGACACATGACTTTATTTGTCTGTTTCTTTTATTATATCACAGGAGGAAGCCTCTTTAAAAAGACGACAAAGTGCCGCTAAAGATGCGGTGTCAGGTGCCCCACCGCCTCTACTAGAACAACTCCTTACCAGGCAAGTATAGTATGGAGATTATAACCTGGGCCCAAAATTACAACCAATACTTACACTCAGCACTCAAATATTGAAATTCATTCTTTTGTGGTTCATAACAACATTTCTTCACAACCAGAAGTTGTAATAATGTTAAATAGGTACTAAATATTATTTTTGGCTCATTTCATAGTGTAATATAGTGTATTTGTGAGCTGTAAATGTAATTTATCAGTCTGAGTGCTGAGTGGCACTCAGACTCAATAATTACATATATACCCCATAATTAGAACACAATGGCATAGAATATGTATCTAATGTTATTTTTAACACTCATATAACAATTCCATATGTTTTCCTCATCTAGATTTGCAATCTATGACAAATAATAGCTAATTATATTACATTTTCAATATTTGAGTGCTGAGTGTTGAGTGTAAGTATTCTTTGTAATCACGGCCCCTGATCACCAACCTTCTATTAGCATAATTCAACAGCCGATATATTGCCTTGATTTATAATCCCCCAATGTGTTTTGACTTTTCATAAGCACGGATATATGATGTAGCACAAAAACGCTTGAGTTGTATAAATACAAACAAACCTAAAGGACAGATAATTGCACGATTAGCTTGTGGAAATTTTTGTATTCAATGCAAGAACCTTGTAATACATTCATGCATAATGGTCAGGATCAGGGTAATACCTGCAGTAGAAAGAATGACCTGCTCTGTATTCAACGAAGAATTAGGTAAGGCATGTTTCGTACCTGTTACGTACCAGCTATGAAATGTGTGTCACATAATTTTTCGGTGAACAGTTTCTGCATAAAATATGTTATTTGATGAAAAATTAACCTACACTTCCTGTAAATGCATTTTGTGTTTCAACCAGTAAATGGAATTCCCGAAATAAGAAGTTGTGATGACTTCAAAACTTACATGAAGTCACTCAGTGGTGTTTCCCATCATTTTTATGCCCCCCTATCGATAGATGAGGAGGCATATAGTGATTCACCTGTCCGTCCGTCCGTCCTTTCTTCCGTCCTGGTTAACCCAAATTGACAGTTTCTTCTAGCATTATTATGGCTTGCTACAAAGCTTCCATACTTGCATGGATGTTGTATATGAACACTCTCCACACGCCTGTATCACCTGACCTCATTTTGACCTTCACCTTGACCTAATTTTGGACTTAAGACTTATTGGAGGGCCAAATTCTTGGTTAACCCAAATTGACTGTTTCTTCTAGCTTGCTACAAAGCTTTCATACTTGCATGGTTGTTGTATTTGAACATTCCCTACACACCTATATCACCTAACCTCATTTTGACCGTCACATTGACCTTATTTTGGACTTAGACTTATTAAGCGTCTAATTCTTGGTTAAACCAAATTGACAGTTTCGTTTTACATCATGGCGTTGCCTTAAAACTTGGCATACTTGTTTACCATCGTAAGCCCCTTACATTATCAAAGCCATGTAACACTATCCAATATTATTACAGAATTATGGCCACTGATTGACTTAGCTTTTTATGGGCAAGGCTTCCATGGGGGCATAAGCGTTTATTGAACGCAGTCTTGTTAAGTTACAGTATGAGTATGTTCCCCTTCCCGAGCAGATTTAGTGACTGAATAAATAGAACAGTTCCTCTGTGACATGTTAAGAATTCAAATATATCAGGCCCAGCTCCTGGGTGAATACCTAGGTTAGATTCACCTTCAACACTGAATGACTTGGTTGAACTTGAGGTCGAAAGTAGTCCCATGTAATGTGACCACATAACCTTATAGAGCTTGTGTTAACATTGCATAATAAAGCTTATATTTATGTAACAGGGTCGATTCCGGCGTAATAACAGCCTAATGGTAGAATAAATAAATGATCGCCGAGGGTTGTTGATAAAACAGTTGTTTTAAGCTCATTTGTTCTGTCATCTAATTATTTTGTGTATTATTTTCAGTTATCCTAAGACAGCCCCTCAAAGTGTTGAAGGTCAGCAGGGCCTAGGTGTAAGCACTGCTACAACATCAGATCCCACTCATAGATCCGTGTCGGCTCCAGCTGTCAATAAACCCCGCCCAGGCTCAACAGATTCTAGTGAAAACCGATCCGGAGCAAGTTCTAGTCTGACCGGTCTAACCTCTGCTAGCGATATCCAGCGAGGATCACCTGAAGTCGTCCCAGTGACGGGCAATATTGCACCACCTAACACAAATAAGGGACCACAACTCCCTACCGAGATGGTGCATCCCCTTGAATTAATGAGTGAATCAGGAAAAGAGCCACGCCCACCTTCAAATCCCCGCCCACAATCCCAAGGCTCACATATTCGACCAGGATCAGAAAAACATAAAATATTACCGCCAATTTCACCTTCACCTGGGAGAGCTATAGAACTACAGTGATTAATCTTTATGCATTTGTTATACTTTTTCTATTAAATTGGTAATAACCATCAATATAAAACTGCTGAATTTATTTGTGAATTTGTGATTGAAGTTTGTCATATTTTATATTGTGTCAATTGTGTTATTCTGATATTGAAGAAGAAACTACATGTATTTGTTATGTTACATCTGTGAAATAAGCTAATATAGTGCGCCTAAGGTAATGTGATGTTTACAAACAAAAATCGATTTGGTCAACTGTTGGAAAAGTGGCTTTACAAATTACTTAAATAAACAGATAAGGTCTGTTTTTGTACCAAAGACATCACTGATAAATCGTGCACATCTGATTAATCCACTTTTGTGGAATATATCAAGTTTTCCTGCCTTTCACATTATCATGGGCCCACTATAGCAGCTATGTTTTTTGTTTACAACAAAAAAACATTACGATGGCTCGGTGCAAAGCAGTTGTAACTACATAATACTTGTTATACATGTATGTAGTTACAACTGTTTTGCACCGAGTCCTCGAATTTAGTAGTTTGACAAATTCCGCTGGTGGGCAGTCATCTCCTTTATTTTTGTTGTTTGGTGAATCTAAGTTTAAGCAGGGTAATGTGGCTTTTTAGAAAACCTGGTTTTCTTGAAAGTTCCTTGTTTTTAGGCTTTTATATGCCAGTTGAAAAATGTGTGTATTTCCTGAATACCTTTGGTCGGTAGGTGTTCAGATATTCTGTGAGTGTGCTCTAAATTATCTTATTGCCTTCAAACTAACTTTTGACACATGAAATATCCACTTAAACCGTAATAAATTTCTTATTTTTGAAATTTGTTAAATCAACCTTTGCAGAAGATTTATTTTCCATGTTATAGATGAAGGTCTCCATTGTAATACCGTTTACTTGTATGCATAACTGTGATATAACTCGTTTAACCAGGTCAGTCACTTGTTTACATAACATTGTTAATATCTTATTTTAATAGACATTATATGCATTAGTATGTAGCTTAGTGAATAACGTATTGGTTTTCACTGCCGTTTCCTCCAATTATACTGTTTAAAACAATAAAAACTCAATGTTAAGATAATGCAATGTTTGTATACAAGTGACAGACCCGAATAAACAGACTATACTATGAGAAATAAACACCAAAAACATCAACTGTTTATTTTATTATAAAATTATGTACTGAATTTCAATAAAAATCATATTACAACACAAAGTAATTACTTCGTATCAGTAAATACTCATTCAGACCAACATGCATGATAAAACATGGTTTTATATTATGGTTACTAGAGCAATGCATACTGAGAACCACGGGTGACCGTATCGTGATGTAGACATTTTTCGTATAATTTTTAATTATTATACTAAAGGCCTAGGCCGAACTTAAAATATTCTTGGTTTCCCCATCCCGACCCTAGCAGATTTAGAATGGGTAGGTAGGTAGGTAGGGTAAATATTTTTTTTTTGAACTGTTTCAGTATTATAGTTATTGGTTAAGACATACAAATAACGAAATTTAAAATTTAGAATTAACTTTAACGTGAAAACCAACAATAATGAAAATTAGGTGAAAACCGACAAAATAAGAAAGAAGCCAGTAAACAAAAAAATAAAATTTTCACTTCCAATTTTTAATAAAAAAAAAATTTTTCAATACGGGCAATAAAATATTTTGGGTAGGGCCCTTTTTAGTCGGGTAGGTAGGGGATGGGGAAACAAAAAATATTTTATTTTAGGCCCTACATCATGAAACAGTTCGATAGCCTAGTGGTTGAGCATTCGCTTCGAGTGCGGGAGGTCTCGGGTTCGATCCCTGGCCGCGTCATACCAAAGACGAAATAAAATGGTACCAGAAACTCCCTTGCTAGACGCTCAGTATAAAAGGGAAACTGGCTTCTCTTCTCTCATACCCTCGTGGCGATGGATAACATCAGGAATGAGGTGTCGAGAGTGATTAATATAAGTTGGAAAAACTTGTTTCACAGTCGACCTTAAATAAATTAGTATAAACCAACAGTTTAATATCTGTGCTGAGAATGGCAAAACAAATGCAAATTTGTATTAGACTTGAAAACTGAAAACTTTGATTATTTCTAATACATGTCCTAACAAAATGCCATATAACAATCACTGGAACAATTTAAACATGCAATACATACCGTATAGCGGGTAATTTCTGCGGGTTTTTATTTCCGCGTTTTTTGCGGTTCGAGGCTGTCCCGTAAAATTAAATTCCACAAAATTAAACATCCGTAAAAAATTTTTTCGCAAAATTTAACTTCCATATTTTGCTTCAATATACTGGTAATAAAAATACATTTAATCTATATCTTTCTAGTGTTTGGTACTGTCTTTTTTTCACACGTATAGTCTTTGTTTGCTTGTTTGTTTAACAATTAATGATTGTGTAATATCGGTATTGACCCTCATTACACGTTGATGTAAGTTTGACAACTGGTTCAATTTGCAACACTGTAGTTTGTGTATAATTCTGTATAAAATTAACAATTAAATCTAAATCATACAAGCAGAGTTACCATGTTGTTGATCATGTCGTAGTAAAAACCGTAGCTATTTACCTTTCGCAGAAATTTCTTCCGGTTTCTGAAACCCGCAGAAATTAATTCCCGATTTTCTGGTAGGTCGCAGAAATAAAAACCGCAGAAATAAAACCTACCCATTTTAGGCCCAAATCGCAAAATTTTCTACCCGCAGAAATAACCCGCTATACGGTATATCAAATCATAATTTTTTATATAAAAGAAAACGGCCAAAACTACACAATACATGGTATCAGTGAAACCAAATATTTTGAAATTGTTCTCAAAAAAATGAGTTCACACTATACCAAGTACAGTCACAGAAAAATAACGTATTACATCTAGAAGGATTTTCGACACAAAAAAATTATGTCTTCGACAAAGGGCCATAACTCTTGCAATATTCATTGGACCTAAATTTCCTGACAAATAGGCACAACTTGGTACCAACTATTCACATGGTGTCACTGAAATCTGACCAGTGGACAAACTGTGACATCCAGACAGTCATCTTCCCGCAAAGTCGGGGAGGTCATTGACCAATCTTATAGGGGATAAGTGACTGGCTCAACAAATAACAATAGACACCCATCCAGATATCCAGCACAAATAGAATCGCTGCAGATGATGTAAAACCTCTTCAAATTATGAACAGTCTGTATCATGGGGTCTGTTTCATGTCATCATACTCAACTGTGTCCATCTCACAACATATATAGTCCAGAGAATTTTACACCACTCTCGACCTCCAATTAGCATAATTTAACAGCTGATATAATATTGTCTATATTTATAATCCCGGTTGAACGTTTTCATAAGCGGAAATTATCACGAAGACGCTTGATGTATAATACCACCACAAATGTTGTGATATTGCACGATTTTACTCACGAAAATTTATATATTCAACATAAGAACCTTGTAATATACTCATGCATAAAGGTCAGGATCAAGTCAAATTCTCTGTGCAAACAAAAACATTAATTAAATAAGATTTCTATCAGGTTTCTACTTCTTTCTCCTTGGCTTCTTTTTCTAGTCGTTTAAGAACATGCTGTGGTATTTTCTTTTCTCTACCGTTAGCTCTTCTACGATTTCTCATTTCATCTTTGAAGTCTTCGTGCTCATCTCTGAAACAAGACTGTGTTCAATAAACGCTTATGCCCTCTGTGGAAGCCTTGTCCATAAATAAGTCTAAGTCCAAAATTAGGTCAAGGTGAAGGTCAAAATGGGGTCAGGTGATACAGGTGTGTGGAGAGTGTTCATATACAACATCCATGCAAGTTTGGAAGCTTTGTAGCAAGCCATAAAGATGCTAGAAGAAACGGTCAATTTGGGTTAACCAGGATGAACGGACGAACGAACGGACGGACAGGGGAATCACTATATGCCTCCCGATCTATCGATACGGGGGCATAAAAATGAATGAAAAATACATTACACTATCAACTTAGTGGAGGTGATGGCAAGAGTGTTGGCTTAGAGTAGAGTGTGAGTAGCCTGTAAAATCATTAATATTCATGAGGATTTAATTTCTTGGATTTTGTGGATGACTTCAACCACAAAATCAAATTCCCAATGAATTTAATTCTACCACTAAATATGTCAAGTTTACAGAGGCTGCCATACTGGCATTCAAGTTTAGTCATGTAATAGGACTTGGTTTTTTGGAAAGTTTTCTTGCTTTTATCAACATGTAATAAAACAATTATAATATTTGATTTTTGAAAGGTTTCTGAAAATTTACGTGAATTGTGACCTTGCCATTTTTCATGAAATCCGAAATCCTTGAAATTACATCCCTTCACGAAATGGCAATTTTACCAACAAGAGCTGTCCACGAAAAGCGCGCTCCACTATTCGCAGCGCCATGATAGGATAGTACAATCATTATATATTCAAAACAAAATGCTTCATAACAGCAGCATTACCCTCAGCTGTGTAGAGGTTGGGGCTTCTAAGTGGAAAAAGGGGGATAATTTGGACAAATTATGCAGGACTGTTACCTACTCATGTGTAGGCCCTCTAGGTCATGATGGCAAATAAATAAGCCTTTCTTAGTCCAAAACGGGGCATAATTTCAACAAAATGCTTTATAGTTATCTTCTCCAGTGTAGGGGTTGGGGTCATGCTGCTGAACAAGTTTGCGAAGTATCAAAGCAATATATCAATGCACTTTGAAGATATAAGAGGTTAAAAAACCTGTACCTAAACTTTAACATTTGCATTTCCAAGTCCAAAAGGGAGCATAATTTCAACAAAATGCTTGATAGAGTTACCCAACCCTGTGTAGGGGTTGGGGTCATGATGGAGAACAAGTATGCAAAGCAATATGTGAATGCACTTTGAAAATATTCGAGGTAAAAAAACCTGTACCTAAACTTTAACATTTGCTCTAAGTTGAAAAAGGGGGCATAACTTCACCAAAATGCTTAATAGAGATACCTACGCCTGTGTATGGGTTAAGGTCGTGATGGTGAACAAGTATGCAAAGTATCAAAGCAATATGTCAATGCACTTTGAAGATATTAGAGGTTAAAAAACCTGTACCTAAACTTTAACATTTGCATTTCCATGTCCAAAAGGGGGCATAATTTCAACAAAATGCTTGTTAGAGTTACCCAACCCTGTGTAGGGGTTGGGGTCATGATGGAGAACAAGTATGCAAAGCAATATGTGTATGCACTTTGAAAATATTAGAGGTAAAAAAACCTGTACCTAAACTTTAATATTTGCACTAAGTTGAAAAAATGGGACATAACTTCACCAAAATGCTTAATAGAGTTACCTACCCCTGTGTATGGGTTAGGGTCATGATGGTGAACAAGTATGCAAAGTATCAAAGCAATATGTCAATGCAACTTGAAGATATTAGAGGTTAAAAAACCTGTACCTAAACTTTAACATTTGCATTTCCAAGTCCAAAAGGGGGCATCATTTCAACAAAATGCTTGATAGAGTTACCCAACCCTGTGTAGGGGTTGGGGTCATGATGGAGCACAAGTATGCAAAGCAATATGTGTATGCACTTTGAAAATATTAGAGGTAAAAAAACCTGTACCTAAACTTTAACATTTGCACTAAGTTGAAAAAAGGGGGCATAACTTCACCAAAATGCTTAATAGAGTTACCTACCCCTGTGTATGGATTGGGGTCATGATGGTGAAAAAGTATGCAAAGTATTAAAGCAATATGTCAATGCACTATGAAGATATTAGAGGTTAAAAAGCCTGTACCTAAACTTTAACATTTGCACTATTTGCACTAAGTAGAAAAAAAGGCATAATTTCAACAAAATGTCTGATACAGTTACCTACTCCTGCATATGGGTTGGGGTCATGATGGTGAACATGTATGCAAAGTATGAAAGCAATATCTTAAAAGACTTAGTGAATATAAGAGGTTAAAAAACCTGTACCTAAACTTTATCAAAAGTGTTACGCAGACGCTCGGGTGACTGCAATAGCTCCCCTTATTCTACGAATAGTGGAGCTAAAAACCACAAAAAGTTGTCCCATTGAAATTAAATGATTTTACGGTACTATCGGCCTCAATAGCTTAGTGGACGTGGTAATCGAGTGTCGGCTTAGTGTGTGGGAAGTCTCTGGTTCAATCTCAGACTGGTACTGGTTTATCTCCAGCGATATTTTGCTTCTTTGGGAAAGGGTCTGCTTCCGTTCAGATTGGGAATTTTCGCGTCGTGACAACTTGAAATTGGGAATTTTCATGAAGCAGAAAGGCAATATAAAACAGAAAAAGAGAAGACATGTGAATGTTTACTGGTTTCTTTGAACTTTTATGCTTAACCTCTTGTCAAAAACGTTTATAATTTCATTATTTTATGTCCGATTTTGAATATTTTTTTTTTAAATGTTCATTGGGAATTTCTCCCTTCAAATTTGGGAATATTATAGCCTTTTTCAAATTGGGAAGGTACCGTTTACAGGTAGCAAACAAAGAAGGAAAAAAATCACTGCAGCTATTTTTTTTGCTTGATTGGGAAAGGTACCGGTACCAGACAAATTGGGAAAATTCGTGGCGTTTTTACCCAAATTTGGAATTTTTTAATAAGTTGTGAATTCTTTAAACAAAGACATGTATCTATCTTATTTATGATGAAAATTAACACAAAATAGCCTGTGCATGATATGTAATGCATTTCTTCATAAAAATTGCACCAACTTTAACTTTAAGCATGAATTGCGCGACCTATATGCACCAGATTGGGAATTATTTTCCTCTGAAATTGGGAAAAAGCATCATTTTTCTGATTGGGAAGCTACCTTTTAAGGGTACCTAACATAGAAGGGGAAAAATCGCTGACAATACTTGATATAGAAATTAATATTGATTATTGATTGTATTTTTGGTCCGAATATGAAACCCTAGGAAAAATCCCTGAAGTCTTTTATTAGATTGATCACTGGCTTAGAATGAGAAGGTTGTAAGCACGAAAACACTTTTTTGAGAAAACGAGAAAAAAGTGTCTACTCTTTACTTATGGAAAAGTAAGCTTTTTCAACTTTAGTTTGGTCAACATGACCTGTTTCGATTTTCATGAAAATAGGTTCATAAGAAGCGCCTTGTGATGCAGATTTCAAATATGTACGAGTCTTATAAGGTCGTAAGTTTCATTTTAAGCAAACGATAAATTCAACAGTATATAAAGGACATTTTACCTGAAAAGACCATGATCTCTTAGTCCCATCATTAAAGTTTTCAGTTCTCTGTGTCTTGGATAATAGTTCACTTTATAAGAGTCTAAGTGAGCAGGTACCCCAGAAAATATCCTCACAACTTTCATAGATCTTTGGTCAGTAGGTCTGGAAACCTCACCAAATATTCTGGCAGACAACCTCGCCATCCGCTGTGCATATTTAGATGACATTTTTTACCAGCTACTCCTGAAAAATAAAAAATAAACATCTTATTCATCTAAATACTGTAAAATCATTTCTAATATTTTTCGAGGGAGTTGAATTTTTGTTGATTTCGAAACAGCATGAAGTAGAAAAAATTAATGTGCGTGGTGATAGTAAAGAAAACACATTCTCGATATTGACATTACACAATAAAACCCGTTTTCCAGAAAAAAACGGTGTAGGGGTAGTAGCCAATAACTGTACATTTTGTATATAAATATTCTTTTTTCAACATTCAAACATGAAAAACGTATTAAATATTTATTGCATATTAATTATTATTATTATCATTTAAAGTCTTTGTATTTAAGCTTTAACAAAAATTATGCTAAAAATGCTTTATATTTGAAATATTGCATTTTATTCTACAGTGGCGCTTTTGTAGCTCAATACTGACAGCGAGAATATAGTACACATTTTTCAAGTTAAACATAATATTTAGGCAAAACATTGTCAGCGAGGTCATAAAATAGTGTACTCTCCAATTGCCTCGCCCGAAACTACATCGTTTCTAGGCTCTGCATTATTGCTAGTGTATTAGCGCTATTGCTATTTTTAGACAGGAGAATCCAAAACCAGCGTACAGCGAGGCAAATGTGATAATGTAAACGGGTTTTTAAATGCATTGTATATAAAACGCTCGTGTGTTAAAAGAATGACTTGTATTATAAATTAAAACTCTCGCACTATCAATTTATCATATTGATTGAAACAAATAAATAATGACCAGTAGTCAATAGAACCATGAAATATTTAAACCTCATACAGTGTGTACTAGTTTAAACCTTTCAACACATAGCCTTCATATTCACTATAAACTCTGCTATAACTCTCTACTGTCTATACAAACAAGTAAACTTTCATCAGCCAATGAAAATGTGTATCAGGGTTCACAGCAGTTTTGTAAAGGTCAAATATCAAAATATTCTAGTAGTTTAAGCAGCGTGTGAATGGTAACGGTTAAGTGGAAATCAAAGCGCTGTAGGGAGCGTAAAAATAGTGTTGTAATTGTGTTCAAGTAAGACTTTTTACAAATGATTATCTTTTGGCTAAAATAATTATCGCGATTATTGTAGCTTGTCAATACCTGGTTCCGATCTCCCGAAACATCTCAATCTGAGCTCAATCTCAACTCAAATTTTGTCTCCTATCGTTTGAGATCGTTTCCACGCAAAATTGTACTCTAAATTGGTATAACAAAACAGAGACATTATTCTGAGTTAATTACAGTAAAATTTCGAGAGCTCGAGCTTCATATTTATATCTAATTCAGACTCTGATTTGAGCAAAATCTCCATTCGAGCGGAGATTTCTACTTGAGATGCTTTCGGGAGATCGGGGCCTTGTTGCTCTATACGCTATATGCAGCTACCCCCTCACATATATTCGGAATATCTCGCATATTATTGCTCAATTAATTCTGTAATCCTATTATCCAAGAAAACAGGTTTCATTCTGTAATGTTGATATGGTGAAAAGGGTCATGTATAGAAAATTTGACAACTACAGTATCGATAATAATAATCGCCTGAATCTACTTTGGGATTTAGTAAATTTTACATACATATTGTGTAATATCTAAACAATTAACAAATGTCAATCACAATTTATTTTCAAATAAGCCGTATAGATATGGTTTACACAAAACCACGATACACGCAGTAAATGGCTAATTACTAAATTAGACGAATTATGGTTATCCGTTTACTATTCTACTTGCCGCAACACGTGAAAACTCGTAGGTCCCTAAAATAATATATTTTTCGATAACAGTGACAGACGAACAACTTGATTATAATGTCATATAGTCCAGACGTCCTATCAAGCTGTACAAAAAAGCTAACTGGGATGGAATGAAGTCAGACATGACTAAATTCAAATACGAATTTCTTGCTAAAAATCACACAGACCCAGAGGTAGCCTGGAACTCCTTCAAGGACTGCCTAACTGAGTCCCAGACCAAACATATCCCCACTAAAATATCTAAACCTCGTGCAGACCTACCTTGGTTAACGCCCAGTATCACCAGGCTCATACGCAAGCGTGATAAGCTTTACCAGAAGCTGCGCAAATGTCCCAAACCATCCCTTAAACAAAGATTTAAATCTCTCAAGTCCTCAATTCAAAATAAAATCAGATCACAATACTGGTCATACATGGAGAGTGTAATTTTCGAACACGACTCACAACCAGGAAAGAATAAGAAATTTTACAGCTTCATTAAGCATAATAAAAAAGAAAATGTTGGCGTAGCCCCCCTCAAATTAAATGGAATAACACATACAGACCCAGTCATTAAGGCTAATATCCTAAACAAACAGTTCGAATCTGTGTTTTCCCCACCCCAGCCCTTCAGTCTAAAGCAGCTGTGTTCCAGAATTATCTCTCCCCCTGTCCCAGCAATGGACAAAATACAGGTCACCACAGAAGGTGTGAAAAAACTACTTCTTGGACTATCCCCTCATAAAGCCTCAGGTCCTGATGAGATATCTCCTCGTATCCTGAAAGAGCTCCATCATGAAATCGCCCCGGTGCTTGCCCACATATTCAGCTTATCTCTTGAAAGCGGCCTTGTACCAAGCGATTGGAAAAAAGCCACAGTAGCCCCTGTTTTCAAAAAGGGTCTCAAATCAAAACCTAGTAATTACCGCCCAATTTCCCTTACCTGCATAGCCTCTAAACTCCTTGAACATATTGTTGTCTCCAACCTCATGACCTACTTTGACGAACACAAACTCCTCAGTGAGTTTCAGCATGGTTTCAGATCAGGTCACAGCTGTGAGACCCAACTAATTAACTTTACTAAGGACTTGTTCAATAACACCGAACAGGGCAAACAGACAGATGTTGCCGTCATGGACTTCTCCAAGGCATTCGATAAAGTCGATCACAGTAAACTAATACACAAACTGGAATGCCTTGGAGTTAACCCCCAAATCACCGGCTGGGTCAAATCCTTTCTGTCAAATAGATCCCAGAAAGTTGCCGTCGACGGTCAACTTTCCAGCGAGCTCCCGGTACTATCCGGAGTACCGCAGGGATCCGTCCTGGGACCTTGCCTATTCTTGGCCTACATTAATGACCTGCCCGACTCTGTCAAGTCCAATGCAAGAATGTTTGCAGACGACACTATTATATATCTCACAATAAACTCCATGTCAGACAGCCTATCCCTTCAGCAAGACCTTGCCAGCCTTGAAGCCTGGGAAAAAACCTGGTCCATGGAGTTTAACCCGGACAAATGTGAGATACTACGCATCTCCAGAAAGAAACATCCGACGACTTTCCCTTACAAACTCCACAACACTGAACTAAAAACTTGTGACGAAGCAAAATATTTAGGTGTAACAATATCAAAAGATTTAAATTGGTCTAAACACATTAATAATGTAACATCTAAAGCAACCTCCTCTCTCCGCTTCATACAACGCAACGTAAAAACTGCCAACCAAAAAGTAAAAATTGCTGCTTACAACACATACGTCCGACCACAACTTGAATACTGTTCTAGTATCTGGCATCCCTGGCAAAAAAATCTTTCTAACAAAATCGAAAAAGTCCAAAGGTCCGCAGCCAGGTATGTAATGAATGACTACCACTACACCAGCAGTGTAACACAGATGTTAAATTCCCTTGAATGGAAAACACTCCAACATAGACGATCCATCAACTCTCTCCTAATGTTTTATAAAATAAGGGCCCAAACAGTTGCAGTCGATTCATCTCATCTTATTCCAACCAGAAATCTCAATTACCTAATCCCTCAATCTCACACCCAATACTTCTCTAACTCCTTCTTCCCTAGGACTATCCGACTTTGGAACTCCCTCCCAACCTTGGTCAAATCCAGCCCCAGCCTAGATGTCTTTAGAGACCGGCTGGCGGCTGTAGAACTGTAAATGAACTGTCTATTTTAACTGTAACATACTGTCTTTTATCTTTTACACTTTTAACATACATATTTCTTTAATAACTGTTTTTCTCTGACAGCGCCACCCTGTAATAGTCGGTAATCGACGGTTGGGTGTATGATGTAGATGTAGATGTAGATATGAGTAAATTTGTCAGCGATTAAACAAGTTATAAAGACAAAAACACAAAAAAAATCATTTCACCTTGCTAGTTGTGAAAGACGACGCTATTTCCCGAAATTTCCGTACCCGACCGAAGAGAAAACGAAAAGTGCATTTTAAGTTCGACAACTCGGTCAAGATTTTGGTGAAACACCACAAAAACAACCATTACTTCCCATCTATATTTCGCTTTGATCTCAAGGGATAGATTTTGTTACTGTAAGTAAAACTATCATACTATTTATAAGTTTTTCTGATAGAACATGACCGTGTTAGGATGGGTTGGACGGGCACTGTCTTACTGAAATAAAACTCTCATGCAGCATTTCGGATTAAAATATTTTCGGATAAACAAATGTTATAACTTTAATGACAATTATATTAATGTGCTGTCAGATCCAGCTTATTCAATATTGCATACAAGTATGTGAATTACTTTCTGATATATGTTAGCTTTAGTTTGGTTATTGGGATTCTTGTTTCTTATTGATGTGATAATATGTTGGTTCTTATGAGGAAAGACTATTACGGTTGGGCATTCCAACGCTTCAATACAGACGCGACAGGGCTGATATGATCCAGATATATAAATCAATCTATGGTCATGATGATCTCAAGTGGGACAATTTATTTACTTTGAACTCAGAGGATCTCCGTGGTCATCACTTGAAACTTTTGAAACCAAAGTGTAAACGTACTGTGAGATTGAACTCATTTAGTCAACGATCAATAAATATGTGGAATTCGCTCAGTGAAAAAACTGTGTCTGCAACCTCTATAAACCAGTTCAATACTCTACTTAACATTGAAAACTGGAATCTGAGGAAGTTTAAACCAGTGTGTTAATGAAGCACTCACTTCGAAACATTATTCAGAGAAAATTCATTTGAGGAGCCAAGATAGCTAAAGGCTAAGAAGACGGCTCAAAGATCCAGTAATAAAAAAAAAAAAAGAGACCTAAATATACAAAGATTGGAAAAATCTACCAAATCTCGCGGCAGTCTTCTGAAATCTCGCGAAATCTCGTTTGTTTTAATTCCTTATATCTTCTATTTTCGTGTACATAGGAAAAAACTAATAAGTTTATGCAATAGATTTATTATTCTGCTTTAAAATGAAACATAATTTATTGAAATCAGTCAAGAAATAAAACATTAGACCTCAAAGAGCCAGACCTACTCTCATTTTAATGGAAATTCCAATTTTATCAGAAAATACCCAATTTGCCTCATTCAAACAATAGTTTTCTGAATTCTATAAGAGATAGAAAAAAATAAGTTACATCATGCAGTAGAAGAAACCTAGCTCTTTAAAATGAGATATTGGTCATTAAAAAAGGATGACAAACAAAAGCGTTCATGCAAAATATCAGCATCTGCTGCATGCCATTTTGCATTTTCTCCCCGTTTTCAATGAAGTGTCCAATCTGTGTATATTTAGGTCTTTGGTTGGTTTGACTGAGACGGTCGCAATCTTGATATCAGATATGCTAGTCATTGGTTGTTTCCTTGCCAGAAATTCAATTGGCCAATTGCCTCAAACAAAGACCTAAATATTCATGTATATTTAGGTCTTTGGCTCAAACCATGAGGGAAGAAAGTTATATGAAACTTTTTCTCCGGATGAGAAACCTCAGATCTTTGTGAATAGACTCATTGGTTCTTTTACGTTCTTGACATCATCCAGGGGTGCGTTGCCTTCAACTTCAATGTGGATATTTGTCAAAATCCGCAAGCAGACATTTACTAACGAGGGTGAATACTGTACATGCGTGTAGTGTGAATCGGTTCCCTAAAAACTCATAAAACTGTCTTTTAACATTTAAAAAAACTTTAACATGTATTTAAGCAAAGTGCTACTAAGCGCCTTATTCAGTTACCTCCTATTCAAAGAAATATAGAATGCTTGGACTACCTCCCGTAGAAAGCCCTATGTAACGCTCGCCCATGTTAATATTATGTTGAAACAATTGGTGTGTATGTGGTGTGGCTAGCTGTTGGATTGGTTGTTGTTGGATTCTTGTAGTTTGGAGTAGGCTAATCTGGTTGTAGCCTTTGACTCCAGTCATTGATAAATATTTCAATAGATTGTTCACAAAGTAATTATAAATTGATCACACAAAGATCTAATTCCAATTTCATATATTTAATTCTGGTAACGAAGTATGTAATTGTCCACAAGTAAAGATATTACACAAAGTTCATAAACATGAAGTTCAGGTACACAAAGTACAGATATTATTGATTTACACAAAGTATTCAATTGATTCTTAAATTTAATGTTACTTCACTGAAGTCTAAAGTTATTCTCTTTTAATTATTTTACTGATCATCATCTTACACTCCATCTGATTGGTCCAACCTATAACTTACTTAGCGAATCACAGATCAGATAGTAAAATTGTCAAGGTCTCATGGAATAATCTTTGATGATCATGTTAGTTTACCAATTATCTACAAATATGTCCAGTATCAATTTTATGACTTAAGTGTAAGAATTAACATGATTAACTGTGTGATTACAGGGACAACTGGTATTAATTGAAACTATGCAAAATAAAGACATGGCTTTGCTTTGAATAGACAAAGAGAATTGATTCCATTAAGTAACAAGAAATGCTAATATTCACTGAATATTGCACAAAAATCAACATTACATATTTAAAAATATGTAATTCATGATCCTCATAAAATAACAATTAGTTTAATACTAGTCTAAAGTTGTCTTTATAATTTTGAAAAATGTGAATTTTGAGAACTACAAATATTTAGGTTCAATATTATGCAATTTAACAGGAAAATGTCCTTCATAATATTAATAGTCTTCTGATTTCTTCAACCAGTTCATCTCTAGTTGGTGAGAAAGCATTTCTGAAATTCCCAGTGCCCTAGGTGGGACCTGGATTGATGATCTAAGTGTTTTCTACTGGACCAACAGGTCACCATTCTCATTCACCAGAGTATTCTTCACCTGAAACATAGTCTGGGAACTTGACTAACCGCTGATGTATGAGGATGACCGGCCACCCACCAAAACTGATAGTATTAATCTGTTTGCTTCCAGGCGCAATGTGTTTTTTTTCTGAGCATTTTTACTGGGGTTAGGCTTAACCTCCTTTGCTCACAACAAGTCAATACACCTGGCCCGATTCAAGGCCAACTTATTTGGCAACAGTCCTTGGATTTTCGGATATTCTGGTATTTAAGACGTGACATCATTGACACTTTCTATAGATTGCATCATTAGAATGTCGGGAAATTCTAGAACAGGTGAACTAGTTTTGTTGCCAAATATGGCTTATAAATTTGACAAGTTTACATTTCCAATGAAATTCTTCTCATATTGAAGTAATTTTTTATCATTTTAGGGAGACGTGAAACTCTGGTTGGTTGCCAAAATGCCTTTGACTAAAGGGAAAATGCATGTCGACAATGAGCGGAAAATAAGGAAAAATCTGCGAGAACTGAAAAAAGACATGGATGCGAAAGATTTAATTGACTTTTTTATAGAAAAAGAAATATTTGACTTCCCGGACATGGATAGTATACTTAATTTTAATCCTAATACCAGAGAAAGTAGGAATAACTGCTTTTTCAGCCTTCTACTTCAAAGTGGCCCACAGGCTTATGAAATCTTTCTTGAAGCACTTCAATCAATTGGCCAAGATCACTTGGTGGAGTTGCTTGAAAACACCCAGCTGCAGAATAGTGCAGGAGCTTCTGGAAGAGGTAATGTGCCACTTTAGGTCATTAGGCAATGACAAAATAATATTGCTTTTCTGGTACCCTAATTTATTTTATGGCTTATTGCTGGAAAGGGCCATACGTAGATTATCGATTTTCTAACTTACCAGTAAGTTATTAAATAGATAAAAAATGTATATGTTTTTTAACCTTCCTACTTTTATTATACGCCCGTTTGAAAAACGGGACGTATTATGGGAACACCCTTGGCGGGCGGGCGAGCAGGTGGGCGGCGGCGTCCAGCAGTTTGTCTGTACTGTAGCGCTCAGAGTTTTCATCCGATCGTCTTCAAACTTTGTGACAATGCTTATGGCCATGATATCTAGGCCAAGTTCGATTATGGGCCAAATCGGCCTAGGCCTTATTTGGTTATGGGCCTTTAATTACCAAATAAGTATGAAATTGGCTTTGTCTGTGCTCTAACGCAAACAGTTTTCATCCGATCGGCCTTTAAACTTTGTGACAATGCTTATGGCCATGATATCTAGGCCAAGTTCGATCATGGGCCAAATCGGCTTAGGCCTTATTTGGTTATGGGCCTTTAATTACCAAATAAGTATGAAATTGGCCTTGTCTGTGCTCTAACGCGAACAGTTTTCATATGATGGTCTTCAAACTTTGTGACAATGCTTATGGCCATGATATCTAGGCCAAGTTTGATTATGGGCCAAATCGGCCTAGGCTTATTTGGTTATGGGCCTTTAATTACCAAATAAGTATGAAATTGGCCTTGTCTGTGCTCTAACGCAAACAGTTTTCATTCGATCGTCCTCAAACTTTGTGACAAAGCTTATGGCCATTATATCTAGGCCAAGTTTAATTATAGGCCAAATCTTGTTTTTTTTATTTTATTATAATTTTTTTTTTTTTTTTTTTAGATATTTATTTATATATATTTTTTTTTTTATTTTGCCCTGAGACTCACCATGCCCCGAGACGGGCGTATTTTGTGACATTTTGGATCTTGTTATGCTTCCCTAACATTTTTCGTGGAAGCATATAGTTGCCGCTTTGTCTGTCCGTTCATCAGTCTGTCCACCATATTTTTGTCCAGACAATAACTCAAAAACTAAAACACCTATTAATTTGAAACTTTGCATGTGCATAAATCTCATTGAGGGGAAGTGTAGTGCACAAAACAACTCTTTATTGCATAATTTTTCTTATTGTTATGGCCCTTTGTTATTTTTCATACATAATTCTTGTCCAGTCCATAACTCTTACAGTATTGGAGATACCAATTTGAAATGGCATAGGGAAATAGATCTCAATGAGGGAAAGTGAAATTATGGCCCTTTATAGTTTTCCATACCTAATTCGTGTCCAGGCCATAACTCATGCAGTATTGCAGACATCAATTTGATACTTCTTAATTGAATAGATCTTATTGTGGGCAAGTGCAGTGCCAAAGAACCATAACTCATTAATACATATTGTATTTTTTATACGCCCGTTTGAAAAACGGGACATATTATTGGAACACCCTTGGCGGCGGGCAGCAGTGTCCAGCAGTTTGTCTGTACTCTAACGCTCAGAGTTTTCATCCGATCGTCTACAAACTTTGTGACAATGCTTATTGGCATATATCTAGGCCAAGTTCGATTATTGGCCTTGGCCAAATTGGCCTTGGCCTTATTGGGTTATGGGCCTTTAATTACCAAATAAGTTTGAAATTGGCCTTGTCTGTGCTCTAGCGCAAACAGTTTTCATCCGATCGTCTTCAAACTTTGTGACAAGGCTTATGGGCATAATATCTACACCAAGTTCAATTATAGGCCAAATTGACTTAGGCCTTATTGGGTCATGGTTCTTAAATAACCAAAAAAGTGTGAAATTGGCCTTATGTGTACTCTAGTTTAAACAGTTTTCATTTGATCGTCTTCAAAGTTAGTAACAGTGTTTAGGCCAAGTTCAATTATAGGCCTTCTTAGGTTATTGTCCTATAATTTCCAAAATAAATGTGAAATTGACCTCTGTTCTCTAGAAAAGAGTTTTCGACTGAGTATCTTCAAACTTGGTGACAATGTTTATTGGTAAAGTATCTAGGACAAGTTTAATTGTAGGCCAAATCAGCCTAGGCCTTCTTGGGTTATGGTTCTTTAATTAAATAAAATGATGGATTGTTTGTTTTTTCATTCACCATGCCCTGAGACTCACCATGCCCCGAGACGGGCGTATTTTGTGACATTTTGCCTCTTGTTCATACTTCATTCTTGTCCAGGCCATAACTCAATACAATATGGGAGATAGAAGATCTTGCATGAGTGCTCATTAAATACAAGTTTTTTAAAAGAGTGGAAAAAATAATGACACGAGGCTATTTATGACAAGTTTAATAAAACTCGTATCATAATTAATTGTAAATTATATGACATTACTATAATAATATATTGTAAATTATGAGAATAAAAGTATTTAAGTTACTGCTACAATGAATTTATATGACTTTTTAGTCCCCTACCGGTTTTTGAGCGGAGGGGACTATAGGTTTGCCCTCCGTCCGTCAGTCAGTAAGTCCGTCAAAAAATCTGGATCCTGACATAACTCAAACAGTTTCCAATCTAAGTTTATGAAACTTGGTATGTGAATAGGGGGCAATAAGGGGATTATGAAGGTCTACAGATATTTTGATTCTGACAAAAATTGTGGTTGCTATGGCTACAGAAACATTGAAAATGGCTTAAAACCGGTAGGGGACTTCTGTATTGCTTGCAATTCTTAATTACTTGTTTTATGTACACATACTTATTTCAGAGCCACATGATTGGATTAACAATATACGACCGGAGGTAAGACGCCGACAACTTAGTGAGAAGGATATCAGTAGATTGGCTCAAACACTCGGCAACGATTGGGAACTGGTTCTGTTAGATATGGGTGTAAAACAGGTTGAACTTGAACACGTTAAGATGGATAACGGGACGGCTGTGATGAAAATATATGCAGCATTGAACAAATGGAGGATGAGATATCCTCAAGAGTGTACCCTCTACAATTTTGTACGCATCGCCAAAGACTGTACGCAGGCTACTACTGTTGATTGGCAACAGATGAAAATAATTGCGGAAAAGATGTGACAAATGAATATAATCGCGGAAAAGATGTGACAAATGAAAATAATTGCTGTAAAGATGTGATGAATGAAAAGAATCGCGGAAAAGATGTGACAAATGAAAAGAATTGGGGAAAATATCCGAAAAATGAATATAATAGAGTGATGATATCCTAGTGTACATGTATATGTTAAATGTTACAGAAGCTTTTTCGCTTGTGATTAAGATTTCTTCATGACAAAAGCATCTTTTTTAACAATTTTTCCGACAGAACCTGAAGTATAATGCCCAATCCTGAAAATATGATGTGTGTTTTGGATGCTATTGACATCAAAACTCTGTTTCAAACATTGCTCTACAATGTGTTGTTAATAATAGTCAGCTTTAGAAATTTCAAATGACCATAACTTTGGTCAACGGTTTGATTATTTTCATCAAATAACTTCTGATATCTGCCTAAAAGTACTTTCAGGATTGCCGTGATTGAAGGACCTTGGAATTTAGAACACAATGTTTGGTGTCGCTTAAACACTGAACCTTTCTCCAGAAATAGTTTAGCCATTATCACGAGACATGTTTATTCTGAAAATAATGTGTATCCTTCCTTTGGCTGGAGTTTTAGCAGAGTACAGTTTTCATCAAAGTATTGCCTGCGTTTTCATCAACCAAGAATCGTAACATCGGATGCTACACAGTTTTAAACATTTTCCAAGACTCAGATTCACACATGGGGAACGGGCATATTCTGTTGTCAAAATTTCTCTGACTTTTTCTTTGAATTTTCTCCCATATTTAACCTGTATTCAATACACAGCTGCGTGCAATACTTTTCATATATGTATACATGTTTTAACCTATTCTAGCCTACCCCAAGTAATACCAAAAGAATATGCTTTATTAATCACCCGCCACATAGTGGGAGGAATTATAGGAATGGTGTCTTGTGTGATCTTCTGTAACAAAATCATGTCCGCTCCATAACTTTTTAACGCCTTGGCCGAATTCTATGAATTTTTAGCTCACCTGAGCTCAAAGTGCTCAAGGTGAGCTATTGTGATCACCCTTTTGTCCGTCGTGCGCCGTCAACAATTGGACTGTTAACACTCTAGAGGTCATAATTTTCACTTAATATTTTTTAAACTTGGCCACAATGTTTGTCTCTATGAAATCTAGGTCAAGTTCGTAATTGGGTCATCTGGGGTCAAAAACTAGGTCACCAGGTCAAATCAAAGAAAAACATTGTTAACACTCTAGAGGTCACATTTTTAACTAATCTACTTGAAACTTGGTCACAATGTTTGTCGCTATGTAATCTTGGTCAAGTTCGTAATTGGGTCATCTGGGGTCAAAAACTAGATCACCAGGTCTAATCAAAGAAAAACATTGTTAACACTCTAGAGGTCACATTTTTAACTAATCTACTTGAAACTTGGTCACAATGTTTGTCGCTATGTAATCTTGGTCAAGTTCGTAACTGGGTCATCTGCGGTCAAAAACTAGGTCACAAGGTCACATCAAAGAAAAACCTTGTTAACACTCTAAAGGTCATATTTTTTATGTAATCAGAATGAAACATGGGCACAATATGTGGTTTTTATGAAATCTAGGTCAAGTTCGCAACTAGGTCATCTAGGGTCAAAAACTAGGTCACAAGGTCACATTAAAGAAAAACCTTGTTAACACTCTAGAGGTCACCTGCTTTACCTAATCTATATGAAACTTGGTCACAATGTTTGTCTGTATAAAATCTAGGTCAAGTTAGCAAATGGGTCATCTGGGGTCAAAAGCTAGGTCACAAGGTTACATCAAAGAAAAACCTTGTTTACACTCTAGAGGTCACATTTTTTATGTGATATTAATGAAACTCGGCCACAATGTGTGGATTTATGAAATCTAGGTCAAGTTCACAACTGGGTCATCTGGGGTCAAAAACTAGGTCGCCAGGTCACTGATTCTGCCTTAACTGCTAGTCATCAGGTGAGCGCTATAGGGCCAATGGCCCTCTTGTTCAGCAAATGTGTAACTAATAAAGACGAGGTTCAGAACCCACGTTCTAACTGAATTTTACGAAACTAATAACCAATGTGAGACACGGGGTGACCTGCAAAACCAAGTTCTAACAAAGCAGGTGACATACGGTCAAGGTCACAATTCACTGTCCATTAACGTGGCGGGGATTATAGCTGTCTTTTCGACTGCCTTGTCAATAAAATTGAATGATCAACAATTGACGTTATGCAAGTCCACCTTTATAGTATTTATTTGTCAGATTGTTTATCCAAAACAAGGTTTTAAGCGCATTCACAGGGGTGTCAACAGGGCCAAATTAAAAATCAGGAAAATCGTATGTGGCCATACATTTTTTGCCAAACAAGAGGCCTTCAATGAAATTGTTTCCATTTTAACTCAATTTTTATTGAATAAGCAGAGCAGATTAAATAAACTATAACTTTGCCATTCCTCGAGATATTTTCATCAAATAACTTTTATTTTGGTCAAAAGCCATTGCTCTTTCAGTAATGATAAATCCAGATAAATTGGAAACCCCCGATTCATTATGCTATAATTTACTGTTACAATGAAATGATGTTTATACGTGATTGACAACTATCATAGTGTCAATTATTTGACCATAACTGTCTGTACAAATGACTAATTCGATCAATCGTTGAGTATAAATGTACAGGCAAACAGGACTTGATCATTGTTTAAACCTTAGTCTGTACCATGTGCCTTTCCATAAAATATTGTACCGTTATGATTAAGGTGGGAAAATGGTGTAGATGTGTGTTTAATAAGTAGATCAATACATTGTTAACTTATGAATATGTTGTAACTCTGAAATGTTAATATAGTCCAGAAAATTTGACACGACTCTCGACCTTTAATAAGCATAATTTAACAGCTGATATAATGTCTATATTTATAACCCGGCAGTATGTTTTCATAAGCGGGAAGTATCACGAAGACGTTAGATGTGTAATACCAACACAAATCTAAAGGACCGATATTTCACGATTTGCTCGCGGAAATTTATCTATTCAACGCCAAAACCTTGTAATATATTCATGCATAAAGGTCAGGATCATGTCAAATTCTCTGTGCTATACCGGTACATTTTGGGACGTATTGATTTGTGCAGGATGTGTGTCTGTGTCAAAAACTTTTCTATTCTCTGCGAAACAAGTATCCACATTCCATGTGGTTATATGACAATGCTTAATGAAGAAATATTCAAGTTGAAACATTGTGGCTATTGACAAAGAATTCCATGGAAAGCAACAGTGCAATTCAGAACATGAAGGGGAATAACTTTTTATGCCCCCGTATCGATAGATCGGGAGGCATATAGTGATGCACCTGTCCGTCCGTCCGTCCGTCCGTTCGTCCGTTCGTCCGTCCTGGTTAACCCAAATTGACCGTTTCTTCTAGCATCATTATGGCTTGCTGCAAAGCTTCCAAACTTGCATGGATGTTGTATATGAACACCCTCCACACACCTGTATCACCTGACCCTTTTTGACCTTCACCTTGACCTAATTTTGGACTTAGACTTATTTATGGACAAGGCTTCCACAGGGGGCATAAGCGTTTATTGAACGCAGTCTTGTTTTTATACCCCTGCACAACGGGTATACTGGATTCAGCTTGTCTGTCTGTCTGTCCGTAGACGCATTCTTGTGGACGCAGCTCCTCCTACAGTTTTGGCAGGATTTCGCTCAAACTTTCACAGATGAACAACCTCAACATATTATAGATGTGCATGAAGAAAGGAATTTGTTCTGCGATGAATTTTGGCAGAATTATGGCCCTTTGCCAGCAGGGGTATATTAGTCTGCCAATGCGACAGCTCTAGTTTCAAACAGCATTATGCTTATTAAAACAATCTGATCAAGGGTAGTTGAACTGTTTTCTGGCTATATTAAGTATAAACATTAATACATGTACCATTTTTAAGGAAATCAGTTTTGATATCAACAATGTCTAAAGCATTTTGATGCAGATTGAGTCAAACATTGGTATTTTAAATTACCTCCCTTTGAATTAATTTAAGAGCATAATTATTTACCGTTGTGTTTGTTACCAAATTGTTGATTTATTCAATGGAATGTGTAAGCTATAGCTAACTAACCATTTCACTAATTTTATCAAGAAACAAAACATTTTAGAAAACCTGAATTTTCTCAGGTCCTTTTGAGGCCCTTTGGAGCATTGACCAACAATAAATTGCACCAATCTGACTCAATTTGAGGCAATCCTTTTAGATGACAAAAATTTAAAAATGTGGTTTGAATGGAACCTAAGCTTCCCTATGGATACTTATATTTTTGTTGAGTACAGTTTATAGGGTTCCCACAAATATTCTGACACAAAATTCCCTGACTTTTCCCTGACCTTGAATTTTTTCCCCCCAGACTCTGGGAACCCTGGTTTAAGGCGTCTTAACCACAAATGCAGTCAAACCAATCAGTATTGATCCCCCAGGAACCCCAAAAAGTAGCCTCTGTTGACATAGAGTAAATTCGTAGATTTTGGTGTAAGATCGAATTTTTTATTTCACCGAATGATCACAGAAAATCAATATTTTCTGTGATCACAAGTGAAATAAAAGTGAAATAAAAGTGAAATAAAACTCTAAAAATGTTCTGTTTATTATATGCTTTATTAGTCCCCTACCCGTTTTTGACCGGAGGGAACTATAAGTTTGCCCTCCGTCCGTCAAAAAATCTGGATCCTGACATAACTCAAACAGTTTCCTAGCTAGATTTATGAAACTTGGTATGTGGATAGGAGGCAATAAGGGGATAATGCACGACCATATTTTGATTCCGACCAAAATTGTGGTTGCTATGGCAACAGAAACATTGAAAATGGCTTCTGTATTGCTTGCAATTCTTAATGACTTGTTTCTCGTATAATGGTACAATAATTGGCTAAATTACCTTGGAATTAGAATGTCACGATATGACAATTATGGCGCCCAAATGACGGTTTTTTTAAGAGATGTTTGGAGATGACCTTTTACACAGGTGCGATTGTACAAATAAATTCTCCAAGATTTGTAGAAATGTATCGTTTTTAGCTCACCTGAGCACAAAGTGTTCAAGGTGACCTATTGTGATCGCCCTTTGGTCCGTAGTCAACAATTGGACTGTTGACACTCTGGAGGTCATAATTTTCACTTAGTCTTTTTGAAACTTTGTCCTAATGTTTGTCTCTTATGTAACAGGGTCACTAGGTTCCATCGAAGAAAAACCCTGTTAACACCTAAGGTCACATTTTTGGCCTAATCTTTATGAAACCTGGCCATAATGTGTCTCTGTAAAATCTAAGTGAAGTTCCTAACTGGGTCAAAAACTAGGTCACATGGCTATATCAAGAACAATTATCTGGGGTCATATACAGGTGCGTGTTATGGGGCCAATGGCCGTCTTGTTGTTTATGCATGAACATTTACTTGAGTGAATATATAGCATTTTTATGTATGTATTTTATGTACATATTTTATGAATACCAAGTAAAGTGATATGAATGTTAAATATTTAACCATTTGTTTTCCCCATTCGTCAAATTTACCTGATGATAGAGCAGATATACAGTGCCCACCAAAATTAAGTATACAGTTAATAAGTGTTGCGAAATTAAATTTGGTTAAATTATTCAATATCTGTTCAAGAGATGGTCACAATTATACAAGTTTCTGAAACTACAGTTACTAAAGGAGTCAAAAAAGAGTTAGAAATAAAGATGAAGCTGTTCTGAATTAAAATAACCATGTGATAAAAAAGGCTGAATTTTCCATGTTTTTGTGACAAAGTTACCATTCAAGAGGGACAAAGAAACTTTTTATTATGCACCTACGGTACCAATCAATGCATGGTCTATACATTTAATAAACAAAAATATTCATTTTCCTTAAATAATATTGTTGTTTCACTGTTTTGCAAATAGTGTTATAACAGATAAGTACATGGGGAAATAACATCTGTATACTTATTTTTGGTGGGCACTGTAGCTACGCCTTACTGTTTGTCGTATGATGCTTGACAGACATGTACAAGTTATTCCATTGGACTATGCCATCAGGGCTCTAACTACACTTTTGGGACTGGAGCCAGAGGGTCCTCAGGTAGGGTATTTCGCGTCGATTTGAAGAAAAAGGGGAATTTCGTCTTTTATATACATGTATATCAATACTATTATAAAAGTTATACATATTAACTGAACAAAAAGCCAATTTCAAGCTATAACAACGGATACAGCAATTTATTTTTGGAGGTGATTTTTTTCAGAAAATAGGGGGAAAATGTATATTCGTTTAGGGGGCAATGGGGCCCCAAAAACGGTCAAATGAGAGCCCTGAAACATGTGCAATATTTTCATTGGTCAACCGTATTCACGATTTTGTTGGCTTAGAATTTTGTACTTGCGACCGTCTTATTCTAAGCCAGCGATATCACATGAATGATGATATGTATTAAATCATCTGCTGCAAGCCTGAAGGTCAATTAAAGGTTGCACGGTTGCAGTCATACAATGCCATTTAAAGGGGCATGCCCTGGAACTGAAGTGTCTCGAATAGCAATCAAATTGGTATCATTTTAATACCTAAGTCAAATCATCAAAACCCTGTAAAAAAGTTATGAAATATCCCACTAGTTTTTAAAAAAAAAAAATATTTCAAGAATAACTAAATATTGTTGTCGACATAAAAGGCTGACAGCCTTTTATTCAAATCGATATACAAAATATCGAAAGCGTGCGTTATAGAGTAAATTTTTTAAGTCAAATTCTTCTTTGACTTTTCGGTAATAGTTGGTTTTACAATTGATAAACGCAATTTTGTTGAATGCAAACCAAGACACTCCAGTTTCTGGGCATGTCCCTTTAAAGGTGCTAAACTTGCAAATGATGACAAAACTTGTTCAAACATTTCTTAGAGTCAATACAATGTGTATGGGTGACAAGTTGAATGAGTGGCAAGCACTCTTGACTTCCAATCCACAGGTCCCTGGTTCGAATCTCATTCAAGGCACTGGAAATTTTAGAAACACTTTTTAGTGTTTCTCACCAAACTAGAGACTTACTTCATTTAGATCCGAGCAAACAAATGCCAATACACTTCAATTATGTTTTTTTTCCTTAAAGAGAAACTTGTGAACTGCTGTCATGGTTCAGTGCTCTGGATTTGTAACTAGGCGCTCTGAGTTAGATTCCATGAAAATGTGGCATCATTGTTGATTTTCCTCCACATGTTGAGTAGATACAGGTTCCTTGTGGACGGGTAATTCAAGTTAGTACTTGTACAGATACAGCCCAGGAAAACTGGTTGGTTAAACGGCTGCCATACGTAACAGAGAAGTTGATGAGAAAGGGTGTTAAACCCAAATAAACAGTCATTGACTAAACATTAACAGAACATTTTTCTTCAATAGAAATAACAGTACACCATGTAGCAATCAAAAGCTTTATTGTTAAATAAAGTTCAGCTATACAATTTTTACAAATTTCAAGACGTAAAAATAGAAATCTCGAGAATTTCGTCAAATCTTCTGTCAAAAACAGACGAGAATTTCACAAATCTCATTCTACATTTTACTCCTAACTGGTACAATTTACAAGTCACATGCTAGTCATTCTTGAGAATTCTACTATATTTATCAGGGGTCCTACTGAGGCATAATGCCCAATCCTGAATATAAGACGCAAGTCTGTTTTGAATGCCATTACCACACATATCTACACCAAAACTCAGTTTCAAACATAGTTCTATTGTCAAAATTTAGCTAAATGACCATAACTCAGTCAATACGTGGTATTTTTTTATCAAATAACTTTTATTTTCTGCAGAAAAGTTCATTCTTTCCATTGCAGCCAATCCGGAATTCCGGATTAATCCGGAATAATAGGACCCCTGATTTATACACACATTTGAGAGAATATTCAATAGGATGTCCATGTTTCTCAAAAACTCACAAACACAAGACTGTAGACAGCCACCATGACCGTATCTTCATAACAAGTACAGTACAACCTTTGTAAAGCAACACCCTTTCGGAGTGGCAAATATTGGCCTTTGTACAGAGATTGGTGCTCTACAGAGGTTAAATTTGGCCCTTGTACAGAGATTGTTGCTCTACGGAGGTTAAATTTAGAGTAAATATCAGCTTAAGAAAATTTTGAAGGTTTTATAGAGGCCTGGTGCTCTACAGAGTTAAATTTAAAGTAAATGTCAGCTTAAGAAAATTTTGAAGGTTTTATAGAGGCTGTTGCTTTACAGAGGGCTGCTCTCTAGAGGTCGTACTGTATTACAAAATCCCCAAACACCTATCAAGAAGCTATAAAAGTTTCCTCTCAATATCGATATAGCACATTATATTATTTTACAGTATTTCCACAAGTTAAAAAACTGTTAATAGTAACAAATAAATGAAATAATTTATAGAACAATTTCTACACCTTCTAAGTCATCCTCTGAAGGTAGTTCAACTGTTTCTGGGGGAATTAAATAAGGATCAATTAATGGTAAACCGGCTTTTTCTCTTTTGTCAAGTTCTAAATATGCTTCCCTGACTGCCCAGTCATTCATTCTGAAAGTATACAAATGTGAACATTTAGGGATACAGCAAATATTAAGGCCCCATCACAAATAACTGAATCTATTTAACGAGGCCTGTCGAATAGAGTAATGTTATGATTTCTGACCGAACAAAACTAATTGCAACGGACACAGGCGCATCCATACGCACACACCAACGATAGACAGTGTTCACATACTAATGAGAACAAATTGAGTGGAAGTCCTTTTTCGCCATTATTTCAATTTTGTAAGTTGACGTCCGGTGATATTTGATACGTGTTACTGGGCCTTAAATTATTATGTACAGCAAATATTTTGACCCCTTTAGGCCAGAGTTTTTTAATTTTTGTTACTCGGACATTCTTGAGCAAAAAGTCGGCTGGAGGAGGGAAAAAAATAAAAACTCCAAAATGTATAGCTACCACACTGTTGGTGGTGGACTAACGTCACTTAAAGTCCACAACAGTGCTAGTTTTCAAGACAACGGCCAATTTATCATAAGACTAGTACAGTGACAGGTAACTGCATTATTGATATTTTGAAATAATTTTTTTAGAAATTATTTACCGGGGTACATGTTTCATAAATTATTAAATATAGATTGATGTAGACTTTTTTTTCAACAATACATGTACAGATACATGTACCTGTGGTACTATTGTGAATGAAAACAAAAATAAACAAGCACTATACCAGTTGATTATAAATAGAATGATAAAATAACAAAACAAGTGCATATGATACAATAATAAATGAATAAAAACATTTGACTAATATTTGGAATTTCACTTTTTTTTTAAAATGCCAAAAATTGGGCAGGAGGGTCCGAGTAACGAAAAATAAAGGAACTCTGGCCTTACTCTATATATATATCACGAAACTATTCTGATAAAAGATGGACTAAAAGTGTACAAATGTACAGCTTTTTAAGACAAATATCAAGAATGACCTCCCTTGATAAGGTATTTGTTACAGTGTATAACTTGTGTTATGTCCACAGTGATTTTTTTGGCCTCTTTGGGAAAGGGTCAGGGTCTGTTCAGATTGGGAATTTTCGCGTTGTGACAACTTGAAATTGGGAATTTTCATGAAGCAGAAAGGCCAAATAAAACAGAAAAAGAGATTACATGTGACTGTTTACTGGTTTCCGTAAACTTTTATGCTTGACCTCTTGTCAAAAATGTTCATAACTTCTTCATTTTATGTCCGATTTTGAATTTTTTTTTTAAATGTTCATTGGGAATTTCTCCCTTCCAATTTGGGAAAATAATAGCCTTTTTCAAATTGGGAAGGTACTGTTTACCGGTAGCAAACAAAGAAGGAAAAATATCACTGGTCCATTACTATAATTGGATTATCTCCCCTCCATACTCAACATAGGAAACGTTACGTGCAATTAGCACACAACCCTACACCAAATCACAGTTGAAACATTGTTCTATTGCTTATAAATTCTTGAAATAAAATTCAAATGACCTTAATTTTGTCAAAAAGTTCATTCTTTCTAAAATTTAGTAAATATACTATGCAGAAAACTTGGATTTCCGGATTATTCAGAAATTTTAGCCTTCTTTGAAGGACCCCTGATATTTATGATATCTGGCCCGATCTCCCGAAGCATCTCAAGAAGAAATCTCGGCTCAAAGTGAGATTTTGCTCAAATCCGAGTATGAATGTTAGATACATCAGAAGTTCATGATCTTGACTTTTTACTGTAATAAACTCAGAATAGTGTGTCTGTTCTGTGATGCCAATTTTGAGTGCTTCCTTCCGTCGAAATTACTTCAAAGATAAATGACAGTATGACACTATGTGAGATGAGATTTAGCTCAAATTGAGAACCTTTGTGAGATTGAGGCCTAGCCACAATGCTCGCTTCTGTAAAACATTTGATTCAATGTCACATGGGAGTAAAAACATCAATCATGTATACTGGTACTTACTTGTAATTTGGTGCATACATTAAAATGTATCCACCACAGATAAACACTATAGTAAAGAATGCGAAGTGCATCAAGTTGGCATTAAACTGATCTTCTTCCCTGTCCACAGTACTCCAACCGTACGAAACCCAGTTCTAAAAATATATGATACGAATTTGGTAATTAATAGTTTTAGGTTATATTTGCATGTGAGGTATTACCGGACAGAAAAGGCATAAAAAGCTTCCTGTGAAGTTAAAAATTATACATTTTTAGTCAAGAGTTCTTTGTGTTGACATATACCTGGGTTCAAGTTATTTTATAATTGAAAATAGAATTCCCAAAAAATGATGTCACCTTAACATCCATATTTAGGGCCCAAACAGTGGCATTTTTAACGGGTTTTTTTCAACGACATACAGCACCGGACAGTCGTTTTCACTTAAATTTGGAAATATATTACGATAAATAATTAGAACAGGGTTCGTACTTCCTATTTATGCAAAAATAGGTTATGATTTCCATAATTAATACTCGTGACATGCGATGTTTCCTTCCAGGTGGCGTTCTATGATAGGTGACTAGGTCAAATGCCGTTGTATACAAACATAATTTACCAATCAAAAGTCTTATTCCAAAGTATTTCAGACATATAGATAAGGCATTAAAAAGGGTTAGTCCGCTAACTAATTTTGTGATGAACAATACAATATCCTGCTGAAATTAGCGCTGGCATCATAGGGCGAAAACAAAATTTAAATAAAATTGATAAAAATTTTGATGCTGTGAAAATATGATCGCAATCTTTTCGCATCATAATCAAAGACGTTAACCACTTGACTATACACGCTATTTGGTTATATGAACTAACTAATTGTTTTGCAGAAAATCCTTGACGCACAGTGACAGGCTTAGCTGGTGGCTGTTTTCTGAATAATTTCACACTTCAGACGTTCAGTAACCTAGAAGAAATGTCAACAAACCCGAGTACATCGCTTTCAAATTTGGTTGACATATATTTCACTTTCACCAAATATCTAAAATGCCTTTAGAGTAAATTAGAAGTTTAAAAAGGGCCATTTATAACTCCTAACAAAATCATCATTGAGTTACACCACTTGTGACTTGTTTAGTAGAGTTGACTCTGATAATAGGTAAGTGTCCCAAGTTTCAATGAAATAGCAACACGGACATACTATATACGTTTAATCGATAATATTGACAACTGAAAACAATAACAAAAATGAAAAACCTTCAATTTGTTAGGATTTGCATCCCCGAAGTGTTCTTTTAAGTCTTGAAACTCTTTCGTATTTTCTATATTATCTGTGCTGGTAGGTGTTGGAACATCTGTCTTCTTTCCTGATGAAGTAATTGCTCTCATTTGCAGAAAAGAGCAACGAGAACGAGTGTAGTTTGTAAAAATTTGTCGGCAAGGCCCCGCAAATCGTTGCAAGGTCGCCATTTTGTCCTACAGAAGACTGAAGAGTTCGTTAATGAACCCAAAGATATTTTAATGAACGAAGGATGACCAAAGAGCGTCAAGAACCGATATGATATTGGACTTGGAGTTTTAAAACAAAATTAACACTCAAAACATTTATAAAGCATACCACGCACGTTAATTAACGTGCGTGAGCATACTATATATAGGTTTTTACTTTATCAAATAAATATCGTAAATTATCTTTTCATTGAAATCTGATGTTCCACAAGAATCGATACTGGGCCCACTGACTCCTGTTAACTTCTTGCCTCATCAACGATCTGCCCGATGTAGTCAAATGTCAAGCATTCCACCACTTAACTATTTGCAGATAACAGGCTACTGCTCAGGTGAAGACAGCAAGCTTCTGCAAAGGGGCCTTATTGCCCTCGAACTTTGATAACAAATGGCAGATGAACTTCAACCCAACTTGCCCCCTGTGTTATATGAGGTCTACTATTATTATTATTTGCTTTCAATGGATTATGGAGATTGTTCAGTAAAAATAACAGTGAAATTATCATTTTGTTATTTTCACTGTTTTCGAAGCTGGTTCTATCGTTCAGAAAAAGAAACGTTTTTGTTTTGTATTGTTTTTCTATATTTTATTCACAACAGGTTATAATATACATAGTGTACATATATACAATAAATGATGTAACACTATTTTAATAATAAAGTTGTAAAGTTTACAAATTTTGCCACTTTTTTATGTATGAGGCTGTATGTTTAAATTAAGATATCATAAATGAAATTAGGGCATGTTGTCTTGAGAGATTGACAAAATTTCTTCATGAAATCTGAGCTTTCTTTATTTTTATATTTGTAATATCGAGATAATGAGTCTAAATCAATACATAATATTTGGAGAATGTTAGAAAAAGAAACGTAACTTCAACAGCTCGGAGCTGTAATATGTACGTTACGTCATCATGACGTCATAATTATCACGTTGTGATCGACGTTCCAATTTTGACGTGATTTTTCCAATTAAGCCAATTACGGTACCATTTTAAGAGAAATTGAAGCATAAACTAAACAGAAAATTTGTTGATTCTTTGTGAAAGATCAATTTTATTTTACTCGATGAAATAAAATTAATTTTCTGTGATCACTCTATGAAATAAAATTCGATCTTACACCAATATCAACAAATATCCTCTATTTAAGTTCAATATGCAAAGAACAAAACTTTCTGAATCCGTCGTCTGGTTCGATGTAAGTTCGATGCTTTTCTTCAATTTGACTGCTAGAACAGATCATCGCATAAAGTCTGTATGAAATATCAATTCCTCCAGCAAATATACAGTGGAATAATTATAGTGGTTATGGTTTTTCGTACATGTATGAAGAAATTTGCTGGACAATGTAATTATTGCCATATAATTTTGAGATATACTATAGAGCCCAGGAGGCAATATAATTGTATTGTCCCTGAGCCCAGTTAGGTAATCCACTGCTTTTCTTTTTGTGTTAAATTTATAAATCCCAAATTTACTTGAACTTTTTTGTCTTTTGTAAAACACGGTCAACAGTACGGCATCGCAGTACGGGTTTTATACAATACCAAACAGTTACTTCCCCTGGAATTTAAGTACTCCATTTGTTCTTTCAACAACAAACCAAACACATGCCGATAATGTAGATTCTAGTTCATTCCATACATAGATCTAGTACTAGGTAATCCTTTTTATTTACATTTTTGGCTGGAGTTTGGCACTAATCATAATCTGCCCTGCGTTCAAGGAAAAACATGGTGCGCAAACGGTACGAAACGTTTCGTACCCAGTACGTACCAGGTACGATACGTGCGTCACGTTATTTTTCCCTGAACGCAGGACTGGTCTGGTTATTTGCGCATGTCAGCCCTGCGTTCAAGGAAAATTAACGTGACGCACGTTTCGTACCAGGCAAAGGCAGCCATGCCCTGAGTTCAAGGAAAAATAACGTGACGCACGTTTCGTACCTGGTCCGTACCAGGTACGAAACGTTTCGTACCGTTTGCGTACCAGGTACGAAACGTTTTTTACCTGGTACGAAACGTGCGTCACATGATTTTTCCTTGAACGCAGGGATGGTACGAGGTACTAAACGTTTCGTACCTGGTACGAAACGTTTCGTGCCAGGTACGAAACGTGCGTCACTTTATTTTTCCTTGAACGCAGGACAGGTTTCTCCAGACCGTGAGACGCCAAAACCTATATTTGTATTTCAGTCAGATCGGGTTTGACTATTTACCTCAAGACACACCCAAACTACCACAAGTCACACCAAAACACGCTGTTTTATAAGTTCAACCGGGCGGGGACTATACAGTAGGTTTGCAGCCTGTCCGTCAAACATCTGGATCCTGACATAACTCAAACAGTTTTCCAAGCTAGGTTTATGAAACTATGTAAGTGGATAGGGGGATTATGCGCGTCTAGAAATATTTTAATTCCGACAAAAAAGTGGATGCTATTGAAACAGTGAAAATGTGTCAAAAATCTGGAAAATGCCATAACTCAATACAGTTTCCAAGCTATTTTTGTGGGTAGGTGCCAAGAATAAGATTATGATCATCTAAGTATTTTTTATCTGACAAAAGTTGGGGTTGCCGTGGCAACTTCAACATTGAAAATAATTTGAAGGTCATGGCTCCAAACTGGTTGGGGACTTCTGTATTACTTGCAACTCATAGTGACTTTTTGTTTTTACAAATTGTCATGTTTAAAATGACACACTAATAAACACCAGTTTATATGAGTTTTTATGTTAGCTTGGGTCGCATGTATATGATTTCAAAGTCACCCAAGAAACCCCAAGAGTAAACGCACACCAGGACTACCCCACACTTTTTAAAAATAGTGATTTAAAACTAATTAGGCTACTATAAATCTTTGCCATCTGTCCGTCAGTTTTGGTTCTGACGGAAATTGTTGTTGCTATGGCAACATACATATTGACAATGGCTTTACACCGGTGGGGGACTTCTGTATTGCTTGCAATTCAGTACGTCATATCTCGATTTGTTCAATTACGTCATTTTACTTAATGAAACTGGGTCACTCGTTTTAAGGTTTTCAGATTTTTTGTTGCTGAAATCGGGCCTTTCAACGTTTTTATACTGTTACTTAACTTTTAGACTGTAGGCTGCTAAAACTATGTAGTTCAGCAGTTTTACTGTTGTTACTAGGTCATTCAGCGTAGGCATTCCGCCTTTTTGTTGCTGTATCTTTTCTACTGGGTCATTCAGCTAGTTATAATTTATTACACTTTTCGACAGCTTGGACTTGGGCGGATCGGCGCTTGTTTAGTTGGGCATTGTGCTTTGTGTGTTTTTAATGTTTTCTGTGCTCGGCTGGTTAAGTTGAGTGCTGCCTTCCCTGTCTGACTTAATATACTCTTTTTTATTCTAACACGGTCTGCGGATTAATCCATTAAACATAGAGCAGAAATGGCCATGTATTATTACCCCCATAAAACATGGTATCAAATTGGCTGTTACTATTTACGCCACGTTTCACGTGACCTATTTATAAAAGAATGAACGTAAATTTTATAGTAAATACTTCCACGCGTCATGAGTTGCACGAGAATCCAGTGTTACAGCTATGACGCATCTATTTTTAGAAACTCCAATATAATCTCGAAACGAAGTTTCTTAAAAACTTCTGATAATCAATTCATTCATGAAATAGATACCCTATACTCGTGTTATTTAAATTGTTTCAATGTTTAAAATGTGATGTTTCCTTCAGAAAATTACGAATGTCGTTTTCATTAACGAGTGAGGTAATTGTACCAGCTAATAAGCCAGCAAATTTCAGCGTGGAATTATGTTCAATGTCAAATGGGTGAAAGTGGAATGCGTGCAGTTAAATAGTTAGGGATATCATCGTGTTTAGAATCGAAATAAAAACTCTGTTCTTGTATTTTTTCGGTAAATAAAACACAGGCACTCGTTCGGAAGCAGAAAATTAAATCACTCGTGCTACGCACTCGTGATTTAATTTTTCCGCATCTGAACTCCTGCCCATGTTTTATTCACCGTTAAAATACGCGAACAGATTTTTATTTCTTAAATATTGTTGTAGAAAATAATATGTTCACAAACCCAATATTCAAACCCCTCTAAGATAAATATAACTAGTCGACTCCCACGTGAAACACTCTAGAGGTCACATTTTTGCCTATCTATCTCGTAGTTTCTAGCTCCCACCTTCAAAAAATGCACACATTATTTTGTAATTTACTCATCTAAAATTACCTATCATAGGTAAACGAACCCTTATCTGACTTTTTTAACTATCATTTATGTATATAAGTAAAATAACCAATTTCCAATAAAACCATTAAACACATTGTCTATAATTTGCGTTGCTTAGCAATTCTGAAACGTCACTAAAAGGCGATGGATAATTGTTCATTGCATACAGTTGCCATGATAACACAACCCTATCAACATTTATAAATTCAATTTGACTAAGTTAAACAATACATTTTCCTTCTGAATTTTGAACACAGTTATCTCAATTATGTCACCTGACTGTATGTGTGTCTCAAAAGAAGCTAAGTAGTTGGTAATTAGGTTATCTGATGTCAAAACTGGGTTAAAACAATTCTAAAGAAAATTCTTTAGACCAAATACATATATGTATTAAACATGGTCAAAATGTGTACCTCCGTCAAATTCGGGTTTAGTTGGTCAAACACGAGGCTACCAGGACTTATCTCAATAACAAAAATATTAATGGCTAAATGCTTTAAAATAGAGGTAACATTTTTGGCTTGAAAGATTATGAAAGCCATACATTTTGTATTTATATTTAGAATATAACCTACATTATGAGCCAATGAAAACGTCGCATTTTCGCGGTTAAATGAAAATTTAATAATTAAAATTTTCTCTTAACAGACTTGACGTCTTGCGTTGGCGCTAATTCCTATCGGCCAATCAGAATGCAGAATGTTATATTCTAAGTTAGTTAGAACATATTAAGTAAATTTTAATATATATGTACAATATTCTTTTTCAGTGTGTACTGAATGGTTCACTGTATCACAATCATTGGCAGAATAATATTATGATGTAAGGAGCTATGCAGTGTTTGTAGACACCTCAAATTCTCTACAAGTTAATCACATGGGAATACGTGTCGAATAAAACCTGTTAAATTGTGAGTTTTTGTATCTGTATTCTCTATCAAAGATACTGAGCTTTACCCATCACGCCAAAATGCCCACTGATGAAAACCCGTTTAAATGTGGTGTATGTGTATCTGCATTCACGTTAAGAAGTAATCTTACAAGACACATGAAAATACACACTGGCGAAAGACCGTTTAAATGTGACCTTTGTGGATTTGCATTCAAAAGGAAGGGTACACTTGCAAGGCACATGCGAGTACACACAGGTAAAAAATCATTTGAATGTGATATTTGTGGATCTGTATTCAGAAACAATGACTGTCTTGCAAATCATATGGGAGTACATAGGGGTGAAGAAACGTCCAAGCAGGGTGAAAAATCATTTAAGTGTGGTGTTTGTGGATCTGCGTTTATAGACAGGGGTAGTCTTAGAAATCACGTTAGAAGACATACTGGGGAGAACTCTTTTAAGTGTAATGAATGTGGAGCTGCATTTGCAGAGAGATATTTTCTTTCACAGCACGTAAAAAAGCATACCGGTACTGCCGTTACTAATGTTACTGGTGAAAAGGTGTTTATGTTATGTGATATTTGTGGATTAGTGTTATCAAGCAAGGCTGGATTTGTTGGTCATCAGAGAACACATGCTGGGGAGAAACCTTTTAAGTGTGACATTTGTGAATGGTCTTTCACATACCAAGGTGATCTTACGAGGCACATGCGAAAACATACCGGAGAAAGACCGTTTAAGTGTGGTGTCTGTATGTCGGAATTCTCAACCAGAACATGTCTTAAACAACACCTGAAAATACATGCTGGAGAAAAGCCGTTTAAGTGTGATATTTGTGGACATGCATTCATTACCCGAGCTAAAGTTAAAAGGCATATGAGAGTACATACTGGAGACAAAACCAAATAGTTATGAAGTACGAAGTGATATGATATCACATGGTAATTCATTCTTTTAAATAACACTCAGGGGTTCCTACATCTTCTGAATCTGAAGGGTCATTTTAATACTTTTTACTAGAGTGTACCACATTATAGGCAAACTACCAATGAATTTTAGAGAAAATGATCCTTCTAACCAAAATCTTAAGGGTCAAAACCCATACTCCCGGGTCAAATGGAACCTCCTTATTCTGACTGAGCTGTTGATGGATCTGCATGTATTAAAGAAGACAACGGATGGCCATATCTGCCACAGAAAAAGACTACTGCTAAACAATTCCTATTATGCCAGTTTGGCTTCCATTGGGAGTAGTACTGAAACCTTTCATATTACATATAATACCAATATTAAAAAAGGAACCTTATCTAATGAAATTTCATAGTATCTCTAATTCAATTATAATTGTGTGAATTTGAAAATTATTATTAATTATACATGTAATTCTTTTGAGCAAAACAATTGATGTGGAATCTATATTATGTATTCTAAAAATGCTTTAGTAACATAAACTTTACTAGAAAGACGTTAGGTCTATTTTCAGAATAAATTAAATTCATCTGTCTTTAAATGTCGTGTTGTATCTATTTTGAGCAAATTATCAATATACAAATGTAAATGTATCTAAAATTGCTCTAGATACATAATTACTAGAATGACATTACGCTGACTTAGAACTAGAAGGTCGTAAGTACAAAAGCCCCGGAAAATTTTGACTTTGGCCGAAATTTTGATCCCGGGGGTATGTAAAGCATCTCCCAGTGAGGGGGTTTTGACAAATTACTCTTGCTCTAGGGTGTGAATTTAGACTTTGAAAAAGTAAAAATGTGAAATTCCCCTGGGTCAGATCGCCCCCCCTAAGCTAGCGATATATTTCATCTATGTTCAGAATTAGTCAAACTCATCTGCTGTTAAATAAAAACGTTTTAGTGCAGCAGATTCCATACATTTAACAGGTTATTGTTTTTAGAAAACAACCTAGGAAAATCTTAAACTTACTTCACATTTGAATTATTTACAATACTTTTACAACTATAAAGTGCCATCAATCGATCTGTAATTACTAATAATAATTCGATTGAACAGGCAATGTACTCAACCAACCCATATACACGTGTGTGTAAATTTGCAACTGCTTAAGAAATATTTACCTTATATATGTAAGGTAGTCTAGATTACCTCCCCTAGATCACTAAAGTACGCCCGGTTAAGGCTAATTTCAAACCATTAGAATCTAAACGAAAACTCCAAACCATTAGAATCAGTTTCTACAACACGGATATATAAAGAAAGAACAAACATTTCTGCGGGGCATTAACGCTGTTTACTGGATGGCACTTAGCATTAACCAATTACCTATCCATTAGAATACAGTAACATGGGTTCATAAAGATTTCATACATCCAATCCCTTAGAATACATGCGTTCTTACAAGGTCTATACGTCCAATCCCTTAGAATACATGAGTTCCTACATGGTAAATTCGCCCAATCCCTTAGAATACGTGGGTACCTACATGGTTTATATGTCCAATCCCTTAGAAAACATGAGTTCCTACAAAGTTTATACGTCCAATCCCTTAGAAAACATGGATTCCTACATGATTAATACGTCCAATCCCTTAGAATACGTAGGTTCTGACGCGGTTTATACGTCCAATCCCTTAGAATACGTGGGTTTCTACATGGTTTATATGTCCAATCCCTTAGAACACGTGGGTACCTACGTGGTTAATACGTCCAATCCCTTCGAATACGTGAGTTCCTACATGGTGAATACGTCCAATCCCTTAGAATACATGAGTTCCTACATGGTTAATACGTCCAATCCCTTAGAATACGTGGGTATCTACATGGTGTATACGTCCAATCCATTAAAATACGTGGGTATCTACATGGTTTATACGTCCAATCCATTAGAACACATGTGTTCCTACATGGTGTATGCGTCCAATCCATTAGAATACATGAGTTCCTATATGGTGTATACGTCCAATCCATTAGAATACATGTGTTCCTACATAGTGTATACGTCCAATCCATTAGAATACATGTGTTTCTATATGGTGTATACGTCCAATCCATTAGAATACGTGGGTATCTGCATGGTGTACGTCCAATCCATTAGAACACATGGGTTCCTAGATGGTGTATACGTCCAATCCATTAGAATACATGGGTTCCTACATGGTGTATACGTCCAATCCATTAGAATACATGGGTTCCTTCATGGTGTATACGTCCAATCCATTAGAATACATGGGTTCCTTCATGATGTATACGTCCAATCCATTAGAATACATGTGTTCCTACATGGTGTATACGTCCAATCCATTAGAATACATGTGTTTCTATATGGTGTATACGTCCAATCCATTAGAATACGTGGGTATCTGCATGGTGTACGTCCAATCCATTAGAATACATGGGTTCCTACATGGTGTATACGTCCAATCCATTAGAAAGCATGGGTTCCTACATGGTGTATACGTCCAATCCATTAGAATACATGGGTTCCTTCATGGTGTATACGTCCAATCCATTAGAATACATGGGTTCCTTCATGATGTATACGTCCAATTCATTAGAATACATGTGTTCCTACATGGTGTATACGTCCAATCCATTAGAATACATGTGTTTCTATATGGTGTATACGTCCAATCCATTAGAATACGTGGGTATCTGCATGGTGTACGTCCAATCCATTAGAATACATGGGTTCCTACATGGTGTATACGTCCAATCCATTAGAATACATGGGTTCCTACATGGTGTATACGCCCAATCCATTAGAATACATGGGTTCCTACATGGTGTATACGTCCAATCCATTAGAAATTTAGAATACATGAGTTCCTTCATGAGTTTATAGCTATAATCCATTAGAATTTAGAAAACATGAGTTCTTTCATGAGTTTATACTTCCAATTCATTTGAATATGTGAGTTCCTACGTCGATTTGACGTCCAATCCCATAAAAATGCATGAGTTCCTACATGGGTTTACACTTCCCATCCATTAGAATATGTATTTCTTCATGGATTATAGCTCAAATCCCTTAGAATATATCAGTTCCTACATGGTTTATACATCCATTCCATTACAAAACATGATTCATACATAGATTATACGTCAAATCCATTAGAATACGTGGGCTTCTACACGGTATATACTTTTTCGTTTGACTGAGAAAGTCGGTCTTGCGTTGCAATCCAGTTTTTGTCCTGCCTAATTGACCAATGACCTCCGGTTTCGAGGGAACATACACTGACATTGTGTGATTCAAGGAATCCGGATGCGCTGCACTAGCTCATTCCAAAAAGATTCATTGGTTCTTTAACGTACCCGATGTATAGCACTGATATATATGAGACTACACCTGTGTTATCGACCAGTTCATCTCCAGTTGCGTAGGAAACACTGAAATTCATCGAGTGTACCGGCCGAGATTCGAACAAGGGACCTCTCGATTAGTACCTAAGAGCGTTATCTACTCATCAATTTGATTATAAAAAGATACTCATAACAAAAACACACACCATCTAAAACATTTCTACACTTTGCCGGATGACAGTGGGGGAAATGCCGAGAAATTCACAATCATAAACACAATAAGCGTCTTCTAGTTATAGGGCGTTCACACTGGGGCCCCCGCTTCTACTACGATCTAAAATTGGTCCAAATCGGGACCAATCGTGGGACAGTCGTGGTCAATCGGGAGAGGGTCTTCGTGAACGTAGTAGAGTCGTGGTGGTATCGCGTAAGTCGGGGAGCTCCCCGACCTTATACGCTTATTTTGAACATATTCAAAACAAGCGTAGCGGGATCGTGGCTTAAACGAATCGGTGTAAGAACGTAGTAAGAACGTATTAAGGTTGTTTAGGACCTTTCTCCGACGTCATTGGCAAAAAATCGACATTTGGCCGAACCTAATGAAAATCTCCAGATATATGCTTAAACATTCTGTCCTTATTGTGCAGTTTTTATTTTTTCAAAATATCGCTTCGTTTCCTAGCAACGTGACGCTATGTACATAGGGCGTAAAATTGACGTTTTAATGGCATAATTCGGTCAGAATAAGGTCTATTTTAATTTTCAAAGCTCTATATGTTAGCCCTTGATCCGTTGAATACGTATATGTTTAATTTAAAGCGATTGTGACGGACAATTTTTCACCGAAAAAGGTTTTATATCGAAAGTTGACAGAATTTTATTGCGCATTTGCTACACCCAACTCATTTCAGGGCGTAATTTGGTCAACAAAACGTGATTCAATCAACTAATGAAATACACCGTGGTGATGCGGTAATTCTACAGAATAAGCTTAACCAATAAAAAAGGGGGGTGATCTCGCATTATTTTCGACAAAATTGAAATTCAGTAAAAAACGGACTTACGTGAGTTGGGTGAAAGTCTTACATATGTATAATTGTTACATTTTATATTGAATGCATGGACACTTATACTTATGACAGTCCTAGTAATAATGTATACAAAAACCATGCTTAATTTTGACAATGCAAGTTCTTTAATTAATCAATTTGAATATGCATTATCAATTTCAACTGTTTAAAATGGTTCGTAAATGTAACACAGTGTGTCGACGTTTTGGGACAACTTTTGACCATTTATTGAAAATATAACTACATACCAAAGCATGTTTGTCGGTATTTATTACAATAAACATTTTACCACAGGGACTGTAACACTGCCCCGACCCCCAACCCCCCCTACTGTGCGTACAAAATATATAGGTCGTAAGCCAAAATGTTAAAGCACAATATTGTTTGTGAGAGGTGGTTAGTGTTTTATACATTTCGTGCTTGTAGCAATTTCATATCTCTTTATTAATAGGGGAAATGTACGTACATGTATATCACTAAAAAACAATATTCATACAATTTTAGGGGTATATTAAAGGTCTCATCTTGCATTTAGCGTAATGTAATACATTTTACGTTCTTATATTTTTTATATATTGAAACCATGTGCCAATGCGCCAGATACACCACAAGATCATGAAGCTGACGGTAATAATTGCCCGTAACGTCGTGCGGCACGACGTTATGCTTTTTACGTATGTCCGCTTTTCATTAAAATTCAATTTTGTCGAAAATAATGCGAGATCACCCCCCTTTTTTATTGTGTGTGCTTATTCTGTAGAATTACCGCATAACCACGGTTTGTTTCATTAGTTGATTGAATCACTTTCTGTTGACCAAATTGCGCCCTGAAGTGAGTAGGGTGTTGGAAATACGCAGTAAAATACAGGTCAATTTTCGATATAAAACCGTTTTCGTTGCGAAATTGTAAGTCGCAACCGCTATAAATTTTAAATAATACGTATTCAAAGGATGAAGGACTAACAAATAGAGTTTTGAAAATTATTGTAGAGCTTAATTTAACAGAAATATACGCTTAAAACGTCAATTTTACGCCCTATGTACATAGCGTCTCGTTGCTAGGAAACGAAGCGATATCTTGAAAAATTAAAAACGACATAATACGAAGAGTATGTTAAAGCATATTTCTGGAGATTTTCATTAGATTCGGCGAAAAGCGATTTATTCTTTAACATTTAATTGCTGTAAATGAGACGCACGTCTGAAAAACAAACGGACGTACGGCGCGTAACGTCGTGCGACGTTATGCATTTTACGCATGTCCGCTTTTCACTGTAAATCAATTTTGTCGAAAATAATGCGAGATGACCCCCCTTTTTTATCGTTTGAGTCTGTTTTGTAGCATTACCGCATCATCGCTGTGTATATCATTAGTTGATTGAATCACTCTTTGTTGACCAAATAGCGGCCTAAAGGGAGTAGGGTGTCGCAAATACGGCGTAAAATACTGGTCAATTTTCGGCGTAAAACCTTTTGTGTTGTGAAATTGTTTTGCGCAACCACTATAAATTTTATGTATGCGTATTCAACGGATCCTGGGCTAACATGTAGAGTTTTTAAAATTAACGTAGACCTTAATTTGACGGAGACATACGCTTAAAACCTCAATTTTACGCTCCGTGTACATAACGTTTGTTGCTAGGAAACGAAGCAATATTTAAAAAAAATAAAAACGACATAAAACGAAGAGCATGTTAAAGCATACATCTGGAGATTTTCATTAGATTCGGCGAAAAGTCGATTTTTTGCCGATGACGTCGGAGAAAGGTCCTAAACGTCCTTAAGATCGGCATAATCGTAGAAACATCGGTGAAGCATCTTGGTGGGATCGGCATGGTCGTAATGACATCGTAGTACCATCGGCATCAAATTTACCTGTGTTTTCTATTGAAACACGTACAAAATCGCGTAATAATAGGATATATATAGGATAGTCATTTTCCTGGACACCAGTTGGGCGAAGATCAAAGCAAATTATTCTGTGGAAAACATAAGTTTTTAATTAAAACTGGCCGAGATATTAGGAAAATATATGAACATTTCGCTCATGTACGCATATAACGGTTTGTAGAAAAAAGTTGTTCATTGTTAACATAAAACATCATCCAATGGATTCAATGCCTCTTTCAGGCAAGAAAATGCTCCAAACTCAATGATTATAGTGTAAGCATCATACCAAAGCGTTCTATGATCATGTCAAGATCGTAGTATTGTCGGCATGAGCGACGCAACATCGTGCTACAGTCTTTTAGGTCTGTCTACCAACGTAGTAGGGTCTTGCAGATCGTTGCGACATCGTAGTAGAAACGGTTCATGATCGGCATTGATCGCGGTGGAAACGTGGTGTAAGCGTACTAGCATCGTATCGGAAACGCCGTAATCGTAGCGAAATCGTAGCACACGCGTCGATCAGACGTTCCGGTGAAGGTATTCATCATTTTTCTTGGTTTTGACGCCGATCTCGTCCCGATTTATACTTTAAGTCAGGTCGGGGCAGATCGGCATGATCGTAGTAAGAGCGTAGCCTAGTGTGAACGTGGTCTTAGGGGTAGAAAAGTCAATAATAACGAACGTATTAGACAACTTGGCGCAGTTGGGAAAGAAACACATTAATTTGATCGTAAAGTGCAATTCGAACCTATAAACTGTACCGTGTCATCGTTTGGTAAAAGATGAAGAGGCGAATGTAACAAAATGTATGAACACAGTAACAATTTATGTGAAACTTTGTGACAAGCTCTAGTATTATACAATGTATTTTAAAAGTTTGTCTTTTAGTATGCGGGGGTCATTCAATATATTTCAATAACATCAAAATGTCTATTTCTTTACGCACGGAAATTCATACGATTATTGAATTGTACATGGGGCTTGGAAAAACACAGCAGACAAGTGTACAAGAGCTGCTACGAGCAAGCGCGAAAGGAGAACATACATCATGTAGTAGTCTTGTGTTTAAATGGCAAAAATAAATTTCTGAAGCGCAGCATGGTATTTAAAACGATACAGTGATGTACAATGTCATGTATATGCAAACGTATAGTGACGTTTCACGCAACGTCCGTCGAAATATGCGAGGTGTTTACATGTTTATATACAACCATTATGCCAGGTCTTAATCCTTAACGTAGACTATATAAGATATTGTGGAAGATATGTTAAATCATATACAATTTGAATGTTTATGTTTATTTCTATGTTTATTTCTAAGGTGGAACCAGTGGATTAAAAATGTCGGAGTATGTATACAAATGTGGTATCATTGTAAAATTGAAGTTATTTCCAATTTAAAACTGAACGTTAATCTTCCGTATTTTAGATAGTGACGTTGCTATGACGTCGTGAAGTTGCTATGTTATGCACGTTTTTACGTTACGGCGCGGCAAGTCTTACACGTAGTAAAACGCCTGTGAACATATTTTAGTCATACTTTCTTTCAAAATGCGTTGTTTCACGCATAATTTTCAGCACTTGTGCCCATAAGGCTGTAGTTTATCGTGAAATAGTTTGTTTTCTCTGTGACATCGGATGTTAAAATGATTACTAGTAACACAGTATACGAATTTATTGAATGACCCTCGTACATGTAGTATATTAACATATTTAAGGGAGCTATACTTGAATTTTGAATGGACAATTTCTTTTGTTTAAATGCATCTCGCTGTACATCGAACGAGGAGCGGTATTCGAAGGGAGCTGTAGGCGACATGTATAACGGTCAATGCTTAGTTATAACGCACTAAGCTGTCAATCCAGACGTCGCGGGTGCAATCCCTGAATGGGAACTAAGTATTTCTGAAAATCCATTCGTATTTACTGCTATATCTGACGGTATGGGCTTTATCGATGCTATACTCCAGTGGTATATTCAAGAGAACCACGTTGATTATTCGAAATAAGAGCTAGGCGCATTCCTTCAGTGCCTGCATTTAATGTCTCTCTCTCTCCATTCGGGGGGCTTTCTCTCAGTTAGTTCCTCTCGTCAGATCAAACTATCGTCAGTATCTGCACGGGTATAGGATGCACCTGCGATCTTTTGGCTGCATCACTATGTAAAGTGCCCGAGTGTGATCGTGCGTCGCAAAGAAAATGCGCTATAAAAATATGGTATCAGTCGTATCATATATTATGTCAACAGACATTGTACACACCGTACAACCCGCTGTGTGTAAGGCAGTTATGTATGTTGAAGGCAGAGACACACGCGTTTTACGCCACTACAGTGGGGTAAGTATTTGTTATTTTATATGTGTTTTGCGTTGCTTTTGAAAGTGATCACTTACATATATCGTTCAAGCGATGAATGAACAATAAGTACATTTTGTATATACAATTTATGTTCCCACAAATGCCATATTATTCGAGTAAACAGGGTTTACGTACGCGATGTTTGCCAAAAGTTCGAAACTTTCGCCTTTGACATTAAATTATTAACTTAATTCGTGGTTTGGAACAATTATAAAACATTGAATACAAACTTCAATCCTTCCTCAATATATCTGTCGTTTCCGTTTTGGAAAATGTGCATTTTCTGTGAAGATACAGTGGTTTAAATTGAACGAGGTACCAAAAATGCTAACGAAATAGGCAGTTCTGTTTTTCGAATGATAACGACAAAGGCAGATCGTTAAATATTAATGCTAACGCAGAGGCAGAGATAAGAGACTTATGCTAACGACAAAGGCAGAAATTCTAATGACTTGACAGGGCCATTAAACCCCTTTTACGATTTGTATGTTCTAAATATAACCCAGATGCATATTAGGCTGTATTCCATAAGTCCATTTCACCAAGAATCATGAGTGTTTAGTGGTTATTTTCGTCCAGTTGATTAACGGTATATATTACATACCTGGTGATCGCTGACGCTGGTTAGTGTCGGTTGTGAGTTGCCTTTTATGCCTGTTAATGATGAGTGCATGGCTTTTTTGGGACGTAAGCTCTTCAGGCACTGTCTTAGAGTTTAGAAACGAATGGTTCTCGTAGTATTCGATCGATAATATAAGTAAAATGTTAACAAAATGACGGTGAAATTAGCAGTTTTTGGGAGGCGCAATAAGTCATACAAGTTGAATTTTATAGTCTCCTAATCATTGAAGTAATACAATGGCCGAAAATCAAAGGTTGTTGCTCTGTCGAGGAGGTTGTACTTTACATCTTATTCGTGCTGGAGCTTTAATTCTCTAGCTAAGTACATGTCCATGCACGTCTGCATATTTAATAAATGTAGATCTATGACAGTTAGGTATAAAAACAGCACTTGTTTGTCAGCAGTTTACATGAACTGTAAGTCATCGACACAGGAATTTTTACCTGACACTCTATTAAACAGCTTTATGTAATATAGATAGAGGATATTTGTTTTGATTGAATATGGTTTATATCTCATCGTGTAGTGATAAAATTCAATATTTAAAGTTCAAGAGCGCGTAGCGCGAGTAAAAATATTAAAATTTTATCACTACAAGATGAGATATTAACCATATTCAATCAAAACAAACAAATATTCTATTTATTTAATGCTTATCTGGTGTCAAAACTGGTACTATTTATGCCAAATTAGAATCTACCACTGTGGTTAGGCTGCTTATGAATATGTTATTCCATTCATATTTTTCAATTCAAAATCCGTCATCTTTGATTATGGTGAATAGGTGAAAACAACTTTTTTTGAGAATTTTGCATCAAATCATAAACCAACTTGTAGGAATTGTTCTAACTAAGAATAAATAACCCCGCATGACATGTTTCCGTTCAGTAATAAAAACGTTACAGACGGTTTAGTGTTAAGTTTTTGGTAAAATTAAAGTAGTCCCTGTGAGGGGGCAGAGCTTATATCAGTCACATTGTAGGTGATAACCAGTGACTGATATAGGTTTTATTTCACTGATAGAACTCCATATCTCATAAGTTAGCATTAAATAATTACTTTTTATTTGTTCGAGAATCGACCAACTATAGTTATTTACACACGTTTCTACAATCGACTATACTTTAGTTGATGAAACTACTTTTGTTCCTACACCGCCGCTAGGCAGCGCCACCTTTGCAATAGTAAACTGGTCAGCCGGTATTGCAATCGCGGAACGGTCCGTACGGCATTTTTACAGGTGTATCCGATGTTACACGTATCTGGGTTATTTGGACTAATACCATTTAAACATACACCGGAATAAACTCGATCAGCGTCCAAACTGCTGAAAAATACTAGAAATTATCTGGCCGCAGAAAACTAGTTGCATCGTACTCCCGGCATGCATATACATTGTAGTTCAATCTTGAAACCTCGGACATTTCCGTTTGTCTCCGGTAAATATTTCAATGCATACAGGCCGAGGTGATCAGAATGGTATTCATTCGAACAACTGCTGACTTTCAGCGCTTTGATTTTATATGAAATGTTATTGATAACAACTACATTTGTACATCGTAAATCTAATTATAAATAAAGGCACTTACGCGTACTTGCGTCTCGTCTTATTGGTATTATGCTACGCCTCGGATGGCGTTAGATGATGTCATTAAGACCAAACAACTTAGCATGGAATAATATGTTACATGATATACGTGATGCTACATGAGCACGTGTTGCCCAACTGTTTTAAGCAGTCAGCCCATAAATAGATGTAAGCCAGTATACTCTGTGACTGTTTAAATAACCTGACTGTTTTATTTATAAAATACAGGTAATTTTAATCAACATTGACTGCTTAGAAGATTAATACCAAGATCATATGTTCGACTGCACATGAATAGCAATGTATCGGGGCATTACGATGTTTTACGACATTATGGCTTATGTTCTTCGTGTGAGTTATTCACGAAAAATAGTCAAATAAAATGTGTAGCATACATTAAACATACATTTTTGTACAAACAAACAGTGCATAAAGTTCCCTGTCAAGTAATTTGAATTGCTGCATTTCGAACTCACGTATTCTATAGAATGCTAAAAACTATTCGTTTCTTAACTTCATGATAACAAATGGAGCGCTGAATGCCCCCCCCCCCCCCCCCCAACACACCAGTTCGTCATTTACAGACATAAAGGGTCACTCACAAGCGATGATTGCCGGCCAATCTAAGAGTACATGAATGTCAAATAAGTTCACTACGCCGTCTAGTTATGTTGTTTATCCAAGATTAACAGAAGAAAGTAGGTGCCTGAGGACCCGACTTTTGTACATGTACCAACAAATTTGGATTAAGCATACCTTAGAATGTATATTTATTTTTAAGAATGAATTGTTTCTATGTTGTTTCAACCATAGGGGTCTATCCATATCAATTAACATAAATTGCCAATACCTTGTATAACATGTATACACTCAAGGACTTTAAAAACGCCTCACCTAATTCAAAGCACAATGTCGCTTAAATTATTATTTTATTGGAAAAATCTGTACATGTATACGTATTTATTAAATAATCCATCCTTCGTATAATTCACTTTAGTTTGTAATAAAATGTTACATTTGTATTTTCTGGGAATACTGCAAGCGCACCCACCCTAGGAAAAAGTGTGGGATTTTAAATACAGGATATGCTTGGCAATACTCTTATTGTGCTCATATTTGTTAGACAGTGTATGCACACACATCCGTCGAAAACATGCTTTCTACACTTGTATTAAAGCATAGCGAGTTTTTATAATACTGTTCTATTTCAATGCAACCACCAACTTACCTCATTTCGACTGTTAAAGTTCAACATGTTCAAAAGGATAAGATTAGATTTTGAATTTGCCAATATTAGTAATAAAATTTAAACTTGGTGATTTTGAATGCCTGTCTAAATGTATGGACGTTCTAATATTATTGACTCTGTTCATGCTCATTTTAAAAATTGACAGGTGGTTTTTGTATTTGAACATGCGTTAGATATTATTGTGAACATCTTATAAGTGAGAGGAGGTTTGTTTAAGGACTTCGTAGACGAATGTCATCCCGCATATCAGGATTAAAGTCGGTATTGAAAATGTATTCGAAAAAACGAGACACCATTTTATTACAAACTAAACTGATTTACACGTAGGAGTGATCAATTAACACACATGCACAATGAGTTTGCAATAACATAATTACTTTAAGCGATATTTGGTTTTGAATCAGGTGAAGTCATTGAGTGTATTAATGAATGGTGACCGGGGAGTCGATACAACGACCAATCCCTTAGAATGTGTGGTACCTACCTTGTTAATTGAAGAACATGTATCCTGGTGGATTAGTGATGTAACACATGTTGTAGAACGCGTATCCTAGTGGATTGGTAATATAACAGATATTATAGAACGTGTATCCTGGTGGATTGGTAATATAACACATGCTGTAGAACATGTATCCTGGTGGATTGGTAATATAACACATGCTGTAGAACGTGTATCCGGGTGGATTGGTAATATAACACATGCTGTAGAACGTGTATCCGGGTGGATTGGTAATATAACACATATTGTAGAACGTGTATCCGGGTGGATTGATGATGAAGCACATGTTGTAGAACGTGTATCCGGGTGGATTGGTAATACACTCGGCAAAACTTATAAGTACACACGTCGTTTTATCGTTATATCTTTTTTATTTTTTATCATTTTCTGCATGAAATTTTGTGTACATGGTATTGACTGTCAAAGGACTGGATCAATAAAGTTTTTTGTACAAAATTAAATACAGCGGTTCATTGAACCATGAAACGTCAAAAACCGTGAAATTGACGCGTATTTGCAAATTATTTTTATGTAAGGTAAATTTGAATTTTAGATTTATTGTCAACTTAAAAAATACACAAAATGATTCGATTTTTCAAACAACAACATGGTGTTTTTTTACTTTTAAACTTATTTTTTATTGTTATGGTCAAGGGGAGTTAACCATGTTCCAAATTTCATTTTTTATCAGAAGTTGATATTTTTAAACCTAAAGTGTGCTTGTTCCTATCATTGTTTTCTTTATTACTGTGTCCGTGATAAAAACATAGACTTGAAACCGTACTGTATCAGCGCAGCGGGGCCATATGTGCATTAGCTACCTGACAATCGCCCGATGAACACACGGCATTATTGTGTTTTTTTAGATTCTGCTGTTGGCATCATTAGTTTATTCTGTTTGTGACAATTTAAATCAGATGTTAAAAACATCGATTGTATTGTAGCTCTGCATATCCAATTTACATATGTTGAAATTTTCAGCACGATCATGTACACATTGACGGAGCTATGGGCAAATAAACAAGTGTGTACTTATAAGTTTTGCCGAGTATATAACACATATTGTAGAACGTGTATCCTGGTGGATTGGTAATATAACACATATTGTAGAACGTGTATCCTGGTGGATTGGTAATATAACACATATTGTAGAACATGTATCCTGGTGGATTGGTAATATAACACATGCTGTAGAACGTGTATCCGGGTGGATTGGTAATATAACACATGCTGTAGAACGTGTATCCGGGTGGATTGGTACTATAACACATATTGTAGAACGTGTATCCTGGTGAATTGGTGATGTAACACATAATGTAGAACGTGTATCCTGGTGGATTGGTAATATAACACATATTGTAGAACATGTATCCTGGTGGATTGGTAATATAACACATGCTGTAGAACGTGTATCCGGGTGGATTGGTAATATAACACATATTGTAGAACGTGTATCCTGGTGGATTGGTGATGTAACACATATTGTAGAACGTGTATCCGGGTGGATTGGTAATATAACACATATTGTAGAACGTGTATCCGGGTGGATTGGTAATATAACACATGCTGTAGAACGTGTATCCTGGTGGATTGGTAATATAACACATGCTGTAGAACGTGTATCCTGGTGGATTGGTAATATAACACATGCTGTAGAACGTGTATCCTGGTGGATTGGTAATATAACACATATTGTAGAACGTGTATCCTGGTGGATTGGTAATATAACACATGCTGTAAAACATGTATCCTGGTGGATTGATGATGAAGCACATGTTGTAGAACGTGTATCCTGGTGGATTGGTGATGTAACACATGTTGTAGAACGTGTATCCTGGTGGATTGGTAATACACAAATGTATAACACCTGTTGTAAATCGTGTATCCTGGTGGATTGGTAATATAACATATATTGTAGAACGTGTATCCTGGTGGATTGGTGATGTAACACATGTTGTAGAACGTGTATCCTGGTGGATTGGTAATATAACACCTGTTGTAAATCGTGTATCCTGGTGGGTTGGTAAATATAACATATATTGTAGAACGTGTATCCTGGTGGATTGGTAATGTAACACATGTTGTAGAACGTGTATCCCGGTGGATTAGCTGTACATGTTTGTATAACCCATGTATGAGCCCATATATTCTAATGGATTGGACATATCAACCATGTAGTAACCCACGTATTCTAAGGGATTGGACATATAAACTGTGTAGGAACCTACGTATTCTAAGGGATTGGACATATAAACCACGTAGGAACCTTCGTATTCTAAGAGATTGGACGTATGACCCATGTAGGAACCTTCGTATTCAAAGGGAGTGGACGTATAAACCGCGTCAGAACCTACGTATTCTGATGGATTGGACTTACAAACCATGTAGGAACCCACGTATTCTAAGAGATTGTACGTATAAACCATGAAGACACCAACGTATTCTAAGGGATTGGACATATAAAACATGTAGGAACCCACGTATTCTTAGGGATTGGACATATAAACCATGAAGACACCCACGTATTCTAAGGGATTGGACGTATTAACCATGTAGGAACTCACGTTTTCTAAGGGGTTGGACATATAAACCATGTAGGTACCCACGTATTCTAAGGGATTGGACATATAAACCATGTAGGAACCCACGTATTCTTAGGGATTGGACATATAAACCATGTAGGAACCCACGTATTCTAAGAGATTGGACGTATAAACCATGAAGACACCCACGCATTCTAAGGGATTGGACGTATTAACCATGTAGAAACCCACGTATTCTAAGGGATTGGACGTATAAACCGCGTCAGAACCCACGTATTCTAAGGGATTGGAAATATAAACCATATAGGACCCACGTATTCTAAGGGATTGGACATATAAATCATGTAGGAACCCACGTATTCTAATGGATTGGGCGTATAAACCATGTACGGATATATCACATACAATTGGTACGGATATATTACATATATAGGGTCACATGTATTCTAATGGATTGGTACGGATGTTGACAAAAATATGTGTGGCTAAACGCCAAACTGCTAGAGTTTTGGACCGCAGAAATAATTTTTATATCCGTGTACAACACGGTTGTACAAACTGATTCTAATGGTTTGGAGTTATCGTTTAGATTCTAATGGTTTGAAATTCCGGTACCAGACTATATATAAGGCTGACTTCTCATAGTTTCGTATGCAGACTAATACTAACAATTTGGCGTTTCAACCTGAAAAAAAGCGATTTTAACGATGACGCGATCGGCGAAACGTGTATACATATACAAAGGAAAGCATTCATGGAATTATAGATCGTTGCGAAGAAGTAATGATAGCATTTTATCACATAAAATAGGCTCTGTGAGTTTAATAAACCCATTACATAAAAGTCATAATACACACGTGTAATAAACATGCAAATGAGGTATTTACAAGGGCGAGTCACTTTATTTATGTATTCATACACGTTCTCAAAAAAGGAAAATAATACATTTTTAGAATAGAATAAATTTTATATCCGATTATGAACTCTCTATGGCATGTTATAATCACACAATAACAGATGTACAAGAAATTAAGAGATATAACTGTAAGCAAACATGACGGTAGGTCCGTTAAACGTGAGTACGAATAAGATCGGGACGAAATGTACATACCAAATATCTGGCATCTACACAAACACACGGCATCGGATGTTGATTTCATTGTATAAATCCGTTAATTTTGAGTATTAAATACGATTTTCCTTGCTTACCAAGTACTTGCATCGTGTACAATCAGTTATTTTCGGCTATTCAGACGAATCGCGAATAAATTCACGCGGAAAACCTAGTTACTTCCCCTGTCCTTGGTTGTTACTAAAACCCGGAACGGAACACGGAATAGAACAGAATATATTGTGTTGCTGCGGTCCAAGATTTAATTATTTATTTTGTTAAGGGTAGTTTTACATCTGCAGGATTTTAGATACCCTAAAAATATTATTTCCAAAAGGCAGAAAAATTAACATATTGGAGTATACATTGATGCACTATTTTCTTAGCTCTTTCAATGAGCCGCTTTACTCCTATGGAGTTTATTTGCTAAAGGGGAAGTGTGTGCATTCTTGACAAACTTTTACTGTGTATTTAGTTTATGTGATAAAAAGAATCTTACATTCGTGTCATTCCATATTAAATTTATTAAACTCGTTGAATAAAAGTGATAAAATGCTCGGCAGAGCCTCGCATTTTATCATTTTATCCAACTCGTTTAATAAATTCAATATCGAAAGACACTCATGTAAGATCCTCTATATGCAGCACACTGATTCACATGAGTTCTGCTGCTGTTGTTGTCCAAAGGTAGGTGTATACATGTGTTACAACACAAAACTATAGCATAATAATCATTTTTTTACTTTAAAATTCGTCATAAAACACGGCCGTTGTGCATGTGTTTGTTTATCTTTTTTAAGGTATTTATATTGGGCAAGAAATTATCAGCCAAGAAAAAAAATTGGAAAAGTTTAAACGGTCCGCATGCTGCCCAGAATGCATGTAGATTCAAAGTACAATGCATGTTACACATAGATATTTGATGACATTAATAGTTTAAATATTATTACACCATTATTAAACAATTATTACATTAAATTTAAAACTCAAAACAGCACTTACATTCAAAAGTGTCCAATCTTTGTGCATATCGAAGATAGAGAGAAACCACCAAACACGAATAACATTTAATGTATATTCATCTTTGTGCAGACTCCCAGACAATATTAACACAATGTGACACAATATTTCACTATTAGTATAAACTATCCCCCAGATGCTCGAGATGAAGAATTTATTAGGACATTTTATTATTATGAGGAAAAAATGTGTCTACTGGGAAATTCTCTTCATGACTTTATTCAAATGATGTATTTCTTCAAGCAAATTGTATTTATTATTCAATAGGTATAAATATTGAGTTTAGTGGTGTGGGTATGGCATATTTTCAAAAGCTGCAGTATATGAGTCGCAAACACCAAACACAATCATGGAAAATAAACTATGGGAATTTCATTCGGCCACCCTGGCTGTTTAAATCTGTTATGATGGTGTCGTGGCGAAAGACGTTAAAAATGGCGACGTTCTATTGACACCCGAGAGATGATTCGTAGAGATTGTCCGAGGTGTCCCGATTGGCCTCTATTATCTACAGTCTTTGCATGTATCAAGTATTAATCTTGATATGTCACATACACAAGACAATGAACGAGCATTTTAATCGTCGTGGTAAGTAGATCTATTCAACATTTGAACAATTTGCCCATTTTTGGCAAATTGACAATAAAAATAATAATATGTTTATTTATTTATCAACTGTAGATACAAAATGTTTGTGCAGTTAACAGACGGTGTTTTTTATTGATAAAGTTTTATCACGTACGTTAATTAAATTTAATTAACATGTGTGGTTTTATACAACGTTAGAATATTAAAAATGCTTCTTCTGCGTCTTCTGCTTGTCATCGTTTTGGTCGCTCATATATTCAGTTTAGATGTGGCAGGAACTGTTCTATAAATAGTATATAAAATCCCTGATTGTTGTGAAGTGCTTTACCGTCTTCTATAGGTTGCTTGTATCTTCCATAGTTTAGTCTCGAAGGACATGACTGTGGGCCAAACTTTCTATCGTACTTCCAGGGGCGTAGCTAGAGGGTTTTGAAAGTGTACGCAAGAATGCTAGGGGGGTCTGGGGGCATGCTCCCCCTTAAAAGTTTTGTGCGCTAGAACGTCTCTGGTGCGTTCTGGCGTGTTTTTTTGCATCATCTTTAACATTATTTTTACTGATAAAACCAGGATTTTTTTGTATAGAGGTTTTTAAAAGTGTTTGTAAGAAATTCTTAAAATACTAAAGGCTTACCCCCTTAGGGCTTAGGCATCAGTTTTTATTGCATTGTTCGATCTATTATTTTTTCAATTTTTGAGAAGCATGTGTACGCAGCTGCGTATTCTGCGTACAGGTAGCTACGCGCCTGACTTCCTACAGATTGGGACAAATTTGCAGTATATGGAATGGTGTCTGCTCTTCTGTCCCGCACTGACATCCAGCTGTCTCCGCAAGACTCAGTCCTTTCATATGTATCCACAGACCACAGTGTCCAGTAAGCAAACGGAAGATGATCTCGTTTGACTGTGCCTGTTATGTGTATGCAGTTCTGTCCTCACTGTGAATATAGCTTTCGTCCATGGTCTTCCAGTATAATCTGTACTTATCTTCAGCAGTTGTGCATCTACGTATGAGGTTGGGGGTTTGAGGTTGGTGATGCGTTTCCGGGTATGCCTACACGTGCAGGACCATTGAAGTACTCGATTGTTGTGTTCAGGCGTGTGTTTCTTTGGGGTTGTCAGGAAGATATAATATAAAGTCGGAGAGGGAAGGCAGCACTCTTGAACTAAACCAGCCGAGCACAGAAAACATAATAAAATCACATGTTCCACAATTACAAGGCACAAGGCCCATAACACAAGAACTGCCAAACTCCCTGCAGTCAAAAAGCTGAATGTCCTAGCCGAACAGTAAAACGGCTTAAATACCTAGTTTACAAAGGCTAATAATACTTATAACAGTGTAGCAATACCACGTGACTTTTGACTACAGTTACAAGAAGAAATTTGTAAACATTGGAAAATAAAATAGCCATAAGTATATTATTTCTTCATCGATTTCTATGAAATTTACGCCACGCTAAGGGGACAATTATTTGCTTTCCATGAAATACGTATATAATCTTTTTCAGTGGTTGTGCCGTTTTGTCCATTACCTTGTGAAACCGTAGAACGTGTAGGTTTCACAGGGTAATCGAAAAATCGGTAAAACTGCTGAAAAAGATCTTATTTTTCACGAAAAGCAAATACTATTCCCCTTAGCGTGGCGTATATTTTATAGAAATCGATGAAGAAATAAAATACGTATGGCCATATTTGTGTTCCAATGTTTACAAATTTCTACTTGTAACTGTAGTCAAAAGCCACGTGGTATTGCTACCCTGTATAAGTAAAGTAGAGGTCCTGCAGAGTAGGACCTGCCATGTGTATCTACGCACAGGGATTTAATTGAAATTCACTGAAAATTATAAAATCAATATTTGTGATGTTCAATCAATAAACACGAAATTTAGGAAAAATGAAAATCGTTGGAATGATGCCCATTGAACGTACACAATACTCCCACGCAAATTGGGTTTACCCTATTTGGTGACTAATCCAAGTTTTAATGTACATGTATACAGACGACATTTATACGCTAGTTTTGTGTTTATAAATACCTGACAAAAGAATTAACGATGCCACGGAATAATACAGCAGACGACAGTGTGTTTAGTGAACAATTTCTCGGAACTTTGCGGAGAACTAATGGTAACAAGAAACAACAAAGTGATTCACGTGTCGTCTGCTGCTACTGTTGTACAAAGGTACATTTGTATATAATACATGTGTTTGAAGTTTTACTTTAAAATGTGTTCGATGTAAAAATAACCACGCGGGTAAATATAATCTTAACAATAAATAACTGATTTCGTTATGCTGTCTTTTAAGTTTACATGTGTTCCCTCTTGCACTTTGGGTTTAAACTATATGCATAAAATAAACATGTATGATAATATCATTATGGGTATTTTGCCATTCATTTCCTTGTCAATTTCTCTATACGTTAAATGTACATCATACATGTACATTTACCAGTGAAGTTATTTACCTTAAATATTTACTACAGTTGTCGTGTTTATAAAGTCAACCATACCTTAAGTACATTTGCCGTCTTCAGTTTATATTTGATCAAAATAATACACGTTGGTGTATATAGAGGATATCTTGTTAATTACTTGTAGTTAGGTAGTCTGTCTATACATACCCTATGTTAATTCAAGGAGACAACTCATCAGGCTACTTTTTTCATGAAATTATTTCCCTTTGGACCCTCAAACATAGGTAATCAAGCCCAAAATAAAATCTAGCTAAAATTGAAAATAAAGTTATGATTATTGATTGACAAAATATTATCTATAGTCGGGTAGCCAGACTAGTAGTTAGAGTGTAAGATCGAACTTTATTTCACTGAGTGATCGTTCGCTATTACTATTGACGGACAAAGGTCATTTAATGAATGAATAAAAATCATCTCATCAAAATGAATTAAATAATCAAGAAATATTTTATATTATGCTTTAGCAAGAAGATATGACTGACCCAAAACGCACGAAGCATGCGTTATCTTGGCTTAAGCAGGCATTTGTAAGCAAATTTATTTTTCTTTCAGCCCCTTAATGAATGGTGGATTCTCTCTCTAATACTTAGTATTAAGCCCCCTAGACAATTGTATGGGTATATATGAAATATAGAAGTATCTATGTACAGTACATCTTCAAAAATAATTGGCCTACCAACTGGTAATCAAAGCAAATGTAACCAGCATAGGTTTTCAGATTGTTGCATAAGAATTCGACTTTCAAATCAAAATAATATTTGTTCATGAACACTTTTCAGCTGGTACGCAATACTTTACTAGCTAAATGCACTTGGGAAACAAAGTCAACACGAACGCTATTTTGTCATTTAATGATTTATACCGTGAAAAATGACTTTGCAAAGAGTACCCTATATGATTTTTTTGGCAAGAATTTTGACTTGTGTTGTATCGATATTAAATGTTTAATGGTCTAATATTCCTTTTAGCAAATATACGACTTTTAATGATAGAAGCTTTGGAACAATTGGTCCCAAGTTGCGGAACAATTTGCCAATTGAAATAAGAAACTCTGTTGATATTTTCAAGTGCCAAAAAACTGCATGCACCATTTTAATTCAACAATTGAACAATTATTAGGACACCCCTCCTGTTCAGAAGAAAAATTGTTATCTTAACTAATAAAAACAAAAACAATGACAAAATGCTTATTAAAATACGTAAAATTGTAGCTTTAGTATATCTAGATCGGTGCTCTGAATCCTGTTGACTGTTAACCAAGAATTATGTGCCTTAGTTAAAAAACGTGTCTGTATATTGGGCACGTGCATGGAGTAAAATTTTGTATTTAATTTAAATACATTTGGAGTTGTACATATCATACTCTGTTTTCACCATGAGTGCAATAAGCTGTGGTGATAAATATAATGCGTAATAGAAATGGCATGCAAAACAACACCTATAGTGAAGAATCCCAAATGGAATAATTACTACCCGTATCGATTGTTCCTCGTCGTCAAGGTGACAGCTATGGTGAGTCGTCCGAAGTGACGGCCATAATTGATACAGACTATTTGTGTGATTATTATTTGGGGTTCTTTTAGTAAAAATACAACGTACATTTAGCGCTTATATTAGAGCTGAATTAAACCAAGCACGGATTTCAGAAGACGCGAAACTATGAGACAGCTATATACATATTTGAGGTGCAGAACAGAGGAAAACTATCACATAAATACACTCACAAATCAAAGACCTGGGGTTATAGGGGTAATATATAGCTCATTGTACAAATTAAGAGTAAAAATACAAAATATAAAGTTGATGCGTCAGTGCTTTGATTTCCATGTCTAGACGACAACGATATTTTTCCACAGAAGTCGTTCACACGAAACTTCCGCATTGAAAGTGAGGCTGTCAAAATATTCCAATTTGCATTCATGGTGTTTCAACTGTTTGTCACGTTTTACTGTTCAAAGATTTGTAAAATTCGTATTGGGTTTGTAATTTGCAAGTAAATCCCGCGTGAATTGATTATGATTCGTTAGTAAATTTATGTGAAAAAGAGCTGTTGACCGAGGTCTGGTCTAAAACGTCAAGTTTCGTACAGAAACCACTTTCGTTTGAGATAAACATTGATTGTAGAAATATCATATAATGGCATCTAGAAAGGATTATGATGACCCTGCTACTAGACCATTGTTTGGAGAAACACATCCGCAGGTATCTTGTACATAAATTGTTTTAGATCTAGATCTTATACCTACAGTACTAATGTAACATGACACTACTCCACAGATAATTGGGGTCTGGACCCCCCCCATCCAGCTGCACACCTGTATTTATTTTTATCATCAACATTGTATATCCGAATGTGACACACGACAACACGATAGGACAACGCGATACGAGGGACGACAATGCGATACAACATTCATCAAAATGTTACGATGTTGATATCTTGCAATTTTGTATCGTTTTGCTGAGCGTTAATTGTGTCCCATTGTCGTATCATTTTGTTGTGCGTCATGTCCAGTACTTTAGCGATATGCTATGTTCGACAATGCAATATGACATTGCGACAACAATGTGCGACAATGTGACATGACAGACAACAATCAGAAACGACATTCACCAAAATGTCTTTATGTCGTATTGTGTTCTTGTACATGTGTCACCTTTGCACCCATAGCTCGACGACGACAACACGATACAAAGGATCATACTGTACTACAGAAATACACAGAAAATCCATGCCTGGATTTTTTTGCGCCCTTGCGCAGATACTCCAAAATCCGAAGTGTTCATACCTGCGTCCTGCAGTCATTTTTGTTGTCAAAAAGGGAGGTAGTTTAATCGTTCAGATGACAGCATATAATGTATAGGTGTATATGTATATTTTTCAGGACAGAATATGTCATCTGGTTCTGGCATCGATCACTGGAATTCTTGTTGCCGTAAGTATTTATTGATCTCTCAAAATATCACTTAAATTAATACGGTATTTGAAGATGGAGGAATGTTGGCCAATCTGGTAGGGAAAAAAACAGATACTGCTAGCAGTAAAATCACAGGTTACTGTATCATTAATAAGGATTAAAAAAAACAGTAAACCAATTCAAACACACTATATGATAGGCTCTAGAAAATATTTTCCTCAGTGCTTTTTTGTCTCTGGATACGAACCTGTAAATGTATGCATTTAATTGTAGAAGTTTGTTTCAGTTTTCATATTTCTACACACCTTAAACATTGTCATTCTTCCTTCTAGCATTTGATTATAATCTATATTGTTTCAGGTAACTTTAGTGAGTGCATTTATCTTCCCAAAGTGGCCACCAAATGGTATCAACATATTTTTTGCAGTTGCCATGTCATTTATTGGAGTCTCTCATTTAGTGTTGGTAAGTTGTTCTAGTTAAGTGTTTGTTAAAAAAAGTTAAGTTACCAATTTTCGAGGGCTGCTTTAAGCCGTTCAGTCGTTCAGTCACCCTTTAACATTTTAACTTCCTCTGGTCATTGGGCAACTTAAGAAAACTTTCGTTTGAGTCTCCCTGGAGAGACTATTTCTCTCCTGGTTGGTGTGCAGCCAACAACAAGGTATGGCGCTTCCAAAAAGCTTCATGTTGATCCTGAAGGTTAAGGTTTGAAGGGTCATTTTCTTTTTAAAAAAATCATGGATATTTTGCCTATAAAATGGTTACATTTAGTAAAAAGTATCAAAATGACCCTTCAGATTCAGAAGCTAGTTGTTAATTTCAACTGATTACTGGACTTACAATTGCCATCACACAACAGAAACATTATATAATTCTGAGTTAATTAAAATTTATGGTAAGAAGTTGAGACCTGTGAGGTTTATCTTAAATTTAGATTCGGGTTTGAGCAAGATCTCAATTTGAACTGAGATTTCTACTTGAGATGCTTCGGGAGATAGGGGCCAGGTATCCATGGGAATTTTACGACTGGCGCTGATCATTGGTATGAAGATCTGACTATTCTATGTTTGTACATTTTCAGATATACTGGTATCGACAAGGTGATTTGGAACCACGATTTCTACGGTTGATATTTTACAATGCGTTTACAATGATTTTACTGTGTGTGGTGGGTAATCTCTACATTCACAATATATGAGTCTAAAGACACTCTGTGTGTGGATATATTAACACTTTACAGTGAAAGATGTCATGTATAATGCACCAGTTAATTGAAACTACGACCCCCCAACCCTGGGGTGTAGCGGGGGAACAGTCCTGTGATTTTACCTTTCCGATGTCCCTGCACTGCCGTGTTGAGTGCGGGGCTTTTAATCCGCGCAAAAGTTAGTGAGGAAATATCGTCGTAATTTTACCTGACTGAGAATGAGAGACAAAGTAAAAGTGATTCTATACATTTCAATATTGCGAAACGAAATGTTACATATGAAGTGCCTGCTCGTATACTAAATGAGGTATAGGGCAGGGCAATTTGTGGGGTTTTTACCATCTGCATGGCCCTGGGGATGCAGAGATTTTACCAGGGGTTTGAAAAGGCAAAAGTAAAAATCCTCGCACTTCCTGGTGTTGGGGTTCGTGGTTTCAATTGACTGGTGCATAATATTGGATGGATAAACTTTATACCACTGACGAGGTTGTACGTCGCTGACCAAGGATATGGCTGACATGAATTTGTGATAAAAAATACTGTAATAATGTTCATGACTATTTCTGTGTTTCAACCAAAGTGTTTTATGAAATCAATGTTGCTGGTGATCAATGTTGATGTAATATGTTTTTAGCTCACCTTTAACATAGTGACAAGGTGAGCTTTTGTGATCGCTCTTTGTCCATCGTCTGTTTGTGTATGCGTCAGTCCATGCGTCAACAATTCATTCAAACAACATCTCCTCTGAAACCACCAAGCCAATTGTTTTGAAACTTTAAGCAAAGATCCTCGCATGGTCTTCTACTGGATTTTTTGAAATATTTTTTATTTGTCTTAAATCATGGCCGCCTGGGGTGGGGCTCTTTCTAATATACTTGTAGCTATATTGTGAAGTTTTAAAAATCTTCTGCCCTGAAACCGCTGGTCTGATTTCAAAATAGTACACATTTTCATGACAACCCTCTATAGAATTCCTTGAACTAATTTTTATACATCAAAAAACATGGTCGCCAGGGGTTGGGCTCTTTTAATTTTTTTCTGAGTACTCGTGTTCTGATTTTACTATTCAATAATTGGAGCTTTGTACCAGTATTCGGGTAATCGTTGCCATCCCTAGTTTAAATATGGTTCTACTAGATCAATATACACAGGTGAGCAATAAAGGGCCATCTTGGCCCTCTTGTTAATTTGGATATTATATGTTACACTTTCATATGTTTAAGTTATTTCATAATATTAGATAAGTAGTCCTTGTTTGGATTAAGTTTTGGAGGAATTTCACAACTGATCTAATATTTAGATATATTCTGACTTCAAATTTCTTCAGTCTTACTTTTTTATGGTAAATAATGAACATTTTGCCAAACTGCCTACCGGTGAATGAGCTGAATTATTGTATTTGTTGCCCCCTTTCTCTATACAATCTTGACATTTCTCCCTCCCCCCTCCTAGGAAAATTGATTGAAGCGAGCTTGAAGATGGATTGTTTATCTAAGCAGCATGCCCTAGTAGTTATTTTGCAATAGAAGTGAGATCGAAAAAGGCATACTGATTTTTTATACACAAAAGACAAGTTACATATACTTAGGCAATTTAGGGGAAGAGGCATACTCCATCCTGTGCCCCCTTAATCCGCCCCTGTTTATATAATAGGGACTGTTTATGTTTCTCAATTTTAAATTTCACAAGATTTAGATGTTGGTGCTAGATATTTTCACTGTTTAAACAAACACACTGATTGGTGGTTAGAGATGTACAATATAATGTAGTTAATCATAATGCATATTTTTTGCGGAAATTGACGTCAAATGTATAACCTGTTCTCAGATATAGATATTAGATAGCAGTTATATACATTTATCCAGTCACTTCCGGCAAAATCTGCCTGTTAACGGGGTGCCTGATAAACTTAGCGATAATCGGTCACCTGGTCATGTGACTAGTGATAATCCGTCACCTTACCACGTGATCTGACGGACTTCTTCTTATATGAGAGTCGCCGGTTGCAATTCCGTGCCCAAGGGTGAGGCTTTCCAATCCTTAATGAGCTGGTGGTTGATCGGTTATTTTCTTCGACTTACCTGCGTCTACACGACGTCTATCAAGATGTCCGACGTCATTGTTTATCGTGACGTCACGGAACGAACGTGACGTTGCGCGCTAGTTAATGAAAGAGTAACAATATAGTCCCGAGTTTGATCCCCTTACTGAGCAGATTAAGCGACTGGATAAATAGAATAATAGATTAGTGCCGTGAATGAAGTAAAAGTTTATCCGGCTCGGCTGCGGAAATTATCGGATTCGCCTACGGCTCACCCGATAAATTCCTCCGCCTTGCCAGATAAACTTTTTCATCCACGGCACTAACCTATTATTCACTATGTATCTGCTTGCACGAGTATGTATACTGTCTTATATTATTATTAGTGAGATATTGCAGTTGATGAATAGTGGCATAATATTATCACTTTCTGCCTTGTATTTCTGTGTGGCAAACAAACATGACTTGCTCTCATTTCAGAGACTTTTCTAAACTTATAACATACAGGTAATGTCTATAATAATGTCACTAAGCCCAAAAACTGCTCTTATGCAATCATGGTGTGGACTTCAATAGAAACTATGTGTTCTAGTGCTGCCATACTTTCTTTTGACACCTTATTATTTATTATACCCTCGCACAATGAGTTGTAAGGGCCTTTAGGGGGGTATACTGGATTCAGCTAGTCTGTCTGTCCAACGACGCATTCTTGTGAACGCAACTCCTCCTACAGTTTTTGCAGTATTTCCTTCAAACTTAACAGATGAACAATCTCAACATGTAGATGTGCATAAAGGAAAGAATTTGTGCAGAATTATGGCCCTTTGTACTTTTATGGACGATACAATATATAGTGAACAGTTCTTGTGGACGCAACTTAATATTAGTTGCAATGATTTTTGCCACACGGGGGGTATATTAGTCTGCCGAATGGCAACAGTTTTAGTTTCATTTAACTGACCGTCAGTTCATTTGGGCTGTGTTTAACCATCTGTTTTGCTTTCTTCGAAATTTCGTTAAAAGGAGATTGAAATGATGAATGAATCTGTGCGATATTTGTTCTATTATGGTAACTCATTGAGGTATATGGTATAATGTGTATCAATAAATCGCTGGCTTAGAATGAGAAGGTCATAAGTGCTACTTACGACCTTATAAAACTCGTACATATTTGAAATTTGCATCAAAAGGCACTTCTTATGAGTCTGTTTTCATGAAAATCGGAAAAGATCATGTTGACCAAACTGAAGTTGAAAAAGCTTGTTTTTCCATAAGTAAAGAGTAGTTTTCAGTGTGTGAAATGCTGCTATGGCTCTTCGTTGCTCACTGGTATAGTTGGTTGAGAGTGTCATGAAACTTTCAAACTCTGATATAAACTTTGTAGAATTTTCATGCATATAGCAATTATATTGTTGAACAATTTTATTGGAAAAGTTCACTGAATACGTTGGTAGAACATACGCCTGTGTATTGGAACCTGGTGCAGGCGGAGATCGTATCAAACTTTGCGTGAATGGGTTCATTTCAAATCTATCTACTACTTCCTCTGCTGGTGGTGGCGTATTTGGAGAAAATATTGTGTTGAAATTACAATAAATTTATAAAGAGTTTCTTCAACCTGCATTGACTGGAGATCGATAAGCTGTTGGGGAATATGACGATAAAATGTATTTTAGTTCACTTCTTTATTTTCATTTTACATTCTTTTTCCCACCAAGTTCTGGTCTACTCGATTAACAACAAAAGCAAAAACATTTTCTAAGAACATGTTCTACAAGTTAATCGAATAAAAATTGAAGGTGTAAAGATAGGCCTACTTTTCAATTGACGAAATCTATCTACTCTACCACAGGTTTACAACAAGACAGTTTTTCTTGTTTTCTCAAAATAACGATTTTGTTCTTATGACCTTCTCATTCTAAGCCAGTGAAGTGTTGAATGTTAAGTTTCAAAGTTTTTTGCCAAAATTGGCGCAAGAAGTGCTATGAAGTGTACATGTGTATTACATGTTTATTGATCTGAGGCCACCTAGGTACTCTTTATCAATGCACATTAAAAAAATCTTAAATTTATGTTCAAATTTAAATTCTTAATCTTTAAATATTTAATGGCTACAAACTGTGTTTAAAGGTCGTTAAATGTTACTTAAGTTCAGTTCACGAACTCCTACAAACCATGTCTGTCTGCATTGTGTAGGTTTTAAAGAATAATTAAGAATTTAAATTTGAAGGCAAGTTGAAGATACCTCAAGTGCTTTGATAAAACACTATCCTCATAATTACTCTGTTTATGGATTACAGTCAGAACTCGATATAACGACATCCGATATACTGACAAATTCATTATACTGACATCATATTTGGGGACAAAAGTATTAAAACGCTCTTTGTATCAATTCATTATACTGACATATTCGTTACAACGACATTTTTCTTGGAAACGAACAGCGTCGTTGTATCGAGTTCTGACTGTACCAGGTTAAACCATAATTCTTATTACTGTAAATTCACGTATTTTCGTGAGTACTAAATTTCATGGATTTTGATGAAAATGCATTTTTGTGGGGTAGTAGGTATGTGGATTACCAAAGATGTCGATTAATCATGGGGATAAGATTTTGTGGTTGTGTTCAACAACGAAATCATACAAAATTCAACTCCCTCGAAAAATAATGATTTTTCATTAATACTGTTAATATCTTGTAAACATTTGGTGCAGTTTGTATTTGTAGTTTTTTGTACACATGTGCACTTGTACATTGTACTAAACACTATTTGGTCCTTCAATCTGAAGAGCTATTCCTTCAATCTGAAGAGCTATTCCTTCAATCTGAAGAGCTATTCCTTCAATCTGAAGAGCTATTCCTTCAATCTGAAGAGCTATTTTCCTTCTCTCGTTAATGGTAGTGTCCTGCATGGCAATTTCTAAGTACAATGACTAACAGCAATTTATGTTTTCTAAGAGGAACATTCCTATGTTAGATTTACATTGTGACTTTATGCCCCCGTATCGATAGATCGGGAGGCATATAGTGATTCACCTGTCCGTTCGTCTGTTCGTTCGTCCGTCCGTCCTGGTTAACCCAAATTGACCGTTTCTTCTAGCATTAATATGGCTTGCTACAAAGCTTCCAAACTTGCATGGATGTTGTATATGAACACTCCACACACCTGTATCACCTGACCCCATTTTGACCTTCACCTTGACCTAATTTTGGACTTAGACTTATTTATGGACAAGGCTTCCACAGGGGGCATAAGCGTTTATTGAACGCAGTCTTGTTTTCCTATTATCTAATACATTAAGCTGTTGTCGACATCAGTTGTTCAAAATAGTTTTCTGTCTCTATGTATAACTGTATACGCTTGCATCACTGTATAGCACATGTAGCCACCATATTCTGATTGCGCAATATGTGAACTTTTTGACAAATTTGTTTATTTCAATGTACACAATATTACGTAATTATTCACTCACTGTTACTTGTTAGTTGGGTGACTGTTTGTGAGAAAATGTTTCTGTGTAATAAAGATGTTGAATGAATCGTAGTGATATTATTGCCATATTTTATATGATGAAATGTTTACCGCATTCTTCCATGTGTTGCCCGCACTTTTATCAACCGAGAATCGTATCCAAAAATTAAATGGATCCTTTTGACATTACCCCAAGTCTTTGATGGCAAATCTGAAACAGCTATAAATGATTATTTTGCCAGATTTTCAAGATTTTTTACACCTGACTTTTATGTTGGTTTATTTCATGCCCCAGCTTCTACTGATGCAGGAGGCATAAAGTGATTGTCCTGTCCATCTGTTTGTTCGTTCCATTGAAAATGTTAACCAAAAGTTTCTTCAGAAAGTTCTTGAAACTCAAAGACTCCACTGGGTCATAAGCGTTTACTGAACGCATTCTTGTTCTTCATGTGCGTCTTATAAACAGCTGAGGCAATACTTGGGCAACTACGGTAAACAATGTTCACATGTTAATGACACTTGAACTTATACAGAGTAGCAATACCACGTAACTTTTGGCTACATGTCCAAGACAATATTTTTCAAGCTAAAAATATCTTACATTTCATGGAAAGCAAATAACTTTCCCTTAGGTGACATATATTTCATAGAAATCGATGAGAAACAAAATACTTATGGCTATTTTTGTTTTCCAATGTTGACAAATTTTGTCTTGGACCTGTAGCCAAAAGTCACATGGTATTGCTACACTGTTATATATATATATATATTTAACTTGTAGATCTAAACTGTGCATGCAACATAATGCTTTTCTATGTTGACAATGCTTAAGGTTGTTTTATTATTATGAAAAAAATATTTTTATTTTACGTTGTCTTTGTTATTTCAATCAATTTGCCAGGGTCACATGGCCTAACTCAATCTCATTAAATCAGACACTTACATTTGCTCCATTCCTTGACGCTGTTAGAGATCTGACTACACTCTGTGAGAGGTCATGTTTAAATGACCTCTGTTTCGCACAAGGATATCACATAGTCTCTGCATACTTTCACCGCACTTTCAGCTTTGTGAAAGAATCAATTTGACTGGATGACGTAAAGTTCACATCGCATACATGCCAGATCTCCTGCATCATGCGTGAGTCTCCTGCATTTGAGACTCTACTCCTGCATGATCAGAGGCCAATTTATCAAATCTCACGCATTTCATGGACAAACTGGAATCTCACTTTTTTTGTTTACATTATGAAAATGATGACAAATATTAGTTTAAATTGCTACATGAAGCATGCATGGTATTGTGATCAAATTAAGATAAGTAAAAACAGCATATAAACTTCAATACTTTAAGTCTAAAGTTCCAGCAAGAAAAATCTCCTGCATTTTAATGAAATCTCCTGCATTTCCATCACCAATCTCATGCAAAGGGGTCTACCAAACATGGCATGTATGTCATCGACATGACCCCATAGGGAGTGTCGTCAGATCCTATATCAGCGTAAAGTAGCACGTCGGCTCTTCCTCTTGCAAGAACAAGAACATTGTGAAACATTTTGTACCAAGAGTTGATATTAAAGGTACTGGTTGAATTTATTCCAGGAAAATTGCCAGTCATTGACAATAGCTTATGTTCTATGGTGCCCTGAACGACTTGCAGCTTTCTGAACCCTGCTGTGCAGGGATCGACTCCCACAACCTTCAGATCAGTAGTCAGTAGCTTTCACCACTGGACCACTTGTCCTCCTATAAATGGTTTATTTGCTTTTATTTATCCTCGCCAATCGAAATCCATATGGGCGAGGCGCCCAGAAGAGGCAAGTCACTTTAGTTTTTGGGGATAGTGCATGATACAGAAGATGCCCCAGAACCAGAAGCATTCCTGGTTCTTTTACGTGCCGATGTAAAGCATCATACACAGGACCTCGCTTAACGTCTCGTCCAAAGACTATTAGTAATTTTAGTTATGTCAGGTGGGAAACACTGAAAAGCATTTCTGTTTTTGACCGTCTGGAGTAGGGATCTATAAATGGATATTTCAAGCAAGCCTATATACTCGCCCACAAAGAATGACACACAGCAGACTTTGAATTTCGTGAGTAATTACCCATAAAGGGAGGTATTATGAACAATAACTGTACTGATAACTCAAGAACAAATTAGTTTTATGATCTCTTGTTTTATTTTCCATATATATGGATGAGATTTAAGCACAAAATGTACATTTCAAGAGTGGTAATGGTATCTAGAGTAAATATCTACAATCTTCGTGCAACTAAAACAATCATATATACACATAGTGTAAATTATATATATCATAAAAACTGTACATAATCTGTAACATGAACAAAAATCTGGTTTCAACTGATTAATACCAAGACATGGTATGGGTTATGGAGTATGAACTAACAGTAGTCCAAGGTTCGCACAGGCCTTGAAAAGTCCTTGAATTTAGTTTCAACCATGAAAAGTACTGAATTAGGTACTTAGCAGCCTTGAAAAAAATGTCAAAATGGTACTTGAATTTAAGGGAGAGTTTGAACATAGGCAAACAGCCTTTAATATACATAGAAGTGTATGGATGTTGTCAAAATGACACATTATGATGAATATCTGTGCAAAAATGATACAGAAACACTTTCTTGAAAAATTAAAAGTATGTATTGTTGCGAGTGTGAGACATGAATTGTGATGAAAATATCTTTCATTTATCCAGCACAAAGAGTCGAATTGTACAATTCTACCTCAGTAAATTTTTGGGAAAAGGCCTTGAAAATACTTATTCTACCTTGGAAAAACCTTGAAAAGACCTTGAATTTTGGTGTGAGAATTTTGTATGAACTATGAACTGTTCTACATAAATGTGTAACTTTACAATCATACTGCCACTGAACACAATCTAACAGTTGACATACAAAGTTTGCAATGTCCCTACAGAACATTATCAGCTATCAGATGATTTTAATGTTAAAATACTAGATGTTTTAACATGGGAATATGTACATTGGTTGAATTATAATTGCAGACCACAGAAATGTATGTTAAAATCAGAAGTTAAAATGGGATTTACTTGGCACACTGCCAATTGGTATAAAAGTGACATCAATTCTTAGAAACAGTAAAGGTCCGAGTGAACATGAAGTAAAATAATGGTACATGTACATAGACACATAAACAGAATAATTTAACTTTTATCACTTATCAGCCAATACTAGCATAGTGTGCCAAGGAAAATGAGAAAATTGGGAAATTTTGGCGTATCAGATGTGCATGATTTATCAGTGATGTTTTAGTACAAAACTGACCATATCTGTTTTATAAAGTAATTTGTAAAACCAATTTTGCAGCTGTTGACCAAACAGATTCATGTTTGTAAACATCACATTATCCTGGGCGCACTAAAGTATAAGCAAAAATATTATGTGAAGGATGTTTAACCTCTTAAAATAACCATATTTACACTGTAGCTGCACACTATATAGTGCCCACCAAAAATAAGTATACAGTAAAAAATTGTGGCAAAATTAAACTTGGTTAAATTATTCCATATCTGTTTATCAGACGGTCATAATTATACTAGTTTCTCAAACTACAGTTACTATATGAGTCTAATTAGAGATAAAAATAAAATTAAAGATGTTCAGAACTAAAATGACCATGTGATCAAAAAGGCTGAATTTTCCATCTTTTTGTGACAAAGTTACCATTCAAGTGGGACAAAGAAACTTTAGATTTTGCACCTAGGGTACCAATTAATGTATGGCCTTTTCATTTAATAAACAAAAATATTCCTTTTCTTCAAATATATTGTTGCTTCACTGTTCTGCAAATTGTATTATTACAGGCAAGTAAGTGGGTAAATAACATCTGTATACTTATTTTTGGTGGGCAGTGTAAGTAATCCTCATCTTTCTGCAGATGACTTATGTTTAATTTGCACAGTACGCATCTGACATAACATTACATTAAAATATCAGCGAACAATTCGACAAATCTTGCTGGGTTACTGGTAACAAGCAACAATGGAGACATATACTTGAACACATAAGTATGAAAAATATCATTAATATGTATTTCAATATGATAATTTCATATTATAACGATACAGAAGCATGAAAATCAGCATAGCTATTTTTCACATAGGTACAAAAAGGTTTGCTAGATATTTGGTGTTAACATTCAGATATTTGGTGTTAACATTCAGTTTCAAGATATTTTATGTTAGCATTCAAGATATCTTGTGTTAACATTCATATATTTGGTGCTAACATTAAGAAATTTGGTGTTAACATGCAACTTCAAGATAATTTATGTTAACATTCAAGATATCTTCAGTTAACATTTAAATACTTGGTGTTAACATGCAAAATATTTGGTGTTAACATTCAAGATATTTGGTGTTAACATTTAGAATTTTATGTCAACATTAAAATATTTGGAGTTAACATTCAAGATATTTGCTGTTAACATTTAGAATTTTATGTCAACATTCAAATATTTGGTGTTAACATTCAATTTCTTTATAGTCATTAATCTTGGTTTGTTTGTATTCAACAAGCCAGATTTTCAAGTTACATTATTATTTAGCGACAGCTTCAGTATTACCCTGTAAAATGTCTATCCTACAATAACAAACTATGAGACAAGCCGCATAAAATCCAAGCTACACACTTATAACAAGTAAAGTATAAAGTATAAAGACATCAACTGTGCTGTTGAATAATCTAAAGTTACAAAATCAGTTTTCATGGTAGCAACTTATCAGAACATACCAATTGAATATTGAAAAAGTCACATATAATACATAATCTATTTAAAGAACACATTAACACTAACAGTATGTATACAGGCCCTGATCTCCTGAAGCATCTCAAGTAGAAATCTCATCTCAAATTGAGATTTTGCTCAAATTCGAGTCTGAATTTGAGATAAATATTGAGTTTGAGCTCTTTAAATTGTATTGTTATAAACTAAGAATACTGTTTTCTGTTTTCTGATACAAATTTTGAGTCAAGCCTCCCATTGAAATTATCTAAACGACACATGGCAGTATTTGAGATGAGATTAATCTCAGATTGAGATGTTTCCAGAGATCGGTGCCAGGTTAACAAACAAGATTGCACTTTGACTTTACGTAATATTTACACATATATCTACAAAAACATAATTACAGTACATTAAAACAAAGCAGTTAAACCAGCACTATGCTTAAATACCAAATCTCTGACCGGGAGTCAAATTCTCCAGTAATTTTAGTATCCCCCCCGGGTCTATGTGATACAAAATACTCAGAAAGTTGGTTGAAAAATCAACTACTAACATGGATTTCAATTATTATTTTAGTCAGCTAGCAAAGTACCATAGGTATTATCATCAAATTTCATGTTCAAATTATCAATAAACTACTTAAAGGGAGGCAATTCAGAGAATAATAACAACGAAACACAAGGGAAGTAATTCAGACTACACCAAAGGGAGGTTATTCAGAATATTATTGTACTGGATATATTTATGGAAGACATGATCTATACAGTGTTAAATAATGCTTATTATATCATAATAGTAGAACTGCAAACAGTCAGACCTATCCTTATATATGACCTTGCAAAAATTTCTGACTTACCGGTAAAAGTATGACATTAATTATGCTAATATTATGCATAGCAAAATTAAAACTTATAATTATGGGTCTGGGGTGGTGTCAAACATTGATCTTATTTAATTGGGAGCCAATCATATGGCCTGTTACTGACCAAGAGTTTAATACAGTGTGATCTGATTGGTTGTCCTTATCCTCGAGTCAAGCAAGATCAATATTGAATACCGCCCCCGGAAATCATTCTGATGCACTAGCATATGTTTCACCAGTCCTGGACTTAGACTAATCATTAATGTACAACGATGGCCTAAAATATGCATAGGCCTATGAGTTATTGACAATCAATGTCTGTGCAAAATCTTATCAAAAAAATATTTCATAGATGAAACAATTTCCCTAAAACAGCTAACAAAACTATACTACTGTTTGTAGTACGATTTGGTTGAGAGCCAGCTCTAGAGCTTGAGATTGATCTCACGGTCTTACAATCCTGGTTAACTACGAATGATCTGAATATGAGCAATAATCTGCATAATGTGTACAACTAAATAATAAATAATTGATTAATGTTTCGACTATCTAGTATTTATATCAGCTGTTCATAGACGGCATGTAACATGAACTTAAAATAATGAAACAAGAAGTGAACGTCTGAGTATTGAGAATATACAGTCAATCACAAGACAATACAAGGCCAAAATTAAATATTGTTTGTTTCCCCTTCCCTACTTACCCAAGCAATAAGTCCTCTACCCAAATATTTTTTAGACCCGCAGAATATCTTTTTATCAATCAAAAAAGTTGGATATGAAAGGTTACAGCGCAACTTGTCATACTGTATTCAAATTAATATGAATGAAACAATATTATAGCATAAAAACGGTGATTTTGCCCATACGTTAACGGGACGAAAGCCATGCGTAAACATAAAGATTCACGCGCTGTTAACGTCCAGTTTTACGTATGCTTATTTCAGGGCCGCACCGGCGACTATAAAGGTTATACAGCTTCATATGAACAGTTATTCCCATTTTATTTCTAAGTACTAATAAGTTCTAATTAGTTTTCTATAATATTTAACTTTATACATTTAAACAAACCCGCAGTATCCATGTTTTCTTGGTATTTGCCGATACCGGAAGTCGACGTGCATAACAATAACTGGTATGACGTTACGTTTGTTTTCGCGACGTCGTCACAAAATCTCCCGCCAAAATATCATTATTTTGAAATACAAACGCATTAATTGATATTTTGTATGCTATAATAGCGTTTACGCATGTTTTTTTCGCTTTATAACATATGCAGAGTCCCTCGGGAGCGTTGGTGCCCTCGCCCTGGCGGGCTTGGGCACCAACCGTCCCTCGGGACTCTGCAGATGTTATAGCCCAAAAAAGCATGCGTTAACCCTACAGAATTAGTAAAATAACATACTAAAAACATTTTTTTTACCAACATACCTACCAAACCTCCATTGACCAGGCAGGGTGGGGAAGGGGAAACAAATAATTTTTTCTTTTTTGCCAAAGTGTTTAATATATTGCACACAACAAATACATATCAGTAATAAATATGTAAACGCATCTCAAACTTAATGAATTGAAAAGTGCTTATAAATTTATAATATATGGGTATATATTCTAAAACATTCCTTGACTTAACCTTGGGGGAATGACCCACCAGCCAATGAAAAGGAATCAAATTGAAATTTAATGACCATCCGACCAATGAAAACAAATCAATTTGAAATCTAATGACCAACCGACCAATGAAAAGGAATCAAATTGAAATCTAATGACCAACCGACCAATGAAAACAAATCAATTTGAAATCTAATGACCAACCGACCAATGAAAACAAATCAATTTGAAATCTAATGACCAACCGACCAATGAAAACAAATCAATTTGAAATCTAATGACCAACCGACCAATGAAAACAAATCAATTTGAAATCTAATGACCAACCAACATTGTCCATGACTCAGTTAAGGAAGAGGTCAGAAACGACTGCAAATAGCCATTAAAGTCTCTTTTTCATTGATTTTAAGTGACTTTCTCAATGTACATTATGGTACTGGCAGACTTTGTGTAAACTTACTGAATGTTCCTCCTTGTTTAATAGGAATTGGTTTCACAGGATTTTCTACTTCAGAATTTTTTGCCAGTCCCAATCAAGATTTGTCAGTCTGGACTGACGGTTTTCGCGTCTAGTCTGTATTAGGTAATATACATGTATAAAGTTTTGTGCTTGGCTTAACCATTGAGTAACAAACAAAACAATCAAATCTATCAAACAGACAAAAAAATAGACACAAACAAAATAAGAACAGAGCTGATGAAGGTATGACTAGATTTATATATCATCCGCTGAGAAGATAATCGTCTCGCTTTGGCGCAACAAGGTTATAGTATATGAGAGATACAGCCTTGTTGCGCTAAAGGGACAAAATATAGAGTGCAATTACAAGCACAAGTCCCAAGTAGTCTATGGTCCCTATCTAAAAATACAGAAATCCTTGATGTGATTTGTGATTGAAAACAGAATATACATATTTTTATCATATTCACAATGCTTAGAAAACCATTGTCAGTGATTATGAAATGTTGGGACCCCATGACATCTATACACCTTGATTATTGGTAAATAAATTACCCCCAGCATTAGATTGAACTACCATTTATTTTACCAAAATCATCAAAAAATTTTACTTAGTACTATTGCATAAAATAATATAGTGTGAATAAATTAAACTGACCTTCAACCTTTATGCATGAATATATAACACGCTTCTTGCACAGTGTGTATGATGTACCTTGTAGTACAAATTCATTATACTCTGCATTAAATATGAAAACAAAGGATGAAATTAAACAAGAGATGTTTGTAAAACAATAATCAGAAATGTTAAAGGTCATGGTGACCTTGACCTTTGACCCAAAAATCAATAATGGTAATCTACTATTGATGATCAACCTCCATGTTAAGTTTGAAGATTCTAGGGTAAATTGTCTTGAGTTATTGAACGGAAACTATTTGGTCTACCGACCGACAGACAGACCGACCAACATGTGCACAACAATATACCCATCATCAAAGATGGGGGGGGGGGCATAATTATGCTAATAAAAGGTTTGAGGATCACATTAATTTGTTCAGACTATAGCTATGGTTAAAGAAGCTTATAAAGAAACATGATGACAGATCACTGTTACATACTACATCTATTATGCTAAGAAATAAATACAATCTTTGAACTAGAAAATAAATGCTATATTGAACAGTAGGTTGAAATTTTATACAAGGCCTGAGATAAAATATTGTTTGTTTGCCCTCCCAGGGTACCTGCCAAAATTGCCATTACTGGAAAAAAATATTGAGAAATCACAGAACAAATATTTTCACCACCAAAATTGCCATTACCTGAAATTTTTTATCGAAAAATCACACAATTTTTGAGGGTCAAAATCTGTGAAAATCGTTCAATATTACTTCTGTCAAGTATTTACATATATATTTCTTCCCGCATACCTACCCACCCCTAAATAATATGGGTTGTCATACATAAGGAGAATGTAATGGCATGCAGCAAACATCTAAACGTTTATTCAACACCCCAGACTCAGAGCATTAGGGAGGGTAAAACAATATTTTATTTAAGACCAAAGTAATATGTCATCTATAGACACATATATTAGAACACAATGGCACTACAGGACATAGTTGAATTAAACTGTATACTATAAAATCACTATTTTTCTAGGGACTTAAATTTTCGTTGATTTCGTTGTTGCAATCGACCACAAAATGTAATCCCCACGATTAATCGACCTCTCAAATATCAAATATGGGTTTTCAATTTAAGTTTTGTAATCCACAAATTTACGAACGTACGTAAAATGCATTTTATCAAAATCCACGAAATTCAATACCCACGAAAATATGTAATTTTACAGTAATCTACTTAAAACTTGAAGGAGTAGTACTTGGCACATTATCTAGGTTGGTTTCAAGTCTTCGAGACAAATCCGGAGATCTTGTGTTTGGTTTTTTCATCACGGGAGGCTTTGCCTTGATCGGTGGTTTTGGCTTCTCCGCTATTGGAGGAGAAAATGTGTGCATCTGTGAGGGTGAGGATTTAAGATGATGCTCTTCTACGCTGAACTTCCGGCCAGCCGACTGCACCGAAACAGTCATTGGTTCGTCTCGTTTCAGATTCTGAAACGTAGACAACAGCGGTGTGGTCTTCATGAGCGAATCTGAATTCTTTTGAATATCTGCAGTGTATACTTCAGAACTAGAAATGTTTCTCGGCATAGAGGAAGCCTTTTTTAAAGTTCCTTGATTTGATTTTGCAAAGGTTTCTGCAGCACTAACTGGACTGTCCCGATCGCTTCCATCCTGTGGAGAAGATGAATTCGATCCCTCCGGCAGATCTAAAACCAAGTCAGGAGTATGTTTTGACGTAGATTTTGATTTTTGTAGCGGCAAACTCATTCTTTTGTCCGAAGACTGTTGCAGTTCTATTGACCGAACATCAGACATGATTTCAGCGAGAACAGTGTCCATACTTGTAATGTCATCAGAAGCACTTGAGCGATTTGATGTAGTTTTTTCAGGACTTGACGATTGCCGTTTAAGTAATTCAACACCTGGACCTATATTATACCGCGGTCCCATGTCACTTTTTGTACTGAGTCGACTTTCAGTAAACCTACTACTGTCCGTAAACATTGACTGACTCATTAGGTTACCAGGACCTGTGGTCACGTTGCCGACGGTAACCGTATCCGGTGTAGTCTCTAGAACCGTTTCCGTGATTTCCGTCTCTAGGAGCGGTTTTATCGGTGTACCAGACTTGCTACCAGAATGGTCGGTGGATTTCGATGATAACGAATGGAGTGATGACGTGGACGTACTTTTAGCATCTTCCGATGAGATACTCTTCTTATCCTCTGGTCTGAAACAAACAATATACGTATCATTGGTACGTTGTGCAATAAATTATGCAATAAATACAAAAAACTGTACTTCAATACAAAAGGACCCTTACTGGGTAAAACCTATATATACTAGTATATGACTTTAACTGAACAACTCAATGAACATTTCTTTTTAAAGTCTATTTTTAGAAATAAAGTCTATTTTTAGAACTTATTAGACAATGACGTCATGTGATGGCAACATGACGTAATGTGACAAGGATCTACTTTGGATCCACTTTTTAGTACTTAGGGAAGCAAATTGGAGATTTTTTCATTTTTTATGTATAACCCTGATGAAGGCTTATGTTAAGCCGAAACGTTGGTTCAAATAAATAGATACACTTATCCGTTGTTGTAGTCGTTTAGTTCCACTTACTTATTTTTTGTATTCAATAAATTCTGCAGTACAACCTCTCCACACCGGCCCCTTTCTCTACCACAATAACTTCAAAATTACCCTTATGTGATATTTACTGTAAAATTAACCTCTGTAGAGCAACCACCTCTAACACCCAATAGTTGCAGCTCCCAAAGGGTGTTGCTCTACAGAGGTTGTAATGTATTTCATCCGAATCACATAGTTGTGAATAACTCGACAACAACACGTGTTCCGTATTTTTATATTATAATTTACGTTTCGGCTTGCGCCTTCATCAGAATATAATATCACTTTTTCTTTTTTTTTTATCCAAATCACATGAGAGTTAGTAGTACAGTGTGCATGCGCCAATCAGGGTGCAGCGGACACCAAAATTAAGAACACATGCAATTTTATTAATATTTAAAACTGTATGTGATTCATACCGGTACCCTGCAATACCAAGTCGCCATTTTAATTGACCTTGATAACAAGAGATGTTTGTAAAACACATATAGCCTCATGGAAGCCAAATAATCAGACATGGTTCAGTGACCTTTGCCTTACTGTTGACGACCAAGCTTCATGTAAAGTTTGAAGATCCTAAGGCAAAGCATTCTTGAGTTATTGACCAGAAACCATTTGGTCTACTGACTGATTGACCGTGTGCAAAACAATCAAAGATGGGGGGGCGGGGCATAAAAAGAAGACCAAGGGAAATAACTCTGCAATGTCACACACATCTAGACGATTGTGACCATGTGTATGGTATGTAGATGCAGTAGTAGTTAGGCCAGAGTTTTTTTAATTTTTTGTTACTCAGACATTTTTCAGAAAAAAGTCAGCAGGAGGGAAAAAAATAAAAATATTGCTTCCACAAGCTGTTGGTGGTAGACTAGTCAATGATGGTCCGATTTAAAGCAATCAACACTCAACAACAGTGTTAGTTCCAAGAAAACAGCCAATTTATCTTAAGACTAGTACACTGCAGTGAAACACTAATATAATAAAACTTGTTATTAACAAAATAATGAAATAATAATACAAGGCTGGTCCATTTATCATCAAAACATTATATGCAATTTTGTTTTTTTCAAGTTTTTCAATTTTTTTTTTTGAAAATCCCAAAAAATTGGGCAGGAGGGTCCGAGTAACGAAAAATAAAAGAACTCTGGCCTTAGTTACACAAGTTACACGAAACAACCAACCAACCAACCAACCAACCAACCAACCAGCATAATAATATAGTTTTTTATTTAATGCTAACTGATGAGATATGGAGTTCTATCAGTGAAATAAAACCTATATCAGTCACTGGTTATCACCTACAATGTGACTGATATAAGCTCCGCCCCCTCACAGGGACTACTTTAATTTACCAAAATCTCAACACTAAAATGTCTGTAACTTTTTTATTACTGAACGGAAACATGTCATGTGGGGGTTTTTATTCTTAGTTAGACCATTTCCTACAAGTTGGTGTATGATTTAATGCAAAATTCTCAAAAAAGTCGTTTTCACCTATTCACCATAATCCAAGATGGCGGATTTTGAAGTGAAAAATATGAATGGAATAACATATTCATACGTAGCCTAACCACAGTGGTAATTTGGCATAAATAGTTCCAGTTTTGACACCATAAAAGCATTAAATAAATAGAATATTTGTTTGTTTTGATTGAATATGGTTAATATCTCAACTTGTAGTGATAAAATTTTAATATTTTCACTCGCGCTACGCGCTCTTGAAAATATTGAATTTTATCACTACACGATGAGATATAAACCATATTCAATCAAAACGAACAAATATCCTCTATATACCCCTATCTAAACTTTGTGTATAGAGTATAAGTATTTGTCTCCAACATAGACTCTGATTTGAGCAAATTCAAATTTAGAGCTGAGCTTTCTATTTGAGATGCTCCAGAAAAAAAAAACGAATTTGATTTAACTTCAACTTTTTACTGCCGACAATCGCTTTTTTGATTACCGGTATTATTGGCAGATGACTGACAAGGAGGGACATAAAATCAATTGAGAGACAAAGGTGTGATACAAGCTTTTTTCGAATAGATTCCTTGGTTCTTTATCATGCCCGGTGTATAGCACCGATACACAAGAGACTACCTCTGGGTTTCCAACCAGTTTGTCTCTAGTTTGACTTCAGACAACAATGTTTATACTCACAAGTGTTTTATGGCGACATAATTAGAAGGTATAAGTCCTTCATGGCCAGCAAATGCACCCTCCCACCATTCAGTCGACGCTTTCGTGTACAACACCAAATTATCTCCCTTCTTGAATGACAGCTCCCTATCTGTGCGACCCTTGAAGTCATAAAGGGCCGTGGCTTCATATACCTCCGTATCTAAAATATAAATACAAGAATCAGTAAAAGATATACATTGTATAGTGGAGTCCCTCTAATCCTGACCCGTTTGGACCAGTCAAAAAGTCCAGAATAGAGAGGTTTCTGAATTAGAGGGTTTTTTATTTTTTTACATAAAAACTCTTAAATTCTATTTTATTTGATAATCCTAGTACTTCATTATTTTATTTAATGCACATTGCAAAACATTGAGTATAATAGCTATACAGTAAAACCTCACTTCAAGACACCCTCAAAAGCAAGACCACCCAAATAGTAATACAACAAAGTTCAGGTCATATTTCCACTCTTTTGCTTTCCTTTTAACCTCATTATCAAGACCACCTCAATAATAAGGCCAGTTTTCATAGTTCCCAAATGTGGTCCTGTTTTCAATATTACATGTATACTATGAAAGCCAGTTTTCAAGACCAGCAACAAAGGTGGTCTAATATTTGAGGGTTTACTGTATTTCAAATAGTGGCCTTTTACCATACTTATCCTAATATTATATTCATACATTTCGTATATCGAAAAAGCCATTTTCAAATCAATCATCTTATTAAAAATAGTATCAGGAGGTTGGATATAGCTAAGAACATTTAACATGGATCCTTCAATATCCGTGCTTATCCGTTGTCCAATAAGAGTTGTTATTTTAACTAATCAAAATATTCATTAAAACATTTTTACCATACAGTAATGAAAACACATGCAGATTTATTAGCGCCACGTCAAATGTTCTCAGCTATACCCGCTAGACAAAAGTAAATGAAATCAAATCTGAACATACTCCCTGAAACAATTCTCATCAAGCTAATTAAAATAACTTTGATTTTCAAACTAATTCCAAAACAATCTCCATTTAAGACAAAAAAGCATGTGTTAAGAAAACGGAATGAAATTTTAAATACAAACATATTTCATGACAAATTTTTCCATTAGCGAATTTAAATATTCAAAATAATTCAAAAACAATAGTTTCCATTTAATAAGACAAAACAGCATATGTTCTAATTTAAACAATGGAATTAAAGCTAAAATGCTGTTTGGGTCAGCCTGGGGTGGTATTCAAAATTGATTTTATTTACTTGGAGAATAAGGATGGCCAATCATATCGCCTGTTACTGACCAAGAGTTTAATATGGTGTGATCTGATTGGTTGTCCTTATCCTTAAGTCAAGAAAAGTCAATAATAAATACTACCCCTGTATATAAAAACCCACAGGTTGAAAGATTCACATAAGGAAGTTAACTAAGAAATAAAGGGGTAGACGTTAACTAATGAAATTAAAAGGGATCATATATTGACACAAAAGTCTATTTTGATGCAAAACTAATGTCTACTTATTAACATATTAACCATACAATGTACAGGGGTGATAATCCATTCATATATAAGTAAGTAAAGACTTTATTTAACAAGCCTACACATTTGATTTCCCAATTTTCCATGTGGGTCTCAAAAATGTATGTTATTATATGTGAAATACACTGGTAAAATTCAGACTGTGAGATCACTGAACAACTTGAAATTCTTCTTGAATCTCAAACTCAATTTAAGTAAACAATGACTAAAGTTAAGATTAAGAATTAAGTTTGAGATTTTAATAAGTATCATACAGCCAGCATTGGGGTTAATATTTTTTCATAAGCTCATGTTGACATCTCTACACCAAATATGTGTAAAACATTTCTGGGTTAGGTTAATTATTTGTATTGTATTCTGTATACTCATGTGTCGTTTTTACGATTTGAGTTAATTAAGTTATGTTCTGTTCTGTTCAGTAAAAAAATTCGAAGATCTTTTCTATACTGAACATACATTATCACCCCCGGCAACTAAAACATTCCAAATTAAAATTACAATATTTTCTAGCTTTTGTCAGAAAAAAATACATGCCTAGAACAGAAATAATAACAAAGAACAGGTATCTGTACTAGCCTGCTCAAAAACAAAACACGAAAGATCATGGTAAAAGGTTCAAATGAATAAACCAAGATAGATCCATCATTATTCTACGCTTTGTTACACAAGACCAAAATTAAATATTGTTTGTTTCCCCTTCCCAACGCTTGCCAATGAGAGACATAAGTGACATATAAATTATCTCCCTTGTAAGACAAAGCCCGAGGTAGACCAATTAGCATACAGGTCCTAACTAGTTGAGATCCTCGGACTTTATTCTTGTTTCTAACATAAATATCATTGATTTTAGATATGAAATTTCTCACTTCTGTATTATCTAATATGTTAGGGCCATAAAAATTTATATACCATGGTGTGTAAACAACATGTAGCCAAACTTATTATTTGATCTGATAATTAATGTTGCAAATATTTCAGCCTAATTACTACCATGTACAACAAACAAAACAGGGATAAAAACAGAGTAATCCGCATGATAGGACCGGTGGAGTTTTAGAGAGTAGTAAGGGGGGATAATTTACTATTTTTCCCCATTAAAGTTGGGTAGGTAGTTCGGTGAAATATTTTTTTAATATATTTTTTTATTGTAAATAATTTTTGTTTTCTGCTCTAGTACCCAACATTTTTTATAAAATAAAATATTTTTTTCAAATGGTCAACAAAATTTTGGGTAGGGAAATTTTTGCTCTGGTATGTAGGGAAAGGGAAACAAACAATATTTTATTTTTCGGCCAAGAGTTCTGTAAGTACTGGTCTATAATTAGTCTAAGCAGTAGCATGTCTTTTTTAAGCTTCCTAATTTATACATGTATGAACACAAATTTTACTGTACATAAGACACAAGACATCAGGGGGTAACGGGTCAGCAATACTTGAAGGCAACGTCAAGTTTATAAGTTCCTGCAGTGCGATTACCATACACATTATAGTACAGAAAATTTAACATGATCCTCGACCTCTATTAGCATAATTTTACAGCTGATATATTATATATAACCCCGGTCGTATGTTTTCATAAGTGGATAGTATCACTAAGATGTTCAAGGTGTGATAGAAACACAAATCTAAAGGACCGATATTGCACGATTTGCTTGTGGAAATGAGCCCCTACTGAGTTATGAGTGAAATATAAACAGACGCACAGACAAACAAGACTGCGTTCAATAAACGCTTATGCCCCCTGTGGAAGCCTTGTCCATAAATAAGTCTAAGTCCAAAATTAGGTCAAGGTGAAGGTCAAAATGGGGTCAGGTGATACAGGTGTGTGGAGAGTGTTCATACACAACATCCATGCAAGTATGAAAGCTTTGTAGCAAGCCATATTAATGCTAGAAGAAACGGTCAATTTGGGTTAACCAGGACGGACGGACGAACGGACGGACAGGTGATTCACTATATGCCTCCCGATCTATCGATACGGGGGCATAAAAAAGCTGTAAGCCATTCAATACTAAGTCAACCTTTTCCCCTACACGCAAAATAATTCCAGAAACTCACATTTAAGCAAACTTGAAAAGAGATTGATTTTTTAAAACAAGTACACCAGCTTACCAGGCAAACACAGAAATGAGACTGTTGTGCAATAAAGATAAGAACATTCCAATAAATTGATATCACAACAAATATTAAGAAATGAGAGAATGATGCAGAGTGGTACAATTTACAGTAACATTATTTCTAAAATTTTAATTCTTTGAAAGTCACCAGTTTAAGTCGTAAGTGAAGGTCACCAGTAAAGGTCACCAGTGAAAGTTACAATTAAACGTCACCAGCAAAGGTCACCAGTAAAGGTCACCAGTGAAAGTTACAATTAAACGTCACCAGCAAAGGTCACCAGTAAAGGTCACCAATGAAAGTTACAATTAAACGTCACCAGCAAAGGTCACCAAAAACAATCACCAGTAAATATCACTTATGAAGGTCACCAGTGAAGATCACTAGGGGAGGTTACAATGAAAGGTCACCAGTGAAAGTCACCAGCAAAGGTCACTAGTGAAAGTCACCAGCAAAGGTCACTAGTGAAGGTCATCAGCTACAGAACTTTCAAACTTAAAGTTGCCTTTTATCACATAACAAGGGTTAACAATAGTATTAAACATCAACTTTTACATAGTCATCTTACCCATCATAGAATCTGACATAATATGAACAATATAGCACATATATTATATGAACAATATAGCACATATATCAGTAACTGAATTCTGTATATACCGGTACTAGAATGGTTATTGACTAAATAATGTACACCGGGTCTGTCTCACACAGAGGGCCATACCTCTGGCAATTTTCATCTGGGGCCGGGATTACAAAGAATACTTACACTCAGCACTGAACACTCAAATATTGAAAATGTAATGTAATGAGCTATTATTTGTCCTAGATTGCAAATTTAGATGAGGAAAATGTATAAGATAGTTAATGAGTGTTGAAAATAACATTTGATAAATTTTCTTTGCCATTTTGTACTATTTATGAGGTGTAAATGTAATAATTGAATCTGAGTGCCACACTCAGCACTCAGACTGATGAATTGCTATTATAGCTTACAAATACATTAAATTAAACTAGGAAGTAAGTCAAAAACAATATTTAGTACCAATTTAACATTATAACAATGTCTCACTATAAAAAAATGCCACAATAAACCTAAAAAGAGTGAATTTCAATATTAGAATATTGAGTACTGAGTGTAAGTATTCGTTGTCATCCTGGCCCCTGGCCTTAACTTTCTTACAGTATGCACAACTACGCATGGTACCAGATATTCATATGAAGTTTCATTAAAATCAGACTGTGTTTGTTAAGGAGAACATGAGTGGACAAACTTTGTGACACCATCAAGTCAGATGTTGGAGGACAAAAATCCTACACCATAGAGTCAGATGTTGGAGGACAAAAATCCTACACCATAGAGTCAGATGTTGGAGGACAAAAATCCTACACCATCAAGTCTGATGTTGGAGGACAAAAAACATACACCACAGAGTCGGATGTTGGAGGACAAAAATCCTACACCATAGAGTCAGATGTTGGAGGACAAAAATCCTACACCATAGAGTCGGATGTTGGAGGACAAAAATCCTACACCATACTGTGTATTATCAAAGTACACTTAATTTAAATTTTAATCTTATCAAATTCGTAAAAATGACAACCAGTTGGTATTTTCCAAATAAGAACAACATAATTCACAAGTTTGACAGCAATATAACAATTATGCTGGCTTTTGTTCTGTTTAACATATAGCATTTTAGGCACAGGAATAAATTGAACGGGATCTAGTTTACTGCCTTTCTTATACTGACATATCCTGAAACAGTTGGTAATTATCTCTGTATATAACCCTACCTTTAGATACTATAATAATAATATAACATAAAGTAATGTTTTAATAAACTAACAATTATATAAATACATAATATGTTTATACATATACAAACTTATAATATATCTCATCATATTTTATAATAATGCAACTAGTTGTGGCTATCGAAACTTGACTTTTATCATGTTAAACTAACAGACACTAAATATGAACTGGTAAGTGTTTTTAAAACTATTACTATAATATTATCAGAAAACAAATCAATTGTTAAAGCACAATCATTTCCCAACATAAAATTCTGTACTTAAAGCTTAGTTGAAAAATGTGTATAATTATGATATTGATTGGTCAATATTTATCCCAACAAGTTTATTGCTATTTTTCGTTTTCCAATATTGACAAATTACGTCTTGTATCTGTAGTCTTTAGAGATGTCAAAATCCAGAGACAAAAAAATACCAACGCAAATATTCTCTAGGGTCTATTTGAGGCATTTTTTCCTCATTTTTTTGTCAATTTCTGAAATTTTCACCAAGGCGCTGTACCTCAGCATGGCTACCAGACCTGATAGTATATGCACGTTACATATATACATGCAGTAAGTATGATATATCCACATGAACACACGTACCTTCATCATCGTCATCATCACTCTGTATAGCACTGTCACCTTCCTCTTCCTCCATACCATCTAGTGAGTCCTGTCTGTAATCATAATATATATCATAAATAATCATAAACATCTATCATAAATAATGATAACATATAGATAATATATACATCATCACACTGTATAGCACTATCACCTTCTTCCTCCGTACCAACCAGGGAGTCCTGTCTGTAATCATAATATATATCTTTTTTTAGTAACAGTGACCTTGGCCCAACCAACCCCACTTTCAATCCCAAGCAAGGTTTTCATATAAGCTACATACACAGCAAATTTCATCATGATATCTGATTCCTAACTGAAGTAATCAAATCTCATTCCTAACTGCAGTTATCAATCTGAAACCAATTGTGGACACCCAACCGCTCGCTCACCCGCCCGCCCGCCGAATTCTCCCATCTAATAACCAGTTTTTTCCGTTGCCTTTAAAATATGTGTCTCTCGTGTAGTTTAAACACTCAAATTAAGAAGAAAACTTACCCCATATCCACAATACATTTCTCGTACACCTCGCCTCCATCGTACGGAAATATTTCATCCTGATTTCGTATAATTGTCTTAATCACTTCATTAACATTGGTCTGAAACGTCACCTGGTCCCTATCTGGGGGAATCGGGATCAACGTGGGCCCGAAACATATGGCAAGATTATAAGGGTCCATCATGTTCTCATCGGAATATTCTGACAAGCTGAAAGACAGAAAATATCGTATGACACAGTTGATAGATTGCTTATAGTAATACATACATAGAGGAAACTTGCATCAAATATTCCCTAACAGGTTGTTGGTTCTGCTCAGTGTTTATTGAGCGGATCTGTGGGCAAGGGGTAACAGTCTGGATTCGTAAACCCATGGTTGTCACTTGGATTTCCACTTCACCACTAAATTTCCTTAAAACAGTCTTTCCTTTGTCTAATGTATGATGCTTTTACGGCAGGCACATAGGAGAGCCAATGATGCTTCTGGAACTGGGACATCTTCCCATAACAAAAATTACTAACATTCATCTTGGGGACCATCGCCAATATGAGATTTCCGAGAAAAACAAGATCATGGTTGACTCTCTGAGATCAGCTTGTCTTAAGAATTATCTAGATTTCATCATAAGGTACATTGTGTTTGAGGAACAGTACATGATTCTTAAGAAATACTACTAAAAACTGATACACAGCTGTGTGCAAATATGGTAAAACAGTCCGATACACAGCTGTGTGCAAATATGGTAAAACAGTCCGATACACAGCTGTGTGCAAATATGGTATCAAACGGAAAACAATTGGATCCTAATTATTACATTACTAGACATTAAACATAGTGAACTTATAGTAACTTAGGCCAGAGTTCTTTGATTTTTCGTTACTCGGACCCTCCAGTCCTATTTTTTGGCATTTTCAAAAAAAAAATTGGAAATCTTTAATTGTACAAAATTTTTATATTAAATATTTTGATGGTAATGTTACTATACACCTTGTTTTATTATGTATTTCAATATTTTACTAATGATAAGTAGGTATAGTGCTCTCATTTACCACTGTGCCAAAGGTATCATTGAAAAAATATATCTAACTGAAATTTATTTTAAAATTAATTGTACATGTAATTAAATTTCTGTAGATTTTTTAAAATTCTTTATCAATGATACAGATACATGTGCACTGTATTTGTTATAAGATAAATTTGCTGTTAGAACTAATATTGTTGCTTTCAATAATGGACCGTCATTGACTACAATCCACCATCAACTACATTTTGGGAGTTTTTATTTTTATTTTTTTCCCTCCTCCTGTGGACTTTTTTCTCAAAAATGTCTGAGTAACAAAAAATTAAAAAACTCTGGCCTTACTGGTTCAGGAATGCAAATAAATATCTCTTCACAACGATGATATGTCTCGGTAAAGTCTGTAGCAGTTCTTTAATCTTGTCGATCTTGGCTTGTTCATCTAGTCCTGAAAAACATACAGTAAAGACCTATAACTGGTGTCCACAATTTCTTTCATCATATTCGGTGTTAAAGTTTCAGGAATTTTTCAAAAGCCAAACAAACTGATAAACTAGTACAAATAAGAACTTCCGACAAGGAATACATGTAGAAACTCAATAAATTGCTTCAAAATTTGATGTCTAAGTGCTGATAAAAAAGATTATATTAAGTCAGACAGGGAAGGCAGCACTCAACTTAACCAGCCGAGCACAGAAAACATTAAAAACACACAAAGCACAATGCCCAACCAAACAAGCGCAGATCCGCTCAAGTCCAAGCTGTCAAAAAGTATAATAAATTATAACTAGCTGAATGACCCGTAGAAAAGATTCAGCAAACAAAAGGCGGAATGCCTACGCTGAATGACCTAGTTACAACAGTAAAAGACCAGCCTCACTAAAATGTTTGTGTTGTATTCAAGCCTCTGAAATAACAGAGCACAGTCAATTTGTTTTTCATTTTGGGTCTTAAACAATATAAGAACAGACTAGGGAAAAACACTATGTTATATTCTTGTCACTTTGATGACTGCCAATAGGGCTTATCAGCTACCTGGAAAAAGACGACTTTATGTCAATGCATACCAAATGCAACCCATGAATTTTTTTTAATTTAGCAGCAGATTAGATAAGATTTTAATATTTGCACAATGTTTTCTTAATCGGTTTTGTTCAGTAAACATGACACGGACTTGAATATTGATTTTGTGACCCTTTTCGAACCTTAAATAGAACATGTATACATTGATATGACATGGCAACTGAGCAACTACAAACCTTGAATACTCAAACCTCTATCACTAGTCTATAGGGGCAGCTTAGCTACTTACGACTACACGCAATAAGTTCATCAAACAATGGTAACGTGAACAATGGAGGTTTGAGTTTGTGGGAAAATATGGAAGAGACTACTTACGACTACACGCAATAAGTTCATCAAACAACGGTAACGGGAACAATGGAGGTTTGAGTTCACGGAAGAACATTTTGAGCACGCCAGCAGCAGAGTTGATTTTTTCACACGCGTCATCTTCATCAGCTAAGGGATCATCACCTGTAACATACATGCCATTGGGGTGTCAACAGAGTCAAATTAAAAATCCTGAAAATCATATGTGGCTGAACATTTTGCTTAACGATAGGCCTTCAACCACATCGTTTCCATATTTAACTTAGTTTTGTATGGAACAAAATCCTTCAGAGCAGATTAAATTGACCAAAATTCAAGGACTTCTCAAATTCTTTTCAAGGTAGAATTTGTATTTTCAAGGCCTATTTCCAAAGATTTACCAAGGTAAAATTGTACAATTTCGACTCTTTGTTGCTGATAAATATCACAACTACTGCTTAGCACTTCATAACTCACACTCGCAACAACATGTCACTTTTAAAAGCAGCACTTAAATTAAGTACTTTTCAAGGTTGAAATCATATTCAAGGACTTTTTAAGGCCGGTGCAAACCTTGTAGTAGGTCAAAGATCTCATTGACTATATTACCTTTTTCAAATGCATTTTTCAGATCATTGATTTCCACTTGTGAGCCCGGGATTCTGAAGATACCTTGATGATGCATACCGTACAGATTTAACACTCGTATACAGCTCTTGATAACTGTCGGTATCTCTAGTCCTGTCGCCTGAAAATATTCCATGATAAACATACATTATGTGACAGCTGCTTTTATCATTATATCTTATAACTGCCTATTATCAACAAGTTTCTGTACATAAATGCAAGGAATATCACAAATAAACAAGTAATTAAGAATTGCAAGCAATACAGAAGTCCCCTACCGGTTTGAGGCCATTTTCAATGTTTCTGTTTCATAAACCTAGCTTGGAAACTGTTTGAGTTATAGCAGGATCCAGATTTGGGCATATTTTTACTCTTTATGTTGCCATAGCAACCATTATTTTTGTCGGAATCAAAATATTTGTAGACGTGTATAATCTTCTCATTGCCCCCTATCCACATATCAAGTTTCATAAACCTAGCTTGAAAACTGTTTAAGTTATGGCAGGATCCAGATTTTGGCATATTTTCACGCCTTCTGTCGCCATAGCAACCACATTGGTAGGGGACTAATTACATAAGCAATTTGAGATTGTAGACAACCAGTGTGTGAGCTACAATGTGTACATATCTCAAGTGCAGCTTTTTGGGACAAATATCAAGAGTGGTGGCCCTTGATAAGATACCCTGACAAGTCCTTTTCTGTACAAAAGTCCAATTCTGAATTTCACGTGCAGCTTTTTGGGACAAAAATCAAGAGTGATCTCCCTTGATAAGTTCTCTTTTAAGTTATTTTTAATAATTTGGATAGTCCTCCTTTCATATTGGATTATAATTTACGATGACGGACATGGAGATAGGGCATGAATTGATTTATCTTTGGAGTAGAGGGTTAAACCAGAGGAAGTTTTTACATACTTCAATTTATAACTCTAGTTGGCATAAACAACATAAATAATGTTTTTGATGCAACCTGACAGGAATTGTGTTGTTACTGGCAAAAATTCAGACGCTTCTGATAAAGCCATAGATAAAGAAGTCAGTTTTCCTAACTGTTACATTTAGATAGGAAAAATGTCTTAAAACATACTTTATTATCAGCATTAACAACATTTTACATTAAACATAACGCCTGCCAAACATGCTTTAAGTGACATATATTGTTGTACTAACATCTTCAAAGATAAGTACAGTAAAATCTCGGTAATACGAGCAGCGTTTATTCGAGCAACCAGCCTAATTCGAGCAAATTTCAAAGTCCTGACGAATTTGCTCTATATTGGCAAACGTCTTTTCATTTTAAACACAGTTACACTTAGTCATAACAACAATTCATCATAGATTTCGGATATTTCGAGCACCTGGCTTAAGGTACTAGAACACGTTCCTCGGGAAAAAATAAATGTCGGTCGATTTTCTTGAAACTTGGTATAAACAATCATTAAAGACTCCTCTTTATGTTGGTGTATTTATTTTGGTCATAAATACGTTGTTTCCTACGCCAAAGCGCCACCTTGCGGACACGCGCGTATTGACGCTACGGGCCTGATATAATTGTTTCTATGAGTTTACGAGTGTTTTAATAGAACAAACTTCGTAATATTTTACACGTATGATCAAATAACAAAAGCAGTTGTTTTGAATTGAAAAAAATATCGATAGCTTTATTATTTTCAACAAAAAACGTTAAAATGCTGTAATTAGGGAACTTCAGGAAAAACTCACCCGCCAGCAAAGTTAGCGTTATATCTCGAAAACGAACCCGGATAGGGTATTTTTTTATTCGATAATTGTAGTCAGTTTAAAAAAACGAATAGAATGATGAAAAAAAAATATAGTGGTTTAGGTGACGTTTTCTCTATAAAAAGAAAATAATTCTGAAAAACGGCCCTATTTTAACGCGGTTTCGACGTGACGCGACGTCTTGATTATACGTCATTTGCCATAATGACGCTTGACCTATTTACTGACAGTAAAGATATGTGTCATCGTAGTTCATGTACATTGTCGTAATGATTTTTACAACAATCGTAGTTAACTATGAATTATTTTTTTATTCATTACACAAAGCAATTTTACAAAATAACAAGTCGGCATGTATATGCATGACAAGTCGACTTTTTCCCTCTGCCGCAGGCTTTATGACTTTGACTTTTAATTGGACGAGTAAACTTGGTACAAATAATGATTTAGCAGTTCGTGTGCAGATACAAAATATTACCCGTATGTGAAATAAGTATGCTGTTATCATTATTGGCGGTCAAGCAGATGACCTGCGACAGGTCAGAAAAATCCGACTGCATGCATTTTATTTAATTACATTTTGTTTGTATGTGCGTCAAATACATCCGCCAACGCGGATCCTAACTTCGAAGAAGATTTACCGGCGCCCCGATCTTTTAAAACGGCGTGTAGGCCGTCTATACCGTTCCTTCTGTGAACAGTTTGTAAATCCTTTAAAGACAGACCGCTTCTTGCTAGACGAGTGGCTTGTGCTTTTGCCATCGCCTTTGACTCTACTACGGTTTTGTACGAGTCCTTGTAAAGTTTTTCATTGGCCAATTCCCGTAATTTATTTTTTACAGATGAAACACTTATACTATTTCTGTTCAACTGGTTAAAGTTTTCATCTAGTCTCAGGATTGATGCTAGGGCATTGACGTCTTCGGATGCATCGTGGGCATCAAACTCTACACCAGATAAGTCTTTCACTAACGATATTAGCTTGTACGTTTGACGTCCGGGATATACATTTTTGAATAAGCGCAAACTATCCGAAAAGCCTATATATTCAGGAACAGTAACTTCCTCTTCTAGGAATTTCGCTACCAACATTCTGGCGTCAAACATGGCATTATGGGCTACTAGTAACACGTTCCTGTCAAACGATTTAAGCCATGTCTTAAAATTTGTCAGTGCTGACTTGGTACCGAGACTTGCCACTTCTTGGCAGTTGTGAAACAACTTTCCGCCATGATAACTGAGACCCGTAATGTTTGAGGAGATGGCTGGTATGTACCCACATCTTGGTGTAACAAATGTGTTGTACCGCTGCCCTGTGGATACATGCAACGCGGCGATTTGCAATATGCTGCTGCTTGTGCCTGTAATAAGAATACATGGACGAATGATATAAACCAGTACAATGTAATTGAATAAATTAAGTTTATAATTGAAATACCCATATTTTGATCATTTTATCATCCATGCATATCAAGTTTCTTAACTAACTGGTAAATAGCTTATGTCAGACGGATTTCATGTGGTACTGTGATACGAAGGTAAGCGTATGCATTGGAAACACTATTTTATCATCCATCACCGAGTTTTATTCACAATCAATTCAATCCATTTAATTATTGAGGGAGTCATTACTCATCTGCCGATACATGTTGTTTTGACATTTAATTTATATATCGCCACTTGTACGTGTTTTGTACTGTTCGCTGCACATAAGACGTCGTGTAAGTTTTTTCGCAACCTCATACAAAATCGTTCATAATAGATTAATTATAATATGAGGTGGTAATATCAAACTTTATTACATAATGTAAATAAGAGTGTTTTTATGTTTGTCTTTTAGTAGGCTGAAACATGTGAATGATTTACTCAAGATTCAAAATGATATTTAAACTTCAGGTAGATAAGCATTACGCATTACTAGAAGCTGCCGTATAATTGTATTTTTACAACTGGAAGAACAGAAATATACCTAATCCAGTCGTTTCGAGGTCGAAAACAATGACATCTTCCTGTTTGTAGGATGGCTGAGAGTGTTCATCATGATTAGCGGGTGGAGGTGGGATTTCAACCATATCTTCATCTTGGAGGTCAGGGATGCCGACAGCTGTCGCGTACGTTTTACCCTCGTACACCTCATCAATGAAGTTCTTTGACAAACGATCAGCCTAACAATAATTATGGAAAATTGTATAAAACATTCTTCATTCCATGCTCTCATACCCTTATGTCTTTTGGGTCGAGTGAAAAGATGGGAACGTGTACGTGACTCAAGGTATATAGCACCGATACATGCGATACCAACTAGTTCATCTACATATGTGTCAGGAATATCGAAAGTGCCCCGGTCGAGATTTGAAACGGTTGTCAAGAGCATTACCGCGTCGACGACCCATACCTTTGCAAATAAACTATGATTTGAAATTTTTACTAAGCTGAAATTGAATGCAAAAATCAGCATTAAAAATGGAATGAATAAGGTATAGCAATATCTGTCTAATATTGTTTATATTCACTTTCACGTACTTTCAAGCAACACTTTTTAACCAGAGATTTACTGATGAACGACTTGTCGGTCGGCCGAGATATAACGAGGGTCGGTCTGGAATCCGAAAATAAATTTAAGTACACACATGAAAAAACACGTACCCTTGCATGATGTTCTCTAAGTCTTTCCGTAGTTCCGCTTCCTGAAGAATGTGTGCTTGAGTGTACTCTTCCTTCACCAGCGATTTACACCAGGATGGGCTACATAAAGAGTGTTCATTGAACATGTGGGAGGCGAGTGCACTGAGATTAGTCTTGATACCTTGCGGGTTGTTCTTATTCTGGCTAAGTGCATATGAGAAACATTTTTGAAGATGAGAAATGGAAGCGCTTGTTAATGTTTTATGTCCTGACTTAATTTTGTAAAGTGCATTTCCGAGATTTTTTACTATGTGATTTTTATCGTTCGATCTCTTCAAATCTGGAAATAATGAGCGTTTTACTCTGGTGAAGGTGGTAGTGTCCCCGTCCATCGTCAAACGTTCAATGTCCAATCCTTTCTGTTTGACTTTCTGTAAGCATGTAGCAGTGAGGAATGGTTCCATGGCCTTTGATGAGCCATTCCAGTTTTTTCTACACGAATGTCGTTTTGCTTTTAATTTTCTCCTCTTTGCACATTTACACGTTCGACAGGTTTTTTAGCGACGGAAAATCCTAGGCATTTTTTTGACTGCTTCCCGATAACAGTAACATGACCTAAAACATAATCAAAACAAAGGTATAGCATGTTTAAAAATAATAGGAAAAAATGTCAATGAACAAGAGTTTTATATCACAGAATGGACGAACAAATGGACGGACACGTGTCACCATGATGGCTACTGTTCGATGATGTTGTGTAATTCGGGAGTATAATAGCAGTGCATGCATACATAGAATAATGAATGTTTAAACACTATGCTATCATTGATTTATGGAAATATTCTTAAACATATTCGACTATGTTGAAAATTGATATTACAGTCAATTAATTTTATGTAATGCACAATAAATAATAGCATTGTACTTATTAATATTACTATTAAACATTGAGATACCGTGACAAAAACTAACGTTTTTTCTTTACCTGCGGAAGGGAACATTGGTACAGGTAAGACTAAAGTCCAGGAATACGGAAGGAGATGTGATACTGTTGAGAAACGGTGGAATAGTTACATAAAACAAAATGAACACACTTGCATATGGGTAATTTTTCAGTCAGAACGTAGTCTATGTTTTTGCTTGGTTGCATTTATTTTCAGTTGATGATCTATTAATTACCTGACAAACTATTTGACCCTCTTTTTTGCCATGCCCCGTCTGTAGAAACATCTGTTTCAACGTGGTCACCACTCGGATTCCTGAAATCAAAATCAGTATCACAACTATAGTCATAGAAACTGTTTCGCGCTTTTAATTTAGCGGTTTATACGGATTCTTCCGCGAACGTTTTAGCCGCTAAAAGGTACTCACAACAAAACCATTCTATCTTTATCAAATAAACATAGTGGGTGAATACTGTACTCACGCTTGTATCAGAAAATGATTCGCGATCATGATGAATCTGTAAAAGTTTATAATGGCGAAAATGTCAATGAAATTTCTAAACAGCGCGAATTATTGTATTCGAGAACGTTTTCAGGAATACAGTATCATCATAATAATAAAAAACCAACATCAACATCATAATAATTTCAACAAGGTTACAGTGATATTGTGCATACTGGTATACTTACATGTTGTTCAATGCAGTTATCAGATTTATTTCCTGTTGAATGGCATTGTTGCAGGACGTTTCCGCAACACGTTCGATTGATGGACCAATCTCTCTTTCTCGGGTCTTCAGGGTCGTCTTACTGATGCCAGGAAGGTTCAGTTCGGCGATTATTGCACTAATCTGCGATTCACCGACTCCCGCATTCACCATCGCTAAAAGGATATAAATGGTAATTATAATCATTGTATGACTCTTGCTAGGACATAGACGTGTTTGAATAGTCACAAACGTCATGTTACATGATGAAGTAAAACCCAGACAAATACACTGGCACATCGTTTATAGCAATGGTCTATACTTGTGTTATATTTTGTCGTGATAAAGTCCTATTAAAACTCCATTTCACTAATGAATCAAACGATATTTTGTTCACCAGTCAGTAGGGCTGCGTATCAGTTAAAATGAACGATACGATATTTGTATCGATACAAAATGATCGATATTCGATATATAATTTGATATTTTATTTTGACAATACACAATCTAAACACTGTATACATATAGGCACTTGCAGACTTACAACATGTATTAACTTGCGGTACACAATCACGTCTGACTTGAGATATGTGATAAACATCCTATTTACACATGTTTAAATTGCATGAGGAGTTTGCAAAGCAGATTCTTGTTTGAAAATTAGATTCACTCGGACATAAGCTTGTGACGGAACAAATAGACTACCGAAAACTGGGGATTTGGTTGTGTATTTTTGTTGATCGACGTTTTGACCGATACGGACATGCTCGATACGATGTATCGATCGAACGCAAAATACCGGTATGCGATTTATATCGGAAACCGGTACGCAGCCATACCAGTCAGAGTAGTTGACGGGATGGGGACGGGTCAACAAGCTACGGTCTCAGATAGAACTAACTACATGACAAACGTATAACTCTGTTTTTGACTGTCGATTTGACGAGAACAATTGCGCACTAAATAAAAGTATGAACAATTTTTTTATAATGAATGTCTTACCTGCCGCCAACTTCGTATTTACATCAAAACATCTTCTTGCTTCTGATCCGTGCATCGCCGCATGTCTTTTGCCTGTGGGTACTAGATTTACGGTATTGCATTTATCACAGGTGACATGCAGGATAGATGCAAGACCGTATAATGTTTCCCCCACTATCCCATCAAGGCTGTACGCGGAACCACATGATGCACACGCCTTCAGTTTGTCGATTATAATGCTGAGTTCAACAACTCTTCTACCATGGAGCCATGATTGGAATACTGGTTCAACCTCGTTTACGTCGCTTATGACGGCTTTTCTTGAAGCAATTGTGTTTGAAAGAAAACGACCTTTTTTACTCCGCATCTTCACCGGAAGTTACCAACGGAAAGACGTTATTTTGAAATGACGTCAGTGACGTGAATATGATACTTTCGCGGCATTTTGACTAGTATATTACATTGAAGCCATGCATTTTAGTTAAAAAAGGAATGGGTTATTAGTACTGCTTTTAATGTTTCAAAACCAACTAGTATATATAAGTATATAAAAGTATACGTATTTAATAAATTGTTTATCTTCGATAAGCTCATATTATACATTAACCTTCAATCAAGCATATTTACACAATTGAACTACAATGACACAGAACTTAACTGTCACTAAATCTGTCCAGCACCATATGAAAAATGACGTATAATCTAGACGTCGCGTCACGTCGAAACCGCGGTAAAATAGGGCCGTTTTTCAGAATTATTTTCTTTTTATAGAGAAAACGTCACCTAAACCACTATATTTTTTTTTCATCATTCTATTCGTTTTTTTAAACTGACTACAATTATCGAATAAAAAAATACCCTATCCGGGTTCGTTTTCGAGATATAACGCTAACTTTGCTGGCGGGTGAGTTTTTCCTGAAGTTCCCTAATTACAGCATTTTAACGTTTTTTGTTGAAAATAATAAAGCTATCGATATTTTTTTCAATTCAAAACAACTGCTTTTGTTATTTGATCATACGTGTAAAATATTACGAAGTTTGTTCTATTAAAACACTCGTAAAATCATAGAAACAATGATATCAGGCCCGTAGCGTCAATACGCGCGTGTCCGCAAGGTGGCGCTATGGCGTAAGAAACAACGTATTTATGACCAAAATAAATACACCAACATAAAGAGGAGTCTTTAATGATTGTTTATACCAAGTTTCAAGAAAATCGACCGACATTTATTTTTTCCCGAGGAACGTGTTCTAGTACCTTAACTCGAGCATTTGGCTTGTCCCGATGGGTACTCGAGGTAACGAGGTTTTACTGTAGTACATTAGAGGTGACTTTGTATGCCAAACCTCCCAAACTCTCAAGTACTATTGTAGCATACATGGGTGACATTTTGGCACAGTTTTTTCTGCTTCTATCTTGGGAGAAGCATGTCTTAACAAGTAATTAAGAATTGCAAGCAATACAGAAGTCCCCTACCGGTTTGAAGCCATAGCAACCTCTGAATTAAAATATTTTTAGACGTGCATAATCCTCTAAATGGCCCTTATCCACATATCAAGTTTCATAAACATAGCTTGGAAACTGTTTGAGTTATGGCAGTATCCAGATTTTGGCATATTTTCACTCTTTCTGTCGCCATAGCAACCACAATATTTGTCAAAATCAAAATATTTTTAGACGTGCATTATCCCCTATCGCCCCCTATCCACATACCCAGTTTCATAAACCTAGCTTGGAAACTATTTGAGTTATGTCAGGATCCAGATTTTTTGACGGACTGACTGACAGAGGGCAAACCTATAGTCCCCTCCGGTCAAAAACCGGTAGGGGACTAATAACTGTACTAACAGATATTTTATCCATTTTTATTTTATGTTCAATCTAAACTTGTAACAATTTTATTTTAATTTATAAACCACATCAATATAATTGTGAATACAAAGATTTTATGATCATGCATGTTTTATTCAGGGTATTTGATAAAAAATGGTTGACGATCAAAATCAATGAAAGACCAAAATCAACATTTTCCCTGGGATTGCATAAAAAGTGCTTTATAAATTTGGTATTTATTACATTAATTTATAATGCAGCATTTTCTGCTTGATTTTAAGTTAATCCTAACTTTTGATTTTGACTTTCTGAAAATGATGAACTATTACAATAAACAAGACTGCGTTCAGTAAACGCTTATGCCCTGGTGGAAGCCTTGTCCATAACTACTAGTTAAGTCAATCAGGGGCCATAACTCTGTTGAAATGTTGGATAGTGATAGATGGCGTAGTCAATGCAAAGGTATTTATGATGGTACAAAAGTATGCCAAGTTTGAAAGCAATGCCTTGATGGACTTTGAAAATAACTTGAAAGTTTTGGTTAACATTTTCAATGGAACGAACAGATGGACAGGACAATCACTATATGCTTCTCGCATAAGTAGATGCCCGGGCATAATAATTGAAGGATTCAAGATGGTATCATACCTCAATGTATTCCTCTAAGTTGCCGCCAAACAGTTTGGGTTGACCTATTTGTGGATTTCGACCAATTCTTCGCTTCTTTGGTTTTGGAGGTAAAGATGGCGGCCTGAAATTGAGATTGATCATGCATGACTATAATTATCATATATCTTGATTATACTTAATCAGAATTGTATCATCTAATAATCTAATATACATTATATGATAGGAAAATACTTAAACATAACAGCAGAAGCATCAAAAACAAGTAATTGAGAATTGCAAGCAATACAGAAATCCGCTTCCAGTTTGAAGCCATTTTCAATGTTTCTGTTGCAATAGCAACCACAACTTTTGTCAGAATCAAAATATTTTTAGATGTGCATAATCCCCTTATTGCCCCCTATCCACATATAAAGTTTCACAAACCTAGCTTGAAAACTGTTTGAGTTATGGCAGGATCCAGATTTGGGCATATTTTCACTCTTTCTGTCACCATAGCAACCACAATTTTTGTCAGAATCAAAATATTTTTAGACGTGCATTATCCCCTTATTGCCCCCTATAAACATACCAAGTTTCATAAACCTAGCTTGGAAACTGTTTGAGTTATGTCAGGATCCAGATTTTTTGACTGACTGACTGACTGACTGACTGACTGACTGACTGACTGACTGACTGACTGACTGACTGACTGACTGACTGACTGACGGACGGACCGACCGACTGACTGACTGATGGACAGACTGTCAGACGAACGGAAGGAGGGCAAACCTATAGTCCCCTCCGGCCAAAAACCGGTAGGGGACTAATAAATTTAGCACAAACTGTACACAATCCAATTTTTGTATAAATACTGATATACTTATCACGCTGACGAAGGTAAGTAGTGTCCTGAAAGATGTATGTGATGTTAACAATAAATTTAGTGTGTTGCAGCTGATTTCGTTTTTTATTGAATTATATAAATACTGGAAATCCATGCCATCACAAAGACAACCGTCAATGTATACTGCCCACCAAAAATAAGTATACAGATGTTGTTTGCCCACTTACTTGCCTGAAATAGTACTATTTGCAGAACGATGAATAAACAGTATATATGTGAAGAAAATGTATATTTTTGTTTATTAAATGGAAAGGCCATACATTAATTGGTACCCTAGGTGCAAAATCTAAAGTTTCTTTGTTCCTCTTGAATGGTAACTTTGTCACAAAAAGATGGAAACTTCAGCTTTTTTGATCACATGGTTATTTTAGTTCAAAACATCTTCATGTTTAGTTCTATCTCTATTTTGACTCATTTAGTAACTGTAGTTTCAGAAACTAGTATAATTGTGATCGTATGATAAACAGATATTGAATAATTTCACCAAATTTAATTTTGCAAAAATAAATTACTGTATACTTTTTTTTGGTGGGCACTGTATATAATAGTCTTTTCTTACCTGTCTAAAGCAGGCAGTTAACAGAAAAAACAAATATGGCTGCATAGAGCAGACGGCTATTTAATACATGTGCTTTTATGGGGAATTCATAATGTTGGTTGCTTAAAACAGTGGTAAATTATTTAAGGTAAGGCCTACATAAAATATTGTTTGTCCCCTCCTGCAACATATGCGACAAAATCGCCCCTACTCAATAATTTTTATTGAGAAATTAAGCAAGTCATCAAAATTACTTCGGGAAAAAAAATGCCTGTCTATACCCAACCCTAAATGGCATGGGTCACACAAAGTGAAAAAACAAACAATATCTTATTTTAGACCTATAATCACAAGAACAGATTTTACTGTATATTAATAAAGCAACACCCCTTAAAGCTTAAAACGAGTCAATGTGTCAGTTCTAACAAATTCCGAATCCCTTTTATCCATTTTTTACCAAAAAGTTTCGGCTTTACACAAAATTATTCCACTAAACACAGTTCTACTATACACAGTAAGAGACCATATCCCAGCCTATATCATACAGAATAACAGTCCCTTATAAAAAACCAGATAAAAGGGTTCAGTTAAGGCATTCCATGACCCTCGTAATATATAGAGAGACAATCATTATACGTGTATATGAGGGTCAAGAATCCCTATAGACCCCTTTGACCAAATGCAATGTATTGGACAACCATATTACGTGGTTTAAATACGTAAACTGCCGCTAACAAATTTTATAGCACAAATCTTACACAAACAGAAAAGTTAGGTAATTAAAGCAAACAGTTTTTTAATCAAGTTATATAACAGTTGAAACATGCCAGAATGCCAGACCTAATATTATACATATATACCATTATTTAGTTATATAACTAAAGCTTATTATACCCTCATGCACTGATTAAACTTACAATATACCAAGTACTATATATACTGTACAAGCAGTTATCCTAGCAACATGAGGTACATCGGCAAATTTTGCAGATTTACAAAATTTGCTAACATTTCCTATAGTGTAATTTTTTCCAACAAACAAAACTATGAAGAAATATAAAAACATTGCTAATATTTCCACACATTTTAAATGTTTGAAACCAAACAAAAATTTTCAACTGGCAAAAATTTCCACTTACACAGTATACAAGAATAGAAATGGTGATAGTCTTAAAATATAATTAAATATGATATTGCACAGATGATATTGCATAGACGATATCGCACCGACGATATTGCACAGATGATATTGCATAGACAATATCGCACCGACGATATTGCATAGATGATATGGCATAGACGATATCGCACCGACGATATTGCACAGATGATATTGCATAGACGATATCGCACCGACGATATTGCATAGATGATATTGCATAGACGATATCGCACCGACGATATTGCATAGATAATATTGCATAGACGATATCGCACCGACGATATTGCATAGATGATATTGCATAGACGATATCGCACCGACGATATTGCATAGATGATATTGCATAGACGATATCGCACCGACTATATTGCATAGATGATATTGCATAGACGATATCGCACCGACTATATTGCACAGATGATATTGCATAGACGATATCGCACCGACGATATTGCATAGATGATATTGCATAGACGATATCGCACCGACGATATTGCATAGACGATATCGCACCGACGATATTGCATAGATGATATTGCATAGACGATATCGCACCGACGATATTGCATAGATGATATTGCATAGACGATATTGCACCGACGATATTGCATAGATGATATTGCACCCACGATATTGCACCGACGATATTGCATAGATGATATTGCATAGACGATATTGCACCGACGATATTGCATAGATGATATTGCACCCACGATATTGCACCCACGATATTGCATAGATGATATTGCACCCACGATATTGCACCGACGATATTGCATAGATGATATTGCACCCACGATATTGCACCCACGATATTGCATAGATGATATCGCACCCACGATATTGCATAGAAGATATTGCAGCAACTTTATTGCACAGAAATGTGTAATACCGCAGATGCTATACTTAGACATTATTATAATAGAAGACTCATATCTATAGTAAAACCTCATCTTAAAACAATCTCGATTATAAGACAATCTCCAAACTAAAAGTACACAACTTTTTTAGTCATACTTTTGCCATTTATTTGGTCTTTATTTTAAACTCAATATTAAGACAACTCAGAATTACATTATTATATAAATCAAGAGTCCCAGTAAGACCAGTTTTCAAGGATGCCAGAAGACCTAATTTCAAGTGTTCCTGAAAGACAAGTTTTTGGGTTTCTAAGAAATACCACTTTTCAAGGTAATTTTTAAAGATTACCGCTACACTTTTGAAGATTACTGTAACACTTTTGAATAGCTCACTATGCAAAGGAAGAATATAATATCATTTTTAAGTAGTGCAGTTATACAAATATAAACAAGTATTACAATCCCCGACACTAACTTAACATTAACAACATGCATGAAATCCCACTACCAATATCAAACTTTGTGTCTTAAGACGTTTTAGAAATAAACATTCACATCTTTGGTTAGCTACCATTTTGTTATTTTCTATACCCCATCGAACAATAATCTGGAGTTTACCCGAGACACATTTCAGGGTCCCATTCGGCACTATAACGATACCCATTAATCGTTTCCTCGCCATCCGAACCTGAGCATCTGGGTAGGAATAACAAAACATATCACTTAAAATATCACTTAAAATACAAGTAATTTTTAAGTAAGGACAGCCAATAACTCTTCCAAACACTGATGTTGATTTGTATTGTATTATACCGATTGTGAGGAACAGGTTTTGGGGTCCAGATCCCGAGAACCCCAATCAAATCATGATGGTCGGCAAGCATGTGAATGTAAGTATAAAATTATGCTTGCTTGCCCAATGTCAATTGACTCTATCCATTTTTCTCAACATTTTTGACCAATTTTTCTCATACACAGACTGACAATTTTACTCTTCATACATATCACATTTGTTTCTTGCTTTTAACAAGCAGGCTCGTTATTTCCGTAACAAAAATCAACAATAAAGCAGATCAGTTATTTCAAAAACAAAAATAAAATGCATACATATATGATACAGTCCAGTCAGGGTAAGAATAGCGTGACACAGCGGTTGAGTTAACAATTACGGTGTAAAACCGATTACAAACGCATATACAGACGTTTATAATTTCAATGCTAAACTAACATACTACATTCGCTCTATCTGTTCAGACAATGGTTGTAATCTTTTGTGTACACATAAAGGACAACGTCACTCTCATAATATCCTAACTGGACTGTATGTGTATACATGCTACAACATTTTCAATTCTTACACATATTCAAGCTACATATAACTTAACAAGCCAAGTATACACATATAAAATTCAAAGGAAGAGGCTTGTAAAGACTTATACAGTGTGGCAATACCAAATGACTTTTACATCACTAAAGGCTACAAATCTAAGACGAAATTTGCTTCACTTCGAAAACGAAAATAGTATTTTATTTCTTCATCGATTTCTATGAAATATACGCCATTCTAAGGGAAAAATTATTAGCTTTCCACGAATTAAAATATGGTTTTCAGCAGCTGTGCCGTTTTGTCCAGCACCCTGCATAACCTTGGAAAAGAAAGTTTGAAACTGTAATCCGATCGCATACAGGCTTCACAGGTGCTGTAGTCGAGTCGTCTTGGATCTGTAGTCGAGTCGTCTTGGATCTGTAGCCACGTGGTATTGCTACACTGGTATACATTAAATAGTATTAACTCATGCACATTGTGTTCATTGCCATAAGGCCACAGTTTTTTATGCTTACGGGAAATTTATGCGGTCAGGAAGAGTAAATAGAGAAATAACAAGAGGCCCTTTTTGGGCCCTAAGTCGCTCACTCAATGACAAGTGAGTGATTTAGGCCCTTTTTGGGCCCTAAGTCACTCACTCAATGACAAGTGAGTGATTTTGGCCCTTTTTGGCCCTCTTCATTATTCCATTCACTCCTCCAGATAGCAAAAATTTAGAAATTTTCAAAATATCCCAATTTTTTTTCTTAAAATTTTCTAAAATTTCTCGTAAACCTAAACTGTGATCCAGAATAAAGGTGAAGATTATGAGTAAATACTAATGGAAAAACAAAAGAATCTAAGTTCATGTCGCAAGTCTTTATTAATGCATGTCCATAGTAACTTGAGGCATCTACCTGTTCAGATTCAACTTGTTGAATAACTCGAGCAGAACGAGCTGCTCAGAGCCAACTCTGAAACGTGAATATCACCATTAACATCGCTAGTCTACACACAACAGCTTGTCGCAATAACATGGCACGGCAATATGGCATGACAACTTAGCACAGTATTGCATAGCAATCTGGCGCAACAAAACCATGACTTGGTGCAACATCATGGCACAATTTGACAATATGGCACTATAATATGGCACAACAACATGACATGGCAATTTATTATACCTCACTTTTTTCTGCAATGCAAAAGTCCAATTGCCCCAGAGAGAGACATTATTGCTGTCACTGACAGTTCCAACCCATTTGACACGTGATCGACCGAAAACTGACTGTCAAGTCATGTGATCGACCTGACATTTTCAATGTCATGCAAGGGCAAGTAACTGTGTCAAGCATAAAGCTCAAGTTTTGTTGTAGTTGTCTCCCTTGTACACAATTAGTAGTGACGTCACTGGTTCGCGCCCTCATGTGCGATTCAGACGAGTGTAAAAAACAAACCTGTCAAGATTTGCCAGTATGCTTTTATTTACTTATATTTTGTTCGGTATAATAAAATAAATATCAGATGCCTGCCTGCGTGACATTGATATTGTCAACGCCTCGGGGTGACATTCTGCCCTCGGGTTGGAAATATCAATGTCACACAGGCAGGTATCTGATATTTATATAATGGCATGGCATAACACCTTAGCACAGCATAGCATGAAAATCTGACACCATAAAACCATGGCACAACAACATTAACAAAAGCGGGCAACAACATATTACAACGAAATGATGCAACATAGTGACAAAACAACATATTTTGACCAGTAAAATAACAACACCGCATAATATGAAAGATAACAGCACAATTCATAAAATCAGACAGGGAGGGAAGCACTCAACTTAACCAGCCGAGCACAGAAAACATAAAAAACATCACATTACACATTTCAACGGCACAATGACTAAAATGGCCTTTGAATTTCATAACTTAGTAGTATGTCTGAATATTATCAAAAGCAATTTGATACGAGATATAAATACAACATATTAAGCAAATTTGTTAAAGCAAAGCCAACTATTGTTGTTATATTTGAAGCTTGCATTATGAATGAGAGACATAAGTTACATATCGGGGTTGATATCAGCAGCGACCTGACCTGGACACATCACATAGACCGGGCAACAACATCAGCCAACCGTACGCTGGGGTTTCTGAAGCGAAATATACGTACACAGAACCCCAGCGTACGGCAAATAGCATACAAAGCCCTAGTATGCCCAGTCATCGAATATTCATCCCCTGTCTGGAGCCCGTACACCAAGGACCTCATAGACAGGGTAGAGATGATCCAAAGGCGGGCTGCTAGGTGGGTATGTAGCGAATACTCATACTACTCCAGTGTAACTGGTATGCTAGAGAAGCTTCGTTGGAGATCCCTACAAGACAGGCGAAGTGATGCTCGTCTGTGCTTGTTCTACAAGATCGTCCACGGGCTTGTAGCCATACAAATGCCACCATATATCACACACCCTGCCAGAACATCAAGGACCCATCACCCCCTCGCATTCAGACAAATACACTGCCGAGTAGATTACTATAAATATTCCTTCTTCCCGCTTGCAGTCATACAATGGAACAGGTTACCGTCCAAAATAGTCATGCTGCCTACCTTAGAAAACTTCAAGGAGGCAGTGTGTACTATTCCCCACACTATGCCATAATTCACAGTACCTTATATTTTAATAACCATACTTTTACCTTTTACTAGCTATCACTGTTCCTTCGAACTTTTAACTTTGTATTTCACTCCTATTCTCTTTTACTTTTAACTTTTTTACTTTACTCACACCACTTGGCGTGCATTCAATTGCCTGCACATAATCTCCGCGAGGGGGTGATGCAGTATACATAGATAGATAGATAGACATATAAATTATCTCCCTTGTAAGATAAAGCCCGAGGTAGACCAATTAGCATACAGGTCCTAACTAGTTGAGATCCTCAGACTTTATCCTTGTTTTTAACTGAAATATCATTGATTTTAGATATGAAATTTCTCACTTCTGTATTACCTAATATGTTAGGGCCATAAAAATTTATATACCATGGTGTGTAAACAACATGTAGCCAAATTTATTATTTGATCTGATAATTAATGTTGCAAATAATTCAGCCTAATTACTACCATGTGCAATAAACAAAACAGGGATAAAAACAGAGTAATCTGCATGATAGGACCGGTGGAGTTTTAGAGAGTAGTAAGGGGGGATAATTTACTATTTTTCCCCATTGTATTAAATACAATTAAGTAGACTGAGTAAGTTTAAAAAATCAGCATATTGGATAAATGTTAACCAGCAACCACACTATAGATATTCACTACCTCAGACCTAATTTACAAACGTATTAAACAAATTAAAATATGAAAACTGATGTTAGGCCAAAAGTATAATATTGTTTGTTTCCCCTGGCCAATTAAGAAGGAATTTTAAAAAAATATATTTTATTGGCAATAGTTTTTGTTTTGCCTATGCACTTTACTAGTTGTTCTGTTTTGATTGATTATAGTTTTGAATACATTCTGACTATTTGCGCTTCATACTTTTTGCTTGAGTAGGTAGGGAATAGGAAACAAACAATATTCTATTTTTGGCCTAAAACAATTGAAAATGATTTTTTAAGCCATTCTCAAGTTGCTAGCTAACCACAACATCAAAATGGACAACACAGTTTACTGATAAGCCACACAAGCAGTGATGTTTACAACAACAAAGATGGAGGTATAATAATCAGATAGTTACCTGACTCGAACACCAGTCGACGACGCATCTTCTCCTAATGCTTTCTGTACGGAACTGAACTTTGCTTGTAACCTTGCAATACGGTTGTTGCTTAATGTGTACAAGCGGAATTTCTGTAGAAAGAAAACAATTATAGTATTCCCTTATTATGGTAAATAGCAAATCAGTCTAAATAGTGGACCTTTTTTCCAAAATTAATATTTTGAGATCTTCAACTGGCGAACTACAGGATGATTTCAAAAGAGTTTGTCTTTTTTAGCAGAACAAAATTCTCACACCAACATTCAAGGACTTCTCAAGGTAGAATTTGTGTTTTCAAGGCATTTTTCTGAACGTTTTCCCAGGTAATTTATTATGTTAGATTTAAACATGAAACGTCATACACAAGAATCTACCAGTGACATACACCCATGCATTGACATACTTTTAATCAGCGGGAAAAAGGGTTTCCGTATTCAATTTTAATGCTGATGATGTGTTATTTGAACAACATGCAGACACTTCTATGTTTATTCAAGGCTGATTGCCTAAATTCAAGGATTTTCAGTTAAATTCAAGTACCTTTTTTCAAGGCAACACTATATTTAAGTACTTTTCAAGGTTGAAACCTAATTCAAGTACTTTACAAGGTTGAAACCAAATTCAAAGTTGAAACCAAATTCAAGGACTTTTCAAGGTTGAAACCAAATTCAAGGACTTTTCAAGGCCAGTGCGAGCCTTGCTGTATTGAGCATATTTTACTTACATTTAAATAATATCCTTCAGTTTCTAGACGTTGTTGACGTTTTTTATCTGTTTCATGCGGCGACCTTGGCGGCAAGTTCTCATCCACAAACAGGCTTGTTACATCTACATCTTTCCGATTAATCAACTCTGTCAAAGATTTCTCTGTCGCCTCGAGGGATTTCCAAGTCTGAGAGAAAAAACAAGCCAATAAATGAATACTAGATCTTATACATGTACATATAGATCAAATACTTGCAGGGGTGTAACATATGGAGTCGGTACAGCGGAAAAATCACTGGCTATTCGAACATGCTTGTCAGCTACTTTTTGTCATTTTCTTTTGTTTATTCCATTGAGAATTCAAACCAACCGCCTGCTTTTGAGGATTTACTGGCCGAGCATAGCCTTTATTTGCTGAAATATGTCAGGCTCATGAGTGCCTCCGACTGTATTTAAACCTGGGTCACCAGATTAGACGGCAAGTGTGCTAACCATTGAGCTATGGAGGCACACATGAGGCTACATGAAACCATTTCTACACCCAATACTCTAAGACCAAGATTATATACTTTCAAGACAATCCTCCAAGCTCGAAGCTCTTCATACCTTAGGCCAGATTTTTTTAATTTTTTGTTACTCTGATATTTTTCAGAAAAAAGTCCACAGAAGGGAAAAAAATAAAAATAAAAAGTCCAAAAATATTGCTTCCACAAGCTGTTGGTAGTATAATAGTCAATGACGGTCCGATTTAAAGCAATCATCACTCAACAACAGTGTTTGTTTTCAAGAAAACAGCCAATTTATCTTAAGACTAGTACACTGCAGTGAAACACTAATATAATACAACTTATTATTAACAAAATAATGAAATAATAATACACGGCTGGTCCATTGATCATCAAAACATTATATGCAATTTTTTTTTTCCAGTTTTTCAATTTTTTTTTTTTGAAAATGCCAAAAAATTGGGCAGGAGGGTCCGAGTAACGAAAAATAAAAGAACTCTGGCCTTAGTGGCAATGGTTACTATCAGAATTGAGGTTTTAAGAGTAAATAGTTTAACTTTTTTGGACCTTTTGACTACTAAAACTAGGCATTACAGCTGAAACTTGGTCATTCATAAGCGGATTTAGCTCAGTGCATGGTAACGCACTGGGCTGTCAATCCAGAGGTCGTGGGTTCAATCCCTGGCATCGGAACTTGACATTTCTGAAATATTTATAATATTTCCCGCTATATCTGGCCGTGTGGTCTGCAAAGTATCTGGAAGTGCCAGGAAGCTGTGTATCGGTGCTATACACCGGGCACATTAAAGAACCAGGCTGTCTATTCGAAATAAGAGCTAGGCGCACCTCTGCAGCGCCCGACATGCCTGTATCTAATGTCTCTCTCTCCCTTCAGGGGCTTTCTCTCAGTCTGTCCCTCTGATCAGATCATGCTGTATCTGCACTGGTAGAGGATGCACCTGCGCCCTTGTGGCTGCAACATGGGTAAAGTGCCTTTGAACGTGCGTTCGCATGAAAAGGGCCCTATATAAATCTGGTATATTATTTATTTTATTCAGTTCTTATATACCAACCAGTAGTAACTTCCACAAGGAACTGGTAACTTCTCCACATGTGGAGGAAAATTAATTGTTGATCAGTAAGGAAATGTTTGATGTATTAGTGTAGTAGCGTGTATAGTATTTAATTACTAATAGGGGGAAAACTTGTGTAGGCAGCCGGCTAGCTCAGTTAGTAGAGTAAGCAAAGGGTCCCGGGTTTGAGCCCTGTTATATAAGAAATGTTATCATACCTCATCATTATTTAATTACTTTTTTTTTTTTTTTTTTTTTTTAAATTTTAAATGCCGAGCATAGCCTTTATTTGCCAGTCAGCTTTTGCTGAAATATGGCAGGCATATATGTGTGCCCCCACCCGGATATGAACCCGGGTCGCCAGATTAGACGACAAGCGCGCTAACCATTGAGCTAATAGGGGGAAAACTTGTGTAGGCAGCCGGCTAGCTCAGTTAGTAGAGTAGGCAAAGGGTCCCGGGTTTGAGCCCTGGTCTGGTTACACATTTTCTCACCCTGTTATATAAGAAATGTTATCATACCTCATCATTATCGAGTTTAAGTTGATCAAGAACTTTCTGTGATGATTTATAACTCTGTAAGAGCAGATCCTGTACGGGTTTCTGAGCACTGATCTGTCGTACCTGAAATATTCAGTACATATATCAGATCCTGTACGGGTTTCTGAGCACTGATCTGTCGAACCTGAAATATTCAGTACATATATCAGATCCTGTACGGGTTTCTGAGCACTGATCTGTCGAACCTGAAATATTCAGTACATATATCAGATCCTGTACGGGTTTCTGAGCACTGATCTGTCGAACCTGAAATATTCAGTACATATATCAGATCCTGTACGGGTTTCTGAGCACTGATCTGTCGAACCTGAAATATTCAGTACATATATCAGATCCTGTACGGGTTTCTGAGCACTGATCTGTCGTACCTGAAATATTCAGTACATATATCAGATCCTGTACGGGTTTCTGAGCACTGATCTGTCGAACCTGAAATATTCAGTACATATATCAGATCCTGTACGGGTTTCTGAGCACTGATCTGTCGTACCTGAAATATTCAGTACATATATCAGATCCTGTACGGGTTTCTGAGCACTGATCTGTCGAACCTGAAATATTCAGTACATATATCAGATCCTGTACGGGTTTCTGAGCACTGATCTGTCGAACCTGAAATATTCAGTACATATATCAGATCCTGTACGGGTTTCTGAGCACTGATCTGTCGTACCTGAAATATTCAGTACATATATCAGATCCTGTACGGGTTTCTGAGCACTGATCTGTCGAACCTGAAATATTCAGTACATATATCAGATCCTGTACGGGTTTCTGAGCACTGATCTGTCGAACCTGAAATATTCAGTACATATATCGGATCCTGTACGTGTTTCTGAGCACTGATCTGTCGAACCTGAAATATTCAGTACATATATCGGATCCTGTACGGGTTTCTGAGCACTGATCTGTCGAACCTGAAATATTCAGTACATATATCAGATCCTGTACGGGTTTCTGAGCACTGATCTGTCGAACCTGAAATATTCAGTACATATATCAGATCCTGTTCGGGTTTCTGAGCACTGATCTGTCGAACCTGAAATATTCAGTACATATATCAGATCCTGTACGGGTTTCTGAGCACTGATCTGTCGAACCTGAAATATTCAGTACATATATCAGATCCTGTACGGGTTTCTGAGCACTGATCTGTCGAACCTGAAATATTCAGTACATATATCAGATCCTGTACGGGTTTCTGAGCACTGATCTGTCGAACCTGAAATATTCAGTACATATATCAGATCCTGTACGGGTTTCTGAGCACTGATCTGTCGAACCTAAAATATTCAGTACATATATTTTTACAAAAACCATCTCTAATTGATTACAGTCAGAACTCGATACAACGACGCTGTTCGTTTCCAAGAAAAATGTCGTTGTAACGAATATGTCGGTGTTTTAATACTTTTGTCCCCAAATATGATGTCAGTATAATAAATTTGTCAGTGTATCGGATGTCGTTATATCGAGTCCTGACTGTAATAAGTGCCTTGATCTCCCAAAGCATTTCAAATCTTAGGTAAATCACAGCTTATATTTTGAGTTAATTCACATATGAGATAAAAATTGGCTTCACAAAATAATCATATTGTGCAGAGTTTAATATTATGAAGGAACTCCAACTAGACTCTGATTCAGGAAATTCTCAATTTGAGCTGAGAGTTTTCCTTGAGCTACTTCGGGGAATCGAGGTCTGACTTAGTATTAAGCAGATAGAAAGCTATTAAGCTATTCAATTGAGCAATCACATGTCTTAACAGTGATTTTTTTTGCTTCTTTGGGAAAGGGTCCGGGTCCGTTCAGATTGGGAATTTTTGTGTCGTGACAACTTGAAATTGGGAAATTTGATGAAGCAGAAAGGCCAAATAAAACAGAAAGAGAGATTAAATGTGATTGTTTACTGGTTACTGTAAACTTTTATGCTTGACCTCTTGTCAAAAATGTTCATAACTTCATCATTTAATGTCCGATTTTGATTTTTTGTTTTTGAAATGTTCATTGGGAATTTCTCCCTTCACATTTGGGAATATTATATCCTTTTTCAAATTGGGAAGGTACCGTTTACCGGTAGCAAACAAAGAAGGAAAAAAATCACTGCTTAAGCAGTCAATATCATTAAATGCATGAAGAGGAAGTAACTATTGGATGATTCTAAATCCAAAGATTTGTTTCAACTTTCAGGCCAGGGCTGGTATTCACAAAGCATCTTAGTGGAAAAAATAAATATTTTGACTTAAGTCAAAAACTTGGGTTGCGCTTATTTCCCACACATTGAAGATTAACCCATGTTTTCTTAGTGATTATTGTAGCTCTTACTACAATACTTTAAACCTATGTAAAAATTCAAGAATTTTGAGTATCTTGTTAGGCTGACACACTTACGGAAATTTGATTTTTCTAAGAAAATTCTAAGATTTCTACTAAGATGCTCTATGAATACCAGCCCTGGTTGGAAATGCATAAATATGTAATAATAGTCACCAAATATATATGTACAAATGTACATGTGCTTCAAAACAAGACACAGAAAATTGTGTGTATGTTGGGGGTGGGTGGGGTAAGGGTGGGTGGTATAAGGGTGGGTGGGGTAAGGGTGGGTGGGGTAAGAGTGGATGGTATACGGGTGGGTGGGGTAAGGGTGGGTGGGGTAAGAGTGGGTGGTATACGGGTGGGTGGGGTAAGCTTACCTCGTCTCCTCGGTACGACTGGAATTCAAACTTTTTTGGCAACATGAATGCTTGGTTATTGAGCTCAAGGAATCTTTGTTTATCTGTTTGTGGGTCCATTTGTGATATGATATCATTGAGCAAATCTACAGCTGAAGTGTGTGAATTCCGCATATTACAATGTGCCGTCTGATAAATCATCACAGTGCCTCGAATGGAATTATGATATCCAAAATCCATACACTGTAAAATAGACAAACACACGCTTATTATATTAGTGCGAACAAATTAAGCTGGGGTTGTATTCAATATTGATCTTACATGACTTAAGGACAAGGACAACCAATCAGATCACACCATATTAAACTCTTGGTCAGTAACAGGCGATATGATTGGCTATCCTTATCCACATAATTAATTCCCTCATGAATATTAACAATTTTACAGAATGTCTTAATGTGTAAATGGATCATAATGCCAATACTTATAAACATACAGAAGACACATTACGCTGACCCCATATTTTTTTCTCAGGGGTTCCGGCCAATTATTTTGTCTCAGGAAGTGTCTAACGAGCTATTTTGTTCAAGGGATCCAACATGCTTATTTCTCTTAAACAGTTTTGTCCAAATTGGACTCTAAGCCCCGTCAAACAGTATACAAGATAACCACATTTTTTGCCACAATTCCAGGGAGGCTCGGGACCCTCAGTAACATCGTCTCGATCCCCGCATGAGATACTTACATCCATAAGATCCGACACATCGTCAGAGAAATATTTATTTATGGCAGCGTTAGCAACTTCTATATTCAGTAGATATTCATTCCTGGCATGTAACGCTTTCAATTTATTCACAGAGTATTTTTCTTGTTTCTGAAAAGAGTAATGTTGAAATTAACATAAGAGAATAAAGTTTGTATGATGTCCAGCTGGTCAACAGCATTCAGGCCCCAATTCCACGAAAAAACTTAAGTTATTGCTCAGCTGAGACTGCTATTTTAAAAACATATTTTGTGGGTTAAATGACTCAAATGTATACTTGTGTATATTGTTTCATCACAGTTAGATGCCAATTTAATAGAGAAATACATAATAAGTCTGATTTTTACAGAAAATAGTGTTTTAAAGTTCTAAACATCTAAAGCAAAAACTTAAGTCTGTTATAACAGGCTCAAGTATGACATTCTTTATTATTCATTACTGTTGGATTTCCGTGAGCATTTTAAACAAAAATCACCTACTATATCATTATTTAGCAATAAATACACAGTTTCAGATAGAAATCTACATCACAAGACTATAATTGTAGTCATATAATAAATTCAAAATAGCAGTCTCAGCTGAGCAATTACTTAAGTTTTTTCGTGGAATTGGGGCCAGGGGTCCTACTGAGGCAAAATGCCCAATCCTGAAAATGAGTCGTAAGTTTGTTTGGGTGCCATTTGTATATACAGTGCCCACCAAAAATAAGTACACAAATGATATTTCCCCATTTACTTGTTTGTAATAACCTTATTTGTAAAACAGTGAAACAACAATATTTTTGAAGAAAAGGGAATACTTTTGTTTATTAAATGTAAAGACCATACATTAATTGGTACCCTAGGTGCAAAATATAAAGTTTCTTTGTCCCGCTTGAATGGTACCTTAGTAACAAAAAGATGGAAAAATCAGCATTTTTTTATCACATAGGTATTTAAATTCAGAACATCTTTATTTCTTTGTCTTTTTTTACTCATATAGTAACTCTTGTTTCAGAAACAAGTATAATTGTGACCGGCTGATAAAAGGATACTGAATAATTTAACCAAGTTAAATTTAGCAACAATTGTTTACTGTATACTTTTTTTTGGTGGGCACTGTACTTTTACACCAAAATCAGTTCGAACATTGTTCTATTGGTTAAATTCAGCTTATGAAATTTCAAATGACCATAACTTTGTCAATTCTTTGAATTTTTTCATCAAATAACTTTTATTTTCTGTAGAAAAGTTAATTCTATCTAGTGCAGCAAATCTGGATAATTCCGGAATTGTAAGACCTCTGAGTATTTCAGTCACCTGGGTACTGTTTTATCAAAGCACTTACGGAAATCGTAAACTTACGCTCAAATTTTAATTCTTCCTATTTCTTCAAGACCTAAGCATAGGGTTACATTATTTTTTGTAGGGGTTCTTTGACTGAATAATAATTTATATTGAACAACCCTTAGCCACAATTTGTAGCTGTGAAATAATTATAAAGAATTTAAATTTGATCGTAAGTTTACTATTTCCGTAAGTGCTTTGATAAAACAGTACCATGGAGACTACCCCAGTCAAACTATCCTTTCACCAGGCAATAGGCGTGTCCATGGAGTAAAGGTTCAAAACATTTACATCACTATTATACAAGAATCAATAAAAGTTAATCTAAATAACGAAATACTGTAAAAACCTTGAGAGCAATCATCGAAAAACTTAACAATGTATTACTATGAAAAACTGACTTCGCTTAATAATTCAAGGCAACAATGATAAACGAACGTCAACCTCTGTAAATGTCATTAGACAGCAGACAAGCCAAAGCATCGGGACAAAAACTACTCAAATTATTCCGGGAATGTTTAAATGGTATTTCAGTAGTTTTGAATTTCCTTTAATAATCCAAAGAAAAACAAACAGCATTGGTTACCAGATAACTAACCATATGACCAAATATAGTATAACAAGTAATTAAGAATTTCAAGCAATACAGAAGTCCCCTACCGGTTTGAAGCCATTTTCAATGTTTCTGTAGCCATAGCAACCACAATTTTTGTCAGAATCAAAATATATGTAGATGTGCATAATCCCCTTATTGTCCCTTATCTACATATCAAGTTTCATAAACCTAGCTTGGAAACTCTTTGAGTTATGGCAGAATCAAGATTTGGACATATTTTCACTCTTTCTGTCGCCATAGCAACCACAATATTTGTCAGAATCAAAATATTTTTAAATGTGCATAATCCCCTTATTGCCCCCTAGCCACATACCAAGTTTCATAAACCTAGCTTGGAAACTGTTTGAGTTATGTCAGGATCCAGATTTTTTGACGGACTGACTGACAGACGACATGACTGACTGACGGACGGAGGGCAAACCTATAGTCCCCTCCGGTCAAAAACCGGTAGGGGAATAATAAAGCTGTCTATTGTTTGAATAATTTCCAAATGAACCAAAACATCATAATATTAATAACAAGAGGCAGATGTGACGCAACAGCCCTTGTAACTTTGGTAGTATTTGCAAGATTTTTTATGTTCTCGTTTTGGACTCTATGTGATAAAATATGGAACATGGTCTAGATTTTACAAACAATGTAGCAAGGTTTCCAAAAGGTTAGGTCAAAACTTTGACTTTTGACAAGGGTGGTCATAATAGCTACACTTGAGTGTTTCGTTCTAAGGTGAGCTAAAAACAGGAAAGAAGCAACAGAAACCCAAATATTGGAAAGGAACCAAAAGACAAAAGTTTATTTACCTCCTCGCCTAACTTTTCAATCTTTTTAAACTTGCGACTACCAGTGAGAGATTTGCCAGATAGTTGTTGTTCAACTTTAGCTTTCTGTGATTGTACTTTCTTCAATGCTTCCTCTGCTTGTTTACTCTCATTCTGGTACTGATGATACGTCTTCATCGCCTGAAATAATAAATAAATAAATACACATAAATAAATAGATAAATTAATAATAAAAAAAACAAGACTGCGTTCAATAAACGCTTATGCCCCCTGTGGAAGCCTTGTCCATAAATAAGTCTAAGTCCAAAATTAGGTCAAGGTGAAGGTCAAAATGGGGTCAGGTGATACAGGTGTGTGGAGAGTGTTCATATACAACATCCATGCAAGTTTGGAAGCTTTGTAGCAAGCCATAATGATGCTAGAAGAAACGGTCAATTTGGGTTAACCAGGATGGACGGACGAACGTTCTAACAAAACGGTATTTATGTGGCTACAATACGGAATGAAGGGTATTATGTGTCTAATTGTAGCCACATAAAAGAAAATTTTAGCCACGTAAGAGCCAATTCTACTTTCGTTTTCACTATTTTCAACTAGTTTGTCCATAGAAATTAGCCACCTAAGTACCCGTTTTTGGGCGTGGACGGACGGACGAACGGACGGACAGGTGAATCACTATATGCCTCCTGATCTATCGATACGGGGGCATAAAAAATGAAAATAAAATAAATAAATAAAAGACATGTACCAATAATTTAGCACGCAGTTACTGAAATTATGTCATTTGGCTGGGGCTTTCAGCTTTTTTATTGCTGAAACTGGGTCATTCAGCTGAAATCATGGCATTCAGCTTTTTTACCGTTGTTCTTTGACTTTTTGGGACTTCAGGCAGAAGTAAGGAATTTCAGCCGTTTTACTGTTGAAACTCGGTCATTCAGTTTAGGCGTTCAGGCTTTTGGATTGCTGAAACTGGTTCATTCAGCTTTTTGACGGCTGGGCCTTGGGCAGTTCGTTTTCTCGTTTGGTTATTTCAGCATTGTACCTTGTATGTTTTTATGTTTTCTGTGCTTGGCTGGTTAAGTTGAGTGCTGCCTTTCCCTGTCTGACTTAATATGATCTTTTTCATCTTTTTTCCTTGTTTTAGAAAATATGCTGTTACTGTATTTTCTAAAAACGAGGAAGTTATGTAATGAATACTGATGTTCATCTGTCAGCCCATGTATTGACCACACATAGAGAATAGATGACAAGACATACATCATATAGACAAGCAATATCCTGAATGATCATGGAAATACGTTTTGTGGAATTCGATAAAAGGCAATTGTATGGGTTTGGCTGGGACTTGGGCAAATCATTTTCTTGTTCGATTGTGTGTTGGGCTTTGTGTCTTGTATGTTTTTTTATGTATTCTGTGCTCAGCTGGTTAAGTTGAGTGCTGCCTTCCCTATCCGACTTTATATTATCTTCTTGAAAAGTTCATGAAAGAGTGTAATCACATGAACATTTACAAAAGAATGTGATACAGGGCCAATGCTGACCCTTTGTGAACCTTGTCCTTCATTGCATTTGAATTATACATGAAAATCCCTTATTTATGTTTTATGGCTCCTTATGATGGTTTGTTTTCAGCTGATTAACATAACCAGTTTCTCTGGACTGTTTCCTAACCAGTACCAATTTACCCTTCCATATACTATAGTGCGCCCCGGATAATGTCAAAGGCGGGCAAATTTGATATTGTCCACAAAGGTGGATTACAATTATGTTTACCAATTATCAGTGATGATTTAAGTACAATACTGACCTTATCTGTTTATTTAAGTGATTTGTAAAACCAATTTTGCCACAGTTGACCAAACTGATTCATGTTTGTAAATATCACATTGTCCTGGGCGGACTATAGTATTCAGTTACTTCTCCACATGTGGAGGAAAATCAACATTAATGTCAAATTTTCATGGAAGGGTATTTGTAAGCTGCTGCTACCGGAAATCAAAGCGAGATCATCAAAGCGAGATCATCAAAGCGAGATCATCAAAGCGAGATCATCAAAGTGAGATCATCAAAGCGAGATCATCAAAGCGAGATCATCAAAGCGAGATCATCAAAGCGAGATCGCCTAGTTACAAATCCAGCGTGCTAACCACTGGAGCAATGATTGCTGCAGCTACAAGCACATCATACATTGATAGAAATGTTAAAGTACTGCCAACTCAGCTTTCTGTTACAAACCCACCAGCTTTATTTACTCAAATTATCATGAAAGGCTTTCAGAGATTTGACAAGCTTTTTGGTTTGTTTTTGTGTTCAGGGGCACAGCCGCATGAGGCTTAAATTGATGTAACACACACAAGCCTTGAAGTCTGTGGTTATAGTTAGGGGTCCTAATGATTGTGGAAATTTTGGACTGAAATGCCATTTTAGCCATATTTATATTTTTACTTTTCAAATCAACGTTTCGCATGTGCGTACGTCTGTATCGCTGGCTACGCCCCTGTGTACACTAGACTGAGCTTATTATTAATCACCGTAAAAAAACAACAAAAACAAATAAACTTGTAAAACACGAAAATCTCTGAAAGCCTTTCATGATAATTTGAGTAGATAAAGCTTCCAGTATGATATATGCTTTGAACTGGTACTTTCCCTGCAAGCACGCGCACCTGGTGAATACTGTAAACCAAGAAATTATTTCGCGAATAAATTTAGCGGAGTTTGCGAGTGGTAGAACTTCGCGAAATTCAGTTGAAGCGAAAGTGCTAAAAACATTCATATGGACATCACGAGAAGCTTAAAAATGAGAAAATTTGTGGTCGCGAATATGCCGACGATCAGCAAAACGCGAAAGTTAGTATTCGCGAAAGTAAATAGGTAATGTAAGACTCCTGTTTTGTGTTTCAATATCGTACAAGAAATGGAGAACCTTCATCTCGTTTTAGACATAAAACCTGGATGATTTAAATCAAATGCACTTACTGCTAATTACCTGCTAATTACCTGCTGGTAAGCAGCATTTTGTAGCCTTACACAATCTCTTTGTGTTGCAGATAAAAATAAAAGAGCTTTTAAAACTATTTAATACAAAGAATCAAGTTAAAAGAACCACATTAATTCTATCCTACATGATTTATTTATCATTCAGCTAGCAGTAGATCTTATTTCATTCATTATTATACAAATGGGGATGAGACTTGCAGCAGATCATTTAATCCTCAGTTGTGTGTTGGGCATTGTGCCTTGTATGTTTTTATGTTTTCTGTGCTTGGCTGATTAAGTTGAGTGCTGCCTTCCTTGTACGACTTAATATCATTTTTTTGGAAGAGACAAAGTTTTATGTTTAATCCAGTAATTTAATATGTGAATCTTGCTGGGTGCAATGCAAGACAGCTGCTCATAAGTGTATAGTACTGTAAAATCATGAATAATCACGGTGGATTAATTTTTGTCAATTTCACAGATGAACTAAATCGCAAAATTCAGCCGAGGCGTTAAAAAGTTATGGAGCAGACAAGTTTTTGTTTTACGGACGGACGGACGGGCGGAGACCTTCCTATAATCCCCTCCCACTTTGTGGCGGGGGATTAAAAATACAACATGTATATAGACAATGATATACCTTCTGTAATTCATGGAGAATTTTGAGCATATCTTCGTGACTTTCAGAACCAATTTCTCGACACTGAAAATAAACAAAATATCGAAATTAGGTCACATTAGTAAATTTTCAGAACCAATTTCTCGACACTGAAAATAAACAAAATATCGAAATTAGGTCACATTAGTAAATTTTCAGAACCAATTTCTCGACACTGAAAATAAACAAAATATCGAAATTAGGTCACATTAGTAAATTTTCAGAACCAATTTCTCGACACTGGAAATAAACAAAATATCGAAATTAGGTTGCAACAGTAAAATTTCAGAATCAATTTCTCGTCACTGGAAATAAACAAAATTAGGTCAAAACAGTTAAACTTTATTTCATTATTATTTAATGCAGTTTTTTAATAGTTTTATAGTCACAAAATCCTTTGTTGTTATATGGTGGCCATAAATGGAGCTAACACTGGCATGCTCTTCCACAAGCAACTGACGACTTCTCCACATGCGCAGGAGGACATGACTATCAATGAAGCCATTATCATAAATCAATTAGAGCTGAAACGATTTCAAAATTTTAAAACCAGTTAATCGTTCATATAAAATTGAATAAATCAGGTGAGCAGCTGCCATATTGCCCCTTGCTGGTTGTTTTCTGAGGACCATGAGAATTGCAAGGTAATTCTGATAGCAAAGTTGTAAGCTACTTTCAGAATTGCAACTTGATATTCTATGTTGATTCCTGGAATTACTGGCTGCCCGAGACTTGTTTATAAATCTACTCCACAAACTGCTGTAATCGTACTTATATCATATTTATAACTGGAATACTGTTGCATTCCATTACTGCCATAATGTTGAAATGCAGTTTAAAAATCATACATAACAAAATCTAGACCTCATACACAACATAAGGATATCTATAGATCACAATCGGGAGTTAATGAAAAACATACGGACATGAAAATGATACAGCATCACTTTCATGAAGAAAATATTCAACAGTTACTGTTTTATCTGAGAAGCATTATAATGTATCAACCACTCTACAGAAGTTCCAGGTCTGCCAAAACTGTCCACTGTCAGAGTGATAAAAAAGCCAGTATTTTTTTTTAACCTGCAGCCGGTGTGACCACTCAATCATATAACATATCATAGCATATAAATCAAAACACTGTATGACTTATTGGGATACAATACAATTCAACTTTTATGACTCATTGTGAGCAGAAACATGTGTGATTTCCAATCACTGTATGACTTATTGGGATACAATACAATTCAATTTTTATGACTCATCGTGAGCAGAAACATGTGTGATTTCCAATCACTGTATGACTTATTGGGATACAATACAATTCAACTTTTATGACTCATTGTGAGTAGAAACATGTGTGATTTCCAATCACTGTATGACTTATTGGGATACAATACAATTCAACTTTTATGACTCATTGTGAGTAGAAACATGTGTGATTTCCAATCACCGTATGACTTATTGGGATACAATACATTTCAACTTTTATGACTTATTGTGAGCAGAAACATGTGTGATTTCCAATCACTGTATGACTTATTGGGATACAATACATTTCAACTTTTATGACTTATTGTGGGCAGAAACATGTGTGATTTCCAATCACTGTATGACTTATTGGGATACAATACAATTCAACTTTTATGATTATTGTGAGCAGAAACATGTGTGGTTTTCAATCACTGTATGACTTATTGGGAGACAATACAATTCAACAGTTATTAAATTGAAATTGTTAGTCATCCCTCAAGCATTGTAAAAAAATATTGACCATAATACATAATTTATATTAAATACAGCTTACACATAAATCAATAAATAGGTTATTCAATTTGATTCACTTTTTGCCTGTGGGATAACTGTTGTTAATTAGGCCAAGGTTCTTTTATTTTTCGTTACTCGGACCCTCCTGTCCAATTTTTTGGCACTTTCAAAAAAAATTAATTGAAAACTGGACAAAAACAACATTGCATATAATATTTTGCTGATAAATGGACCAGCCTTGTATTATTATTCATTAATTTGTTAATAATAAGTTTTATTATATTAGTGTTTCACTACAGTGTCCTAGTCTTAAGATAAATTGGCTGATTTATTGAAAACTAACACTGTTGTTGAGTCTTGATTTCTTTTAATTGGACCATCATTGACTATTCTACCACCACCAGCTCGTGGAAGCTATATTTTGGGAATTTTATGCCCCCGTATCGATAGATCGGGAGGCATATAGTGATTCACCTGTCCGTTCGTCCGTCCGTCCGTCCATCCTGGTTAACCCAAATTGACCGTTTCTTCTAGTATTAATATGGCTTGCTACAAAGCTTTCATACTTGCATGGATGTTGTATATGAACACTCTCCACGCACCTGTATCACCTGACCCCATTTTGACCTTCACCTTGACCTAATTTTGGACTTAGACTTATTTATGGACAAGGCTTCCACAGGGGGCATAAGCGTTTATTGAACGCAGTCTTGTTTATTTTTATTTTTTTCCCTCCTCCTGTGGACTTTTTTATTAAAAATGTCCGAGTAACAAAAAATTAAAAAACTCTGGCCTTACCGGTATAGTTAATGTGTCTGACATGAACTATAACTTCCTTAACAAATTTATATGTTAACATCTGGTTATTCAACTAGTTCTACATGTTCTAACATATAGTCTGCTGATGATAACACAAGCCTTTGTTTACAAACACAAATTAAAATCAAATGTATTTTTATGTCCATTTTTGTTCGATCCCGTGCATAATCACTTTTAATGCATATTCTCTTTTAATCTATGTTGATAACAAGCGGTCAGTCGACCGTGCAGTGGTTATATTATCCATGTTTGTTTATTGATAAGGCTCGAGTTATACAAATCTGCCAATTCTGAGTCCAGTGACCCATGGAAATTAACCAAAGGCACATGACAATATTTGAGATGAGATAAGCTCAATTTGCGATGCTTCGTGAGATCAGGACCTGATCTAAGCAAATTAACTCAACAAACATTGACAAGGGTCGATCAATCAGCAAACAGGAACCCAGAATTGTGATATAAGAATTTGTGAAAACTGCTTAAAACCCAACATTAATCGTCACCCATAAAAGAAACAATAAACTATGCCATACCATATTCCCAGAAATTGAACCCTCAACATTGCAATGGATACCGCACCGCCCAGTACACAAATTTAGATTTCAATTAGATCAATTACTAAGCAACCCATGCAATATGTCTTTTTATTATTTCGAAGTTGTTGTCAATTTTCCACATGACTACAGACTACTGCCACATGTAATTACAGACACGTCCTATCTCCCAATGGAGCCGTTGTCCATACATTTATAACCGTACAGCTTTTCTATATATGACACGCTGACGATATTACACGCTGAGGATATAACATGTAGAATTGGTACGAGATCCGAGAAATCAATAAGACCAGGCTGAGCTTACTGCACGACTTTACCAACATTTTTCCCAGGAAAAAGGTAGATTCTGTCTAGAAGCATTAGCCTAGTTTTGAAGTACTGTAAAACATTTAGTTTCAATGGGACAAAATTTTGTGGTTTTGGTGAAAATACTATTTCGTGGGGACATAATTTCAAGGATTTCTAATTTCACGAAAAAATTTAAAGGTCAAAATTCACATAAATTATCAGAAACCATTCAAAAATTAAACAGATATAATAATTGTTTTATTACATGTTGGTATATACTAGTAAACTACCCAAAAACCATGTATTATAACTGACTAAACTTGAAAGCAAGTATGGCAGCCACTGTAAACTTGACATATTTATTGTAATTAATTTCATGGTTAAGGTCATCAACGAAATCCACAAAATTAAATCCCCCATGAATATTAATGATTTTATAGTATTATATTACACTTGTATCAGTGTAGCAATACCACGTGGTTTTTTACTACAGTTCCAAGTAGAAATTTGTAAACATTGGAACACAAATGTAGTCATAAATATTTTATTTCTTCATCGATTTCTATGAAATCTACGCCACGCTAAGGAGAACATTATTTGCTTTCCATGAAATATAAAATCTTTTTCAGCGGATGTGCCGTTTAGTCCATTACCCTGTGAAACCGTGGAACGTGTAGGTTTCACAGGGTAATGGAAAAATCGGTAAAGCTGCTGGAAAAGATCTTATATTTCATGGAAAGCAAATAATTTTCCCCTTAGCGTCGTGTATATTTCATAGAAATCGATTAAGAAATAAAATACTTATGGCTATTTTATTTTCCAATGTTTACAAATTTCTTCTTGTAACTGTAGCCAAAAGTCACGTGGTATTGCTACACTGTGTATAGGGTTCTCCACTTATCAACTTGTTCGTTTGAAGCAATATGTGTCACTCGAATACAACACAATAATACAAACACTTTAGTTTATTCCCCACTTCAGTATACTTAGTAGAGAAGTAATAAGAACGGTATAATGCATGTATTACAAATTATTACACGTAATATCTACATGGTTTTCAATCACAGACTTGGGAAAAATGTTCCTAAAGTGGTACAGTAAGCTTAGACTGGTGTTATTAAGAGTGGGACGCGGATGCCTGTGATCCATGCACTTGGCTGCCAAGTGAGTGTCGTGTTGTCTTTGGCTTAGCCAGGGTGAAGTGACAAGGTTGTCAGCATAGAGGGAGCAGAATGATCACCACAGCTTGCTCCACCATCAGGGTACTCCGAGTTAAGGGATGAAACACCCAATTACAGATGGATACTCTGATTATCACTGTTCAGTATTAAATCAATATACAAGTCAGGAAGCCATAGTCTGTGGCTTTGTTCTGATGTGAATATTTCACTTCGATACTCTGACACAATTGCACTAAATGTGCAGTTTCTAAATGCTGCACTTGTCCAGTCCAGGGATGGTATTCAGTATTGATTTTACTTGACTTAAGGATAAGGACAACTAATCAGATCACACCGTATTAAACTCCTATTTAGTGACAGGCAATATGATTGGTTATCCTTATTCTCCAATTAAATAAGATCAATATTGAATACCACCCCTGATCAAATGCCTGGTAAGAAGGTTTCTAATTTTATACACAAAACTTCTTAAATTTTTGTGTACTAGTATTCTTAAATGCCTCCGTAGCTCAATGGTTAGCGTGCTTGCAGTCTAATCTGGCGACCCGGGTTCAAATACGGGTGGAGGCACTCATATGCATGCCATATTTCAGCAGAAAGTTGACTGGCAAATAAAGACAATGCTTGGCAACTGTATTGTATTGCACTGGTATTCTTACCTTTTTGAATATCCGTTGAGAATTATCTTGTATTTCTGAGAGTCTGTTATAGACATGTGAACCACAGATCTCCGCCAGGATGCCATGGTCGTGACTCTGTCTGCGAGTAATCTCTAACAACTGTGACCAGCAATTGAATGTACTAAACTTATCCCAATGTTCACGTCTGAAAATAGAGAAAATATTGATGTAAACAGACAGTTCAAACACATTAGTATATAGCATTACCAATCAATCAATGAGCTTCAGTCTATATAACAAGTAACACAAACCTGCTTCAAAGACAACATTTAGCATTTTTCTACAAGACAAACTTTATTTAGCAACACCATTAATATGTCTCAACATAAATGACAATGGTAACCTGATATGTGCAAGAGATTTCAGCAGCCCGTAAAACACCACACCATATAGTATATACAATTTGTAAAACCACTCTATAGCTACCGTAAATAATCGGCCATAAGTCGCATGCAGCCATAAGTCGCAGGGTGACTTTTGACTAAAAAATTGAGTTTTGTCAAAACCCTTTCATAAGTCGCCAGTAGACTTTTCAATTTTTTAAATCAAAATCCACAAACATTTTTGTTATAATGTTACACTTCATTGATATTTTCGCCAGATGCAATCTAGGCTACTTTGGATCTGTAACTTGATGGAAAATGTCTTCAATGGGTCAAATTTGGGTTAGGAATCTGGCTTCTCTCGTTCATAAGTCGTGGGGTGACTTTTTAGGGTTTTTTGGGATCGTTTTAGGGCGACTTATGGCTGATTATTTACGGTATATGTATATATACTACTCAAACTTTGCTAAGGGCCAAGCAATGAGAGACATAAGTGACATATAAATTATCTCCCTTGTAAGATAAAGCCTGAGGTAGACCAATTAGCATACAGGTCCTAACTAGTTGAGATCCTCGGACTTTATCCTTGTTTCTAACAGAAATATCATTGTTTTAGATAAGAAATTTCTCACTTCTGTATTATCTAATATGTTAGGGCCATAAAAATTTATATACCATGGTGTGTAAACAACATGTAGCCAAACTTATTATTTGATCTGATAATTAATGTTGCAAATATTTCAGCCTAATTACTACCATGTACAACAAACAAAACAGGGATAAAAACAGAGTAATCCGCATGATAGGACCTGTAGAGTTTTAGAGAGTAGTAAGTGGGGATAATTTACTATTTTCCCCCATTGATTTTGATGTCCGTCTCACTTTAAATGTACAAAAGCGATGAAGAAAACGTTGTGCAATTAATAAAATACCATCTTATCTGCTTCTAAAGTTCGAAGCTTGATGTCTTGCATTTGACATGCATTGCCAAAATGACGCCGTTTTTAAGGTAACTGACAAGCCCTATTAGCGGGGACGAAAGTGGCTAGATTACCAATGAAATTTTTATCCAGTTTTTATTACCATATCTCCTTAGACCCAAAATGCCCAGAAAATGACCGCATTCTGTTACTACAGAGCCTTGAATGCAGCACTAACATTTTAATGGGGTTGGGCTTATCAGCACTAAGACGTTAAATTTTGAAGTAATCTTTATTGGTTTATAATGTTGCAGATGTAGAATTATGTTTTGGAAAATTTTACCGGTCAATCTTATTCAATTTGCAAAATATTCAAATGGAAAATTTCTTGACCGGTATCAAATTTTGAGTAGTATAAGTGCAAGTATTTTATACATAAAATGATGGCTACTGGTATAACTTTTAGGCCGAACTTAAAATATTCTTTGTTTCCCCATCCCGACCCTAGCAGATTTAGAATGAGTAGGTAGGAAGGGTAAATATTTTTTTTAATTGTTTCAGTATGATAGTTATTGGTTAAAGCATAAAAATAATGAAATTTAGAATAAACTCAGGTGAAAATCAACAATCCTAAATTTAATCGTAAGAAAGAAGCCAGTAAACAAAAAAATAAAATTTTCACTTCCAATTTTTAATAAAAAAAATATTATTTTAATTTGGGCAATAAAATATTTTGGGTAGGGCCCTTTTTAATCGGGTAGGTAGGGGATGGGGAAACAAACAATATTTTATTTTAGGCCTTAGCAACAAGCATTTTCATCATCACCTAAACACCCATTTTACCTTATAATTATTTCATATGACAAGCCTCCCTGATATTATACTGTATACAATATTTGAAGGAGACAATATTATCACATGTAACATATTTGAGTAGCAGCCACATACCAAAGGATTACACCACCAGGGGGCGTAGCCAGGCTTGAATGGATGTTACGCACAAAAGCCTTGAAGTGGGTGATAGGGATGGTGAGTGCCTCATGTTCGTTGAGATTGGGGATTACATGGAAAATTGAATGATTTAAAGGGTATAATAGCCGGGTGGCTACAAATATTGTATCGTAGTGGAGTGGATTTGGGAGGGGTGTCCCCTCCCGTAGAAGATTTTTTTCAAGTTTTGAATAACAAGAGGGCCCAAAGGGCCCTAGGTCGCTCACCTGTCGAATTTAACCTAGATTTTGTTAAGATGATCATTGTGACCAAGTTTTATACAGATTAGGCAAATATTGTGACCTCTAGTGACTACAAAAGGTTTTTATATGATTTGATCTTGTGACCTAGTTTTTGACCCCAGATGACCCATTATCGAACTTGACCTAGATTTTATTGCGATGATCATTGTGACCAAGTCTCATAAAGACTAGGTCAAAATTGTGACCTCTAGTGACTACACAAGGTTTTTCTATGATTTGACCTTGTGACCTAGTTTTTGACCCCTGATGACCCAATATCGAACTTGACCTAGATTCTGTTGAGATGATCATTGTGACCAAGTTTCATAAATATTAGACCAAAATTGTGACCTCTAGTGACTACACAAGGTTTATCTATGATTTGACCTTGTGACCTAGTTTTTTACCCCGGATGACCCAATATCGAACTTGACCTAGATTTTGTTAGGATGATCATTGTGATAAAGTTTCATAAAGATTAAGTCAAAATTGTGACCTCTAGTGACTACACAAGGTTTTTCTATGATTTGACCTAGTGACCTAGTTTTTGACCCCAGATGACCCAATATCGAACTTGACCTAGATTTTGTTGAGATAATCATTGTGACCAAGTTTCATAAAGATTAGGCTAAAATTGTGACCTCTAGTGTCTACACAAGCCAATTGTTGACGGACGACGGACGGACGGACGGACGGACGGACAGACGGACGACGGACGAAGAGTGATCACAAAAGCTCACTCTGTCACTTTGTGACAGGTGAGCTAAAAATGGTGAAATTTCGTGTTAAAAATCGAACTTTGGGATATAAAGTACAACACCCCGAGATTTTGACTTTAATGTCATTTTTTGGCTGTATTGATGCTTTTACTTTTCAAATTGATGTTACGCACATGCGTAAGTGGGTATGGCTGGCTACACCCCTGACAATAAATACTAGTAACAAGCCCCATTGCCAATGTAGAAAGAAAATATTCATCAAACAATTGAAAGATTGACAATTAAGCCAATTAATAACAACTTTATTTATAGAGTAACAGTGCACCACAGTTGTGCATCATGCAGCCCTGTTCCCTGTGAGCCACTTAATTAATCACACAACAACAGATTAATGTTTGAGTATTGTTTTATATTAAACATATAAGGCCAGAGTTCTTTTATTTTTCGTTACTCGGACCCTCCTGCCCAATATTTTAGCATTTTCAAATTTTTTTTTTGAAAAACTGGAAAAAAATTTGCATATAATGTTTTGATGATAAATGGACCAGCCTTGTATTGTTATTTCATTATTTTGTTAATAATAAGTTTTATTATATAAGTGTTTCACTGCAGTGTCCTAGTCTTAAGATAAATTGGCTTTTTTCTTGAAAACTGACACAGTTGTTAAGTGTTGATTACTTTAAATCGGACCGTCATTGACTATTCTACCACCAACAGCTTGTGGATGCTATATATGCTATAGTTTTTATTTTTAGTTTATTCCCTCCTCCTATGGGCTTTTTTCTGAAAAATGTCCGAGTAACAAAAAATTAAAAAACTCTGGCCTAAAGCTACACTGCAACACACATCAACCTATAGAGCCTTCATACAGCAGTAAATGTACCATTAATCTAAAGCATATTTATACACCTAGTCCATTAGTGTCATCGTTAAATGGAATTTGAAACAAAACTTAATGTGTTAAATAATGTTAGCACCAGTTAAATTCAAAGATAATGGCCTATAGCTAGAATTAATAACATAACACAATTTTAATAATTAACATTTAGGAACTCAGTCATCCAGGTGTGACAGAATAATACATTGGCTGCAGGTAATGTACATGTGACTATTGCAAGAAGACGTGGGTTAACAGGTGAAGGTAACGGACAGCAGATAGGTTACGCTTATACAGCCATGAGAAATGACATTTGATGGAACAGCCCTTATACTTCATGTCAATAGACACGCCCCTAACCTAAGTCAATAGACACGCCCCTAACCTAAGTCAATAGACACGCCCCTAACCTAAGTCAATAGACACGCCCCTATCCCATGTCAATAGACACGCCCCTAACCCATGTCAATAGACATGCCCCTATCCCATGTCAATAGACACGCCCCTAACCCATGTCAATAGACACTCCCCTAACCCATGTCAATAGACACGCCCCTATCCCATGTCAATAGACACGCCCCTAACCCATGTCAATAGACACGCCCCTATCCCATGTCAATAGACACGCCCCTATCCCATGTCAATAGACACGCCCCTATCCCATGTCAATAGACACGCCCCTAACCCAAGTCAATAGACACGCCCCTAACCCAAGTCAATAGACACGCCCCTATCCCATGTCAATAGACACGCCCCTATCCCATGTCAATAGACACGCCCCTAACCTAAGTCAATAGACACGCCCCTAACCTAAGTCAATAGACACGCCCCTATCCCATGTCAATAGACACGCCCCTAACCTAAGTCAATAGACACGCCCCTAACCTAAGTCAATAGACATGCCCCTAACCTAAGTCAATAGACACGCCCCTATCCCATGTCAATACGACACGCCCTAACCCATGTCAATAGACACGCCCCTATCCCATGTCAATAGACACGCCCCTATCCCATGTCAATAGACACGCCCCTATCCCATGTCAATAGACACGCCCCCATGTCAATAGACACGCCCCTATCCCATGTCAATAGACACGCCCCTATCCCATGTCAATAGACACGCCCCTATCCCATGTCAATAGACACGCCCCTATCCCATGTCAATAGACACGCCCCTATCCCATGTCAATAGACACGCCCCTAACCCAAGTCAATAGACACGCCCCTATCCCATGTCAATAGACACGCCCCTATCCCATGTCAATAGACACGCCCCTATCCCATGTCAATAGACACGCCCCTAACCCAAGTCAATAGACACGCCCCTATCCCATGTCAATAGACACGCCCCTATCCCATGTCAATAGACACGCCCCTATCCCATGTCAATAGACACGCCCCTATCCCATGTCAATAGACACGCCCCTAACCCAAGTCAATAGACACGCCCCTATCCCATGTCAATAGACACGCCCCTATCCCATGTCAATAGACACGCCCCTAACCCAAGTCAATAGACACGCCCCTATCCCATGTCAATAGACACGCCCCTATCCCATGTCAATAGACACGCCCCTATCCCATGTCAATAGACACGCCCCTATCCCATGTCAATAGACACGCCCCTATCCCATGTCAATAGACACGCCCCTATCCCATGTCAATAGACACCCCTATCCCAATAGTCCAGCACCCATTACTTTCACTTTTCAAATAAATTGTGTAATAAGGGGAGAAAACCCAATTACAGAAATGGACTTAGAAAAGACACCTTTTCAAGGAAGATAATTCTTGATATTTATCATAAGAAGCTACACAGGAGATTGTGTACACATTCTAGTTTGTTTGTTATCAGAATAGCCTACAGATGGAGTAAAGGACTCATTAGCAAACAATTTACTGATATTGATATTATTATGTTGATATGGTGAAAATTGACCATCAAATTCATCTTAATACACCAGAAACTAAGAATTAAGCCAAATCAATCAAATGTGCACATCATAACCTGTAATTAAATCAACTATCCTGACATTATGAACAAAGATTTAAATTTTCAGACAATGATGTGACTCAATACCATTTATTTGAAGATCGGTAAGGTCGTTCAAGGTCGAAAGACGAATGGTAAGGTCAGCTTTAAGATAGATACAGAGTTGGAAGTGGCAGAAAACATGGAAGAATGATTATTATTGCTTCCAGCGTAGCAATACCATGTAACTTTGACGTCACTAAAGGCTACAAATCCAAGACAAAATTTGCTTTGCTTCCATGACATGTAGGATCTTTTTATCTTCAGAGTGGGTGTATGCGATGGGACTACAATATCAAGCCGTCTTCTTTTCTAAGGTTTCAAAGGATGCAGAAAAAAACCCAGTCCAGTTTCTGATAGGATACTACATTTCATAGAAATCTAACATTTTTTTCCTTAGAGTGGCGTACGTTTCATAGAAATCCGTGTAGAAATTAAATCCTTTTTTTTCCAATGTTGACAAATTTTGTCTTGGATTTGTAGCCTTTAGAGATGTCAAAGTCACATGGAATTGCTACACTGGTGTCTACCACCTGCAGGTAAAGGTAAGAGAGAGAAAGACAGGGAAAGAGAGAGAAAGACAGGGAAAGAGAGAGAAAGACAGGGTAAGAGAGAGAAAGAAAGGATAAGAGAGAGAAAGAAAGGATAAGAGAGAGAAAGGGAAAGAGAGAGAAAGCGAGAGCCTTCAAGCTTGTATGGTTTGTTTGGTTGTCCAGTGTTAACATTCAGGCTTACCTGTGGAACTCCCCTGTACTCCAATGATGACCTTTAAACCTAGAAATTGGTGACATTTTACATACCTGAGTATAACTATATCAAACAGTGTTCAAAGTTTATTTTACAGTTTTATAATAAACTTGTGATAAGTTTATCAGTACTTTTAATTCATTTTAAGCCAATTCTGAAACAAGATCTTACGCTTTATATTAATCAAAAGGCTCTCAGTGCGTTTTTACGGTATGGCAAAAAAATATACTCTAAACGCCAGTGTTTATAGAACAATTTTTCTGCTGGACCCTAAAAATGCACCTAGAGCCTGTGATATTAATATCACACTCAACACCTCATTTCTGATCGTCTCCACAAAGGAAGGAGAGAGAAGTCAGCTTTCCCTTTTAATCTGCTATCAAAATGAGTCACACACATAACAGGCCTCAATGAATCCACTCGTCAGCTCGTCCTGCACAATATCTTCCTTCTTTATTTATATAGCAGGACAAGTAAGATTTTGGGGTTTTCTTCTTTGTCTATATTGCAGGACAAGTGCTTTTAAAAATATTTGTTGAGGCCTGCATAACCTGTATCTGCATTCAAATTGGGTTTAAATAATTTATTTAAATGAAGTACATCTTCATGCTTATTACAAATGTGTCAAAAATGAGTCATGATGAAGAAACAAGGTAATAAGTTAATACTCTAGAACAACATCCCCCTCGTCTACAGAATTACCAATTTCTAATTTGCCGAGAGAAAAATGCTCATTTCCTGATTATGTGTAATTATGATAACCTATCGAAGTTGGATATTCGCCCATCAAGAAATAAAGAGCAAATGTTACATTCGGCATATGTTTTTAGCAGTTTTCTATCGTATTTTTGTTCTATTTTTTTCGTACGGTTATTTAGTTCTTTTAGCATTTTAAGTTTTGTTTCATACTTTTGTTTAGTTCTATTTGTATTTTAATTCAGTTTTTCGTATTTTTAATGAAATATGCCAAAAAATTACAGTATTGAGTACAAGAAGCCAATCATTTTGCACGGTATCTGCATGGAAATTGTTTTTATAATATCAGTTGTGTCACTTTATGGAGTAAAGGGTTTAAGAAAAGTAATCAAAATGTTATTACATGTATATGTACTTCAACATAGCACTTGAAGTCATCCGGTGAAGTTTAATGGAAAAACGTCAAAAGCGTGAACCGGAACTTGAATTATATATTGCAGATGTTACGAATTATTAGGCCTAAAATGCAATAATGTGTGTACCCCGTCCCGAGACCAGTATGTCATTAAAGGTTTAGTAGGAGGCGTAGGTAGAATTTTTTTATTTTTGTATTTTTTTTTCACAGAAGTAGTATGATTAAACGACTTTCACTATTTTGTCCCAAAAAATCTTTTTCAATGATTTCTCTATAAAATTAGTCAGGTATGGGCCATTTTTGGCGGGTAGGTAACGGGGAATGGAAACAAAACATATTTTATTTTAGGCCTTAATTACTGGTATATATGAAAACTTATATCATGTTACATGTTTTATATTTGTGTCTTGCTATGTAAACCTTAATTACATTTTATTGGTAATTAACGAGATTTTAATGATTCAGGGTTCATTATGTATTTTTGAAGACAAAGTGTTGTTTATATTTAAGTGTGTGCGGGTATTATTCACACCATCACCAACAGTTTAAATATGAGAATTATAAAGTAGGTCTCACGGATTAAAACATCATGAGACATGCAATACTTAATTAAACTTGTTGGTCCTGTAGGGTTTTTCACAGGCTGTTGATGAAGTTGCCTATCTAGTCCAGAGAAATTGACCTGATTCTCGACCTTCTATTAGCATAAATTGACAGCTGATATCTTGTATATCTAGGTGTTTATTTAATCCTCCTTAAAATGAAAATGTAGATTACTTTCGAAACAACCCTCATAACATATTTTATTGACATACAATGTCAGGAGGAAATAGCCACTAAATTTTCAGGAGAACATAAAAAGTAGACGGAGCTAGGTGGTAGTTTTTTCATTTGTCGTTTGATTACTTTTGAAACAACCCTTGCACCATAATTTATTTACACACAACTAAGTCAGTAGAAAATCACAATTAAAAATCACAATTAAAGTTTAGTGTGCATACAAAAAGTAGACATAGTCGTTCAATTCCATCTACAATGAAAATGTTTGATTACTGTTGAAACGACCCTCACACCGTAATTTATTTACATACATCTCAGTCAGCAGGAAATCGCAATTAAATTTTCGTGTGTATGCATATAATATATCCATAAATAGATGATGAAAGTGGACGAGAGAGAAAGGCGCTACTTTAACATTAACTCGTACAGTTACAAGGATCCCACAAAGGTGAACAAAGTACAACTAACAGGTTTTCACGCATAATTAGTCATCAAACCTACCAACAAATTGATGAGTTACAAAAAATTTACCAACAAGGCAACAACATTGTTTTCAGGTCTACCGGTACAATATTCACCACAAATAGACTCGTAGCCTGTATACAACAGAATTTTTTTATCTAAGTGGAAAGTGATGAATGTCACCGTGAACTTATTTAGCGACCCTCGACCCGATCCCTTTACCATGAACTTATTTAGCAACCCTTGACCCGATCCCTTAACTCCATAGATATGTAAAATCACATATTTTCGTGGGTAGTAAATTTCATTGATTTTGATAAAAATCTATTTTCATGGGGTCGTAAATTACAAAACATGAAAGGGTTACATAGAGCTATGTTTTATGTATTTGGGAGTTCAATAAATCGTGGGCATTATATTTAGTGGTCGAGTTCAAAAACAAAGTCAATGAAAATTTTACTTCCTCGAAAAATAATTATTTTATAGTATGTCAAATCATGTCTCCTTATCCCTGTGTTAAAGGTAATTCATTATTTTATTTTGCAGCTAGCTGGGTTTTTTTTCATTTTACAATCAATACTTTTCAATATGTATGAATACTACCCTGTTTATAATTAAAACTTGTTACAATTTACAGAAAACTGGAATCAGGAAATTGTACAATATTCCAGATGTAACACGCAGACACTTTTAAACAGCAGACACTTTTAAACAGCAGACACTTTTAAACAGCAGACACTTTTAAACAGCAGACACTTTTAAACAGCAGACACTTTTAAACAGCAGACACTTTTAAACAGCAGACACTTTTAAACAGCGACAACCAAATATCAAAGGCGAAATCATTCATTCAAAAAATCTGGTGATTTAAAACAAGAATTTATGGCAATGTCGTTGCCAGGATCAATAATTGACGGGGAAACAAATGTTTTTACATATTTCGGTTATCGTAACAACAGATATTGGTAGCTAAAACTTGGCTCAGACAAACGACTTATTACCTCTGCAATAGTAATTCTAAATTTTACATAAATCTTGAGATAAACACATCTTGAGATAAACAAATCTTGAGATAAACAAATCTTGAGATAAACGCAAATTGCTTTCAAATTTCAGAGCCCACCTGAGCTTCAGGTTTCAAGTCTGTTAATAATTTACCAGAAGTTGACACCACATGAAATACTTGCTAGCTGGGACCCAAAAATTCCCCAGGTCTTTGACTCTAGCTTACGACCCTCTTTCTTTCTTTTTTTATTTTAATGTACAAGCAGAATTTCCTCATTTTTGTACGACACAAAAGCACTTAATTAATATAATACATAAATTTTAGATGAATTGTTAAACAAGTACGTCCATTACTGAAATATATTAATAATTCTTGACACCTAATTCTGGACAGCTCATTCCTGATGGTATCCATCCCCATAAGGGTAGGAGAGAAAGAAGCCAGTTTCCCCTTTTAAGGAGAATGATACTCTTCAGGGGCGTAACTTCCTATAGGCCATATAGGCCGCGGCCTACACATTTTCACAGAAAGTTGAAAAAATAAAAATGCCAAAAATGCAATTAAAATCAATGGGGGAGTGTCAACCTCACCTGGACTGTTATTGATTCTTATTTTTTAGTCTAAAAACGGCTAAGAATGCACCTGCGACGATATAGAAATTAAAAAAATTCCGGGGGAGCATGCCCCCGAACCTCCCTAAAATAACATGGCCTACACATTGTTTCCGACTAAGCTACGCCCCTGCTCTAGCAAGGGAATTACATACCCCCCACCACTTGACCCAGCTGCTGTCTGTCTGTTGAAGAACTTTAAAATGAAAGGTAATGTAATTTTGATAAAGCTCTATTAAAAGATGAAACACTGCACAGGGGAGTGCAATAAATTAAAGACCTGGCATCAGAGGAGATTTGAGTGAACTATGGAAAGCCAGAGCTGTCTTCATAGGTACAAGTAATATTTTTTGAAAAACCTGAAATCCTGAAAAAGTGTCAATTTAAGTCGAGAAAATCAAGAAAAACATGCTTTTTGATACACTCAAAAACCTGAAATCAGGTAAATACCTGAAAACTTGCACCCATGTGTCTTATTATCTGAAATATCATCCACTTTATGAATATAATGATATTTAAGTTTATAAGACAGTTATGGCTTTCCATAGAGAACTATAGGAGTGAGGCAACATTTTTGTGGCTATGAATGAACATTATGGCAACTTTCAACATCTGTTTCTATTATCATCAACTGTTGTATAAAGGTTAACTATAGAAACAATGTTCTATATATATAAACATTACCATAAAATCTCAAATATAGCCTAAAATATCAAATATAGCGTAAAATATCAAATATAGATAGTGTAACAACCTGTCATATTAATTAACATGTATGATTGTAAGTAGAATAGGGCATAAAATAAAATATTGTTTGTTTCCCCATCCCCTACCTACCCGACTAAAAAGGGCCCTACCCAAAATATTTTATTGCCCGTATTGAAATATTTTTTTTTTATTAAAAATTGTAAGTGAAAATTTTATTTTTTTGGTTACTGGCTTCTTTCTTATTTTGTTGGTTTTCACCTTAGAGTTAATTCTAATTTTCATTATTGTTGGTTTTCACGTTAAAGTTAATTCTAAATTTCATTATTTGTATGTCTTAACCAATAACTATAATACTGAAACAGTTCAAAAAAAAAATATTTACCCTACCTACCTACCCATTCTAAATCTGCTAGGGTCGGGATGGGGAAACCAAGAATATTTTAAGTTCGGCCTAGAATAGAATTTATTACCAATCATGGGCCCTTCCAGACATAATATCACAATATAACCAGAGCTGTCGCATTGGCAGACTAATATACCCGTGCCGGCAAAGGACCATAATTCTGCCAAAATTCATCGCAGTGCAAATTCCTTTCTCCATGCACATCTATATGTTAAGGTTGTTCATCTGTAAAAGTTTGAGCGAAATCCTGCCAAAACTGTAGGAGGAGTTGCGTCCACAAGAATGTGTCTACGGACAGAGGGACAGACGGACAGACGGACAAGCTGAATCCAGTATACCCCCTTACAACTCATTGTGCGGGGGTATAATAACATAGTACAATTAGTATGTACAGTAAAACCTCGTTATCTCGAAAATTGTTGAATGGACCATCACCTGAGCTCGAGTTAGACCGGATGCTCGTAATAATGATGCTCAGTCTTAAAGGGGTAAATTAATATACAACATAGAACAAATTCGCCGAGACTTTGAAATTAGTTCAACATAGGCCGGATGCTAGTGATAATGATGCTTGTTTTATCGAGGTTTTACTGTATTATACATTATGGATAGACTTAAAGTGTTTATGTGTTTATGTGAGTGTTGTTGGGAAGTTTCCTATTGTTTGTTGTGGTTAAGAGTTTGTAAGCAAGTATTTTGTACCAACTCAAGTACCATCATCGATTGATATGTTTGTGAATGTTACATTGGTAGGAAGGAATGTACACATTATCATGACTGTGCCAGGGGTTGTACTGAGGCATACAGTGATTTTTTTCCTTCTTTATTAGGGTCCGGAAAATGGACCCTTTCCCAATTGCAAATAGGCTACAATTTTACCAAATTTGAATGGAGAAATTCCCAATAAACAATTTAAAAAATAATTTTCAAAATCGGACATAAAATGATAAAGTTATGAACATTTTTGACAAGAGGTCAAGCATAAAAGTTCAAAGAAACCAGTAAACATTCACATGTCTTCTCTTTTTCTGTTTTATTTGGCCTTTCTGCTCCATGGAAATTCCCAATTTCAAGTTGTCAGGATGCGAAAATTCCCAATCTGAACGGACCCGGACCCTTTCCCAAAGAGGCAAAAAAAATCACTGGCATATTATGCCCGATCCTAACAAAGGGGTCGCAAGCCTGTTAAGGTGCTATTAGTACACAAGGCCTAAAATAAAATATTGTTTGTTTCCCCATCCCCTACCTACCCGACTAAAAAGGGCCCTACCCAAAATATTTTATTGCCCAAATTGAAATAATATTTTTTTTATTAAAAATTGGAAGTGAAAATGTTAATTTTTGTTTACTGACTTCTTTCTTACCATTAAATTTAAGACTGTTGGTGTTCACCTTAAAGTTAATTCTAAATTTCATTATTTGTATGTCTTAACCAATAACTATCATACTGAAATGGTTCCAAAAAAAATATTTAACCCTACCTACCTACCCATTCTAAATCTGCTAGGGTCGGGATGGGGAAACCAAGAATATTTTAAGTTCGGCCCAACCCTTAACTAAATCTCAGTTTAAAAATTGTTCTATTGCTAAAATTCTGCATATGAAACTTCAAATGACCATAACTTTGTCAAAACTTTGATTTTTTTCATTTAATAACTCTTTTTCTGCAGAAAAGTTCATTGTTTCTAATGCAGCAAATGAGGATTTCCGGACTATTCTGGAATTGTTGGAACCCTGCTGTGCGTAGCTTAGGAACCAAAATCATAATTCTTGGTCACATTAACAACTTTGCCAACTTTTCCACTCAAAGCGGACGCTCTACCAGTAAAGGCCATCGAAGCAAATTTAATAATTTAAAACTGTTACCTACTATATATAGAAATGTGTCCAATTAAGGTTGTTTAGGACCTTTCTCCGACGTCATCGGCAAAAAATCGACTTTTCGCCGAATCTAATGAAAATCTCCAGATGTATGCTTTAACATGCTCTTCGTTTTATGTCGTTTTTATTTTTTTAAAATATTGCTTCGTTTCCTAGCAACGCGACGTTATGTACACGGAGCGTAAAATTGAGGTTTTAAGCGTATGTCTCCGTCAAATTAAGGTCTACGTTAATTTTAAAAACTCTACATGTTAGCCCAGGATCCGTTGAATACGCATACATAAAATTTATAGTGGTTGCGCAAAACAATTTCACAACACAAAAGGTTTTACGTCGAAAATTGACCAGTATTTTACGCCGTATTTGCGACACCCTACTCCCTTTAGGTCGCTATTTGGTCAACAAAGAGTGATTCAATCAACTAATGATATACACGGCGATGATGCGGTAATGCTACAAAACAGACTCAAACGATAAAAAAGGGGGGTCATCTCGCATTATTTTCGACAAAATTGATTTACAGTGAAAAGCGGACATGCGTAAAACGCATAACGTCGCACGACGTTACGCGCCGTACGTCCGTTTGTTTTTCAGACGTGCGTCTTATTTACAGCAATTAAATGTTAAAGAATAAATCGTTTTTTCGCCGAATCTAATGAAAATCTCCAGAAATATGCTTTAACATACTCTTCGTATTATGTCGTTTTAATTTTTTCAAGATATTGCTTCGTTTCCTAGCAACGCGACGTTACGTACACGGAGCGTAAAATTGACGTTTTAAGCGTATATTTCTGTTAAATTAAGCTCTACAATAATTTTCAAAACTCTATTTGTTAGTCCTTCATCCTTTGAATACGTATATTTAAAATTTATAGCGGTTGCGACTTACAATTTCGCAACGAAAACGGTTTTATATCGAAAATTGACCTGTATTTTACTTCGTATTTCCAACACCCTACTCACTTCAGGGCGCAATTTGGTCAACAGAAAGTGATTCAATCAACTAATGAAACAAACCGTGGTTATGCGGAAATTCTACAGAATAAGCACAAACAATGAAAAAGGGGGGGGATCTCGCATTATTTTCGACAAAATTGAATTTTAATGAAAAGCGGACATACGTAAAAAGCATAACGTCGTGCCGCACGACGTTACGGGCAATTATTGCCGTCAGCTTCATGATCTTGTGGTGTATCTGGCGCATTGGCACATGGTTTCAATATATAAAAAATATAAGAACGTAAAATGTATTACATTACGATAAATGCAAGATGAGACCTTAAATATACCCCTAAAATTGTATGAATATTGATTTCTAGTGATATACATGTACGTACATTTCCCCTATTAATAAAGAGATATGAAATTGCTACAAGCACGAAATGTATAAAACACTAACCACCTCTCACAAACAATATTGTGCTTTAACATTTTGGCTTACGACCTATATATTTTGTACGCACAGTAGGGGGGGGGGGGGGTCGGGGGCAGTGTTACAGTCCCTGTGGTAAATGTTTATTGTAATAAATACCGACAAACATACTTTGGTATGTAGTTATATTTTCAATAAATGGTCAAAAGTAGTCCCAAAACGTCGACACACTGTGTTACATTTACGAACCATTTTAAACAGTTGAAATTGATAATGCATATTCAAATTGATTAATTAAAGAACTTGCATTGTCAAAATTAAGCATGTTTTTGTATACATTATTACTAGGACTGTCATAAGTATAAGTGTCCATGCATTCAATATAAAATGTAACAATTATACATATGTAAGACTTTCACCCAACTCACTAAATAGCAACAACACAACAGCTGTACAGTAAATTTCAAAGGTGGCCGAATCACTGGCACGTATCTTTTGAACCAGTTAATTGAAACCAAGATCCCCTACCACCGGGACCGACGGGGATTCTTACTTTTACTTTATCGAACCCCGATGGTCATACCGATGGTAAAACCCCGCAAATCCCCCCTGTCCTGTATCTCACGGGTATAGTCAGACTTGCATTTCCCCACTATTGTGTCGCGAATCAAAAGCGTACCACACATACATCAGTGCGGGGACATCGAAAACGTTAAAACACGGGACAGTTCCCCGCTATCACCTGTCTTTCCCCTGGATTCGTGGAGTAGTTTCAATTGACTGGTACAATATTGTAACGTCATGTTTGATGTGTAGGCCTACTCCAACTAAGGCACATAACGGGCCGCGACAAAAGTGTTTACATTAACTTGTATTATTATCTAATACACGTGTAAGACATCATACTTTTGAAAAGTGTATATATATAACTTTCTTTTCCAATTTGCTGGCTGTTCATCTACCGGCCGCACCAGCTTTAATTCAGCTTCCAACATGATTTAACTTGGTTGCGTAACAGTGAAACTCAATATATAAGCTTGGTTAGTTGCAATATTTCTAGACAAGGGCGGGACTAACTTTCCAGATGTTTGTACATCAAAGATTTACTTTTATACCAAACGCTATTATTATATACATTATAACTATATATGACTGTAAGAAAACGATGTATACATATTTTAGTTATTATTTTATTAAAGGGACGTAATAATTAGTTCGGAAGACTTAAGTTAGTCTCATAATTCTGTACACTGCATTTAATGTCCGATCGAATATCCTGAGTAGATGTTTAGACTGTGTATTTATCATGATGTTGTGGTCATAATAAAAGTACCAATAAAGACACATTGTGAAGAATAATAAAACAACAGTACTGATTGCGAGAGAAACCCAGTTTTGTCATTTTCACTTTCGCAAAACTTACCACACTCAAATCGAAATAACTAATTGTTATGTAGTGACAAACTTTGCTTTGAACAAAGCTATCATATATGATTTGATAAATGAACAGATACAGGTGAAATGCGTGCATTTTATTCTTAACATGTAATTGTTGTACTAGTAAATAGGACGCAAGTCCGTAAATAAAACGGACGTACACAGCGCGTTACGTTGTGCGACGTAACGTTTTTACGTAAGTCCGTTTTTTACTGAATTTCAATTTTGTCGAAAATAATGCGAGATCACCCCCCTTTTTTATTGGTTGAGCTTATTCTGTAGAATTACCGCATCACCACGGTGTATTTCATTAGTTGATTGAATCACGTTTTGTTGACCAAATTACGCCCTGAAATGAGTTGGGTGTAGCAAATGCGCAATAAAATTCTGTCAACTTTCGATATAAAACCTTTTTCGGTGAAAAATTGTCCGTCACAATCGCTTTAAATTAAACATATACGTATTCAACGGATCAAGGGCTAACATGTAGAGCTTTGAAAATTAAAATAGACCTTATTCTGACCGAATTATGCCATTAAAACGTCAGTTTTACGCCCTATGTACATAGCGTCACGTTGCTAGGAAACGAAGCGATATTTTAAAAATATAAAAAATGCACAATAAGGACAGAATGTTTAAGCATATATCTGGAGATTTTCATTAGATTCGGCGAAAAGTCGATTTTTTGCCGATGACGTCGGAGAAAGGTCCTAAACAACCTTAATCATTGTGACAAAGTTTCATGAAAATCATGACACAAAGAATTGTTGACATAAATTATGGACAAAGGAGGAAGAGCACTCACAAAATAAAAACATGCAATCTGACAAAAATATTTAGTGGGGGGGGGGGACTAGAAGCTGTTAATAGTTACCAAGCCGATTCTATTTTGCTAACTCAATGCCAAACTGAGTTGGAGCTTAAGCAGTATTCATACCAACAGCATTTAATAATATGTATATACTCATGGCATTCTTTGACCCCATTCACAGAAAATTGTAACCATATAAGGAAGTACATTCAGCTGTGGTACTTGACACCGAACAAGTTTTTCCTTCCAATTCTATCACATACCACAGGCCCTAGGTGGAAGTATACGATTGCTCCTTCAAACAAACTCCTCAAGGCTTCCTGGTACAAAGTATTGTCTTTTTTAACAAACACATTTTTTTCCCACACAAATAGTAACTATATTAACTATAGACACTTGACCTCTAACCAGCCTAGTACTCAAACATAATTTGTCCATTGACAGCCAAAAGGAGCTATCAGCCGTCTTATTAAATACGCTGATAGTTCCTTTTGGCTGTCAATGGCCGATATAAGTGTCAATGTAAGTAATATATCTTGGGATCTCACCATTGCTCACTAAGCAAAGAGCAAACAATAAATTATATGAATGACAGAAACATTATTGTTGACACACAAGGAAGAGATTTGGGGTCGGGGGATTTTCAGATTTGGGAAATTTTTAGATTCCGGGAAGTTTCAGTCCCCTCCTATCAGCTTGAATGAAAGACAATCAGAACAGTTGTAACAAAAGAATCCAAAGAAATGACGACAAGAGATGTTTGTAAAACACATATGCTCCCATGGCAGCCCCATAGTCATAAATGGTAAAGGTCACAGTGACCTTGACCTTTGACCTACTAACCTCAAAATCAATAGAAGTCATCTACTGTTGCTGGCCAACCTCCACATAAAGTTTGAAGATCCTAGGGCAAAGCATTCTTGAGTTATTGAATGGAAACCATTTGGTCTACCAACTGACTGACTGACCGACCGACTGACCGACCGACCGACCGACCGACCGACGACCGACCGACCAACAAACCGACTGACATGTGCAAAGCAATATACCCCCTCATCAAAGATGGGGGGCATAATTTAGACAGTTAGTAAAGAATGAGGTAGCTTCAAGAGGATTGAATAAGTAGTGAGGTGACATAATCTTTTCTACTTATCAGCATGATGCATTGTTTGCACACAAGGGTGATCTAACAATCATTAGTAGTAGGAATATTCCCACAGGGGTACCCTAACTACTCATAGATAAAACACCGAACTGTGGAGAAAAAGAAAACAGAGAACATCAGTGTTTGATGCAACTCGTCAAGTGTATATGCCTGTATAATTACCTTTGTTTTTCCTGTTTATGTCGGGCCCATGTACTTTTTACAAGTTTCTCTAAATTCCGTGAATATTCTGCCTCCAGGTCGGCTTTCCGTCGATAGAATTCCTGGATTTCTTGTACCATCGCAATCTGGATTTCCAGACGTGACTCGAGACATTTTAACTGCTCTGCTAACTGCTGACGTATATCTGAAAATATAAGATATAAGAATTTGAATATCGGTGCATGATTAATTTATTACGAGGTGGAATGTGCACTTCATACTCTTATTGTGTACATATTTAATGTATAGCTCAGAGAATTTGACTTGATCCTGACCTTCATGCATGAATATAATAACAGGTTCTCGCATTGCATACAGAGATTTCTGCAAGCAAATCATGCAATATCGGTTCTTTAGATTTGTGTTGGTATTACACCTTGAGCGCCTTCATGATACTTCCCGCTTTTGAAAACATACCAACCAGGCATATAAATATAGACAATTTATCAGCTTTTAAATAAAATTATGCTAATAGAAGGTCGAAGATCAGTTCAAATTCTCTGGAATATAAATGCTAACAAAGTAATGACTCTCAAACTTTCGACATTACATTTCTCATCCTATTGTTTGATTGGTATATCACGAAATATGAGTTGAAATGTAAAACCTTCACACATCACCACAAAGAAAGGAATTTATCATTCCACGCACAGTAATGATAATGTAGTATGTCTTTTATTATCCCATTATCTGAGTCTTGACAGTTCTGTAATGCTTCGGATTACCCCCCCCCCCCCCCCATTAAAATGGCCGCTACATGCCTGCTAAATATTCATATTAAATGAGCAAGCTAGCTAGCTTATTTCACAACTCCGAAATATTCATACAAAATGAGTCACATTAAATTTTACATAATACTGCTGATTTCACAAATACCATTTAAGGCATATAAAATTTTCTGACAAATAATTATAAATAAGACAAATGAAATCTTACAAACAGTGTAGCAATACCATGTGACTTTTGGCTACAGTTACAAGAAGAAATTTGTAAAAATTGGAAAATAAAACGGACATAAGTATTTTATTTCTTCATCGATTTCTATGAAATATATGCCACGCTAAGGGGAACATTATTTGCTTTCCATGAAATATAAAATCTTTTTCAGCAGCTTTACCGATTTTTCCATTTCCCTGCGAAACCTACACGTTCCACGGTTTCACAGGGTAATGGACAAAACGGCACAGCCGCTGAAAAAGATTTTATATTTCATGGAAAGCTAATAATGTTCCCCTTAGCTTGGCGAATATTTCATAGAAATCAATGAAGAAATAAAACACTTATGGCTACATTCGTGTTCAAATGTTTACACATTTCTACTTGGAATTGTAGTAAAAAACCATGTGGTATTGCTACACTGACAAAGCCATTATAATTATGTCAGATGTTTTAACTGAACGTTTGTATTAAATACACTAAGTAATTTTATAATGACAATGTCCGTTTATTTCATTGTTTTAAGCATCCTACAAATTAGCAAATTCTGTGACCTCCCTTCGTTAATCGCTGGTTTTTTTTTTAATAATGTAAATATTCGAAAGCATTTTACAACATCATGCATGGCCTATGAAGAGTTTTCGTTTAAATATCTGTCTCAGGTCAATTCTGTCAGACTATACAAGATCCACAAGTGTAAACAAACTACATCAGGGGGTCGCTGCCAATAAAAACATGTTTTTGAAAACAAGACTGCGTTCAATAAACGCTTATGCCCCCTGTGGAAGCCTTGTCTATAAATAAGTCCAAAATTAGGTCAAGGTGAAGGTCAAAATGGGGTCAGGTGATACAGGTGTGTGGAGAGTGTTCATATACAACATCCATGCAAGTTTGGAAGCTTTGTAGCAAGCCATAATGATGCTAGAAGAAACGGTCAATTTGGGTTAACCAGGACGGACGGACGGACGGACAAACGGACGAACGGACGGACGGACAGGTGAATCACTATATGCCTCCCGATCTATCGATACGGGGGCATAATAATAACCAATAGATGTAGAAAATAATAATATGGTATAGTGATCCTCTGCCAAAGTTCAATTCAACCAAAGAATTACATGAACAGTACAACTTCTCCATAGTGGTCCTCTCTTGAGCAACATGATCATTTTATTCCAGAAGTTACAATCAATTTTACCTCTCCAACACAACCTCTGTTCAACAACCAACCTTTCTGTTTCCAAATGGGTGCTGCTTTAGAGAGGTTGTGATTGTATTGTATACATAATATTCTATTTATTTATACAGTACAACCTCTCCAGAACAGCCATTTGTAGAGCAACAACCTCTCTAAAACAACACCTTGATATTTTTTACTTTTAATTTAACCTCTGTATAGCAATAACCTCTATACAATGGCCAATATCTGCCGTTCCCAAGGGGTGTTTCTCTACGGAGGTTGTACTGTTTACACATTAAATCTTGAAAAACATTTTTGATAAAAACTACAATATAATGTAATGTACTTTGACAATGGAGGTTACAAAACTCTGGGGGTGTCGTTATAAAGTCCTTTTATTTAACAATGAAAGGACACAAAGGGGTGAGTATTACAACAGAATTTGATCAGTCACTCCATCTCTGTCACCAACAGGGGCTTGGGTCTGATCATCAACATTGGTAGAGTAATAGTCATACAGGTGAAAAATGTCATAAAAATCATATAATACAAGCACACATCAAGAACTGATATAAACTTTTATATTTTTTCACCCAAGTTGAAAGTAATAAATTCAAATAATAAAGATTTATTTATTACAATCAATATATAGATACAGTATGACCTAACTAACCTAGCTTTATATTGTAAACCAGATGTTGTTTTTTAGTAATAATTTGTCAAAGGACGCAGAGACAGTATTTGGGTTGTTGAAAGACTGTCCCCCAGCTAAGGCCAGTTGATCACATTTATTGGCATGGGACCCACAGCCTGGCATAATGGCTCTTATACAGCCCTTAACAAGTTGTGCTAATCTCTGAGAACCAAGAAAAGAGAGTTGAAACAACAATACAATATCTTTATATATCTACAGTATAACCTCTCAAGAATGGCCCTGTGTAGAGCAAAAACCTCTCTATAACAACACCGTCAAAATTTCCCTAAGCCTATATTTACTGTAAAATAAACCTCTGTAGAGCAACACCCTTTAATCAACAGCCAATATTTGCAATGTGTTGTTTCACAGAGGTTGTACTCATGTATCATTTCTATTGACATTGCAGGTCATTTAAAGGCTTATATTACAATTTGAAACATTTCCACAATTTAATCACCAACCTTAAATGGTAGCTGTTTAAAAGTAACAAATTCTGCTACAAAACCATACACTTACAGTCTAGACAGAAAGTCAGCGCTCTTATTATTCTCACCTGTGCAATGTCAATGACAGGACATTTGTGTCTGAGTAAGCAATTCCAGAGCAAAAACCAATGTTTAATTTGCATGTTATATCAGACAGTGACAATTTAAGCCCAGAGGCAATGTGTCAGAATAAAGGAAATAAGTGCAGTATTTAAATATTTGAAATGTTCACAATGAGTCATCATTTAAACCAGTCGTACAGATAAGGCCAAAATTGCAGTAATTTGAAATTGATGTAATTTTGAATTTTTTTTGTAATTTAAATGAGGGGATTATATACTTTAAATGCTGCATTTTGGAATGATAAAACATGATGATGTGCACTGTTTCTGATGGGTGCTGCTGTCGTCAGTTGTCCAGTCTTGTGGTGTGTTGCCATGGTTGCAATAACATGTCCTTGTGACTCCTTACTCTGGTTCAGGGGTACTATTGAGGCATAATGCCCAATCCTAAAAACGAGTTGCAAGTCTGTTTTGGGTGCCATTAGCATAAATCCCCTACACCTTAACTACGTTTCAAACATTGTTAGAATGTTAAAATTCAGATTATGGAACTTCAAATGACCATAACTTTGTCAATTCTTTGAAGTATTTCATCAAATAACTTTTATTTTGTGCAGAAACGATCATCCTTCCCAATGCGACAAATCTGAATTTCCAGATCATTCCGGAATTGTAGGACCCCCGTCTGATTGTCAAACTGACTGACTGAGGCGGCATTATATGAGGCTATCAGAGCAAAGGGTGTCATAAATTGTTTAGCTGCTCAGTTTTTTTTACTTGTTTATTTTAATGTTTAAAAGTCCTTGCATCACCAAGGGACTTGTATTTGTATAGTCATCCAGTGACGCAGCGGTCGAGTCCACTATAACGGTGTAAAACCAATTATAAAGGCTTATACTGTACCAACAACTATAATTTCAATGCTAAACTAACAAACTATATTCGTTCTACCTGTTCAGACAATGGTTGTTATCTTTTGTGTACACATAAACTGCAACGTCACTGTCACAATATCCTAACTGGAATGTATAATCTGTGACTTTACTTAAAAATTCTGTGTGGTTTTTTGTTCCTTTTGTGCTCCGATGTTTGTTTTGAGCGCTGCTTTCCCTGTCTGCATGACTAGTCATTATCCTTTTCATGATAATGATAGTCAATTATGAAATCATGACAAAAATTACTGTGGCACTCCATCCTGGCAGACACTAATTCAGTCTAATTATGAACAGTCTGTTAATATACCTATACACTTCCTGAAAACATTACAACAACAACAACTTCTGTTACATCATTATTTTGATATGTACCCCCCCCCCTCCCCTTCCTCATAATTTATACCTTCAGCTTATAATGTAACCAGTCTTATGTTTGCTATTAAAAACACATGGTATATACCCCAGTATTCACTAAAGAAAATCTTCTTTTTCCTAAGAAAGAAAACTAAATTTACTTCTTGAAAACATTGTAACAACTTCTGGTACATCATTATATTGATAAACTCCTCCTCTGTAGAATTTTTTTTCGAGGGAGTTGGAATTTTCTTTGATTTCGTTGGAATTTTCTTTGATTTCGTTGGAATTGGAATTTTCTTTGATTTCGTTGGAATTTTCTTTGATTTCGTTGGAATTTTCTTGAATTTTCTTTGATTTCGTTGGTATTTTAATTTTCTTTGATTTCGTTGGAATTTTCTTTGATTTCGTTGGAATTTTCTTGAATTTTCTTTGATTTCATTGGAATTTTCTTTGATTTCGTTGGTATTTTCTTTGATTTCGTTGGAATTTTCTTTGATTTCGTTGTTGAACTCCACCACGAAATTTAATGCCCACAATTTATCAAAATTCCCAAATACATAACAGGTTTTACGCTTCCATGTTTTGTAATCCACGAATTTACGACCCCACGAAAAAGGATTTTCATCCAAATCCATGAAATTTAATACCCACGAAATTGTGCTCTTTTACCGCATACTCATAGAAGCAAACTCTTCTTTTTTTCTAAGAAAGAAAACTAAATGAAAATGGCGAAAAATAACTGAAGACAATCATTCACTCACAAAGACATAAAATTCACAGTCCTGCCAATTACAGAAAGGAAGATGGAGGCTTTGAAAGTCAGTCACACATCTGGTGTGTTCAGAGATTACAAGATGTTGCCACAAGATCTTAACCTTGATTCTTTGTGTAAGGCTGGTACCAAATTGTTTTGAAATCCAATACCAAATGTACCAGACATGAGAAAGAGGGTTGTCTCCAAAGTTCATGGGTGCAAGTAAAACATTCTGAAAAACCCAAAATCCTGAAAAATTATCAATTTATAAAGAGAAAATAAAGGAAAAGAGACTTTTTGGTACTCTCAAAAACCAGAAGTCAGGAACATACCTGAAAACTTGCACCCATGAAAGTGTTAGAATATCTAAGCAAAGGGTCTACCAACAAGTTCATCAGTAGTTGGGCAATCAAGTTTTAAAGCAAAGAAAAGCATTTCAGACTTTTTTAATGACCAAGACTAAGCGCCCCAAGCTGAGAAGCAACTAATAACCCATTAGACCCACAATGATCAAGCCCTACATAAAAACATGACACCATGATCCATGTATTTACCATTATAAGAAATAAGCCAGAAGGGAAACAAGACTGCGTTCACTAAACGCTTATGCCCCCTGTGGAAGCCTTGTCCATCAATAAGTCTAAGTCCAAATTAGGTCAAGGTGAAGGTCAAAATGGGGTCAGGTGATACTGGCGTGTAGAGAGTGTTCATACACAACATCCATGCAAGTATGAAAGCTTTGTAGCAAGCCATATTAATGCTAGAAGAAACGGTCAATTTGGGTTAACCAGGACGGACGGACGAACGGACGGACGAACTGACGAACGGACTAACGGACGGACGGACGGACAGGTGAATCACTATATGCCTCCCCATCTATCGATAGGGGGGCATAAAAACATGGTTACGGAAGCAGTAACAGACACTGACACCAATGTATCTAGCTAAAATTGAAAATGAAATTATGATAATTGATTGAACAAAATATATTATCTAGTAGGGTAGCCAGACTACTATCCACCATTAAACATATCATACTAAAACAATGAATGAAGCCTGAAGGGAGAAAAGGAAGGTGGTTGGAAGAAAAGAAATCAATAAATATGATCAGAGATTGTACAAGATGGGATGAAGTGGTGGTGAGGAGATAGAAGTGATTGGTGAGAAATACTATAATTAAATGAATGATAACAATCAACATATAACACATGATGATGACACAGTGGTTCATCTGATCAGGATATCAGAAGCCAATCTGTAGCTTAGCTGTGCTAGTTAATTACTGTGGTATCAAATGGATCATCTTGATCATCTTGTAAGGTTAGTGAAAAGATTTAAACACAATTTAATCCAAGTGATATGTGGGGGAGGGGAGGTAGGAGGTCGGAAGACGGCTGGAATTTTGTATCTGGGTAAAATGTGGGTGTATCTTATGTATTTCAATCAATAAACTAGTTTGCCATAGCTTTAAAAGTCTGCTCAGGGCAAAATCAACATAAGGGCCACATAATATAAAGTTAAGACAAAATGTATGTTGCAGGGGCATAGCCAGGATTGAATTGATGGTACAATCACAAGCCTATGGTTTTGGGTCCTCTTAATAAATGATTGTGACAATTTTCACTTTAATGCCATTTTGGTCATATTTATATTTTTTACTTTTTAAATTAATGTTATACACATGCGTACGTCCGTATTGGTGGCAGCCTACGCCCCTGTGTTAGGCCATTTTTTTTTAATGTTTTGTTACTCGCACATTTTTCAGAAAATGAGGAGGGAAAAAAATAAAAATAAAAACTCCCAAAATATTGCTTCCACAAGCTGTTGGTGGTAGAATAGTCAATGATGGTCCGATTTAAAGCAATCAACACTCAACAACAGTGTTAGTTCCAAGAAAATAGCCAATTTATCTTAAGACAAGTACACTGCAGTGAAACACTAATATAATAAAACTGATTATTAACAAAATAATGAAATAATAATACAAGGCTGGTCCATTTATCATCAAAACATTATATGCAATTTTGTTTTTTTCCAATTTTCCAATTTTTTTTTTTTTGAAAATGCCAAAAAATTGGGCAGGAGGGTCCGAGTAACGAAAAATAAAAGAACTCTGGCCTTAGAACTAAGAAAATTCTGCCAATGCATCACATGTATGTGACATTTACAAACATTATTTTAGCAGTTAGAACACATGCCAGAAATCTGAAGCCATATGATTGCCAGGCTCGATCATGCACATCTATCAACCTTTCAATCAGATCGGCTGCCAAATGTTTATAACCAAGAAATGCTGATCAATAAAATACCAGATTTGTGATTTCAAATATTGTAACCATTCCAGCGTACCATCAATAATGAGGTGTGAAGAAAGCAGGATTAATAAAACACAAGATTTGTGATTACAAATTTGTAACTATTCTAGCCTAATAAACCCACATGGTGAGGTGTCGAGATTGGAGCATGATCCAAAAAACACAAGATTTGTAATTTCAAATATCATATAATTCTTAGCGTAACCAACCCCCAGAAAGATGAATACCATCAGGAATGAGGTGTCAAGAGTGATCAATAAAAGCATGAAATTTGTGATTTCACATATCAAATGATTCTTAGCGTAACCAACCCCCAGAAAGATGAATACCATCAGAAATGAGGTGTCAAGAGTGATCAATAAAAGCATGAAATTTGTGATTTCACATATCAAATGATTCTTAGCGTAACCAACCCCCAGAAAGATGAATACCATCAGAAATGAGGTGTCAAGAGTGATCAATAAAAGCATGAAATTTGTGATTTCACATATCAAATGATTCTACCATATATGTAGCTATCTCTAAAAGTAAGAACCCTTGTGGTGAGGGATACCATCAGAAATGAGGTGTCAAGAGTGAACAAATTAATAAAGCACAATTCAAAATTTGTGATTTCAAAATTTAATATCTATGATTTTTTGGCATTATAAACCCTGGTCAAGGATCATGTAACGGAAACCATCACAAATGAGGTGTCAAGAGGGATCAATACAGTCAGATTATGTAAGCACCACAAAGGATCTCTTGCAGAGTTTATCATGAACTTGAATACCTGACTCATGCAGGACCAATGAAACACAAGATTTGTAATTTCAAATAGCATTTTGACTCCAGTTTAACCGACCCCCAAGAAGAAGGATACCATCAGGAATGAGGTGTCAAGAGCAATCACATCACAAAGGATCTAGCTCTCACCGAGTTAATCACTTGAATACCTGACTCATGATTCTCAAATCTTAGGTTTTCTATAAATTCTCCGATCTATACCGATTTTTATCTTACATCAACCAACCTTCTATTGAAAGCAAACATTTTCAACGCTGATGCATCAACTGTCAGATCAAAATGGAAGACTTCTTTTCTGTGAGTATTTTAGTGATTTTTACGTTTGGCATTGTGACGGGTGCTAAAAAATATGCGCAGTCTGAGTGTTTTCTAGGCAAAATACCCATGATTTTAAGAAAAAATTTCCTTCAAACCAAAATATTGAGGGTCAAAACGTGGCTTTTTGGACATTTTTCAAGGGTCAAAACCCCGACTCCCAAGTCAAATGGAACCCCTGAAACTTTATAAATATTCTCCTTAAGAGTCAATGCAAGAAGCTTCTTGAGAAAAGGGTATTAAACCCCGAATGAATAAACAGACAACAATCAGCAATTCACTCTGATTTCTAGACACATGACAAGTTTGAACAAGTTTGAACAAGTTTATTTACAAATTACCCGTAGGCCATAAGGCCCATGACATGTACTGTCGGTTCAATAAGTAATACTAATGAGGGAACTGTCCATTCAAAAGAATGGGGAGGCATATGTTTTATATAATAAAATAGATACTTTCAATCAATAGTATAATACTTGAAAACCAGTTTTCACATTGTCTCGTTAGTCTAGTGGGTAAGCATGCCGCAACTATACAAGCAATTTTGTTCAATCTCGCCACTGGTTCTACACCCATCCAAGTTACTTTAATTTTAAAGTTTTTTTTATCTTTTTACAAGTACCTTATTTTTTTTATTTGAAACTAATATAATAACATACACGAAGTAAGGTATGCAGTACGTAGATTAATTTTGGTGTTATGTTTTCAGTCTTTATCAAGTCGTTTTTCAATTGTTTTATTTTATATACAGTACAACACTCATATACCCGTTTTTAATATTTTCACTACAACATGAAACTTTGATCACTTTGAAGTATCGATTCATTAAAACAGCAGTATAATATAAGACTTTATAACATGGATGCATGCAATAAAAAAGTTGACCGAAGTGGGGATCGAACCTACAACTCAGAATAAAATAGAAACTTGAAGGAAGTGAGGGTTTATCCACTACACTACCGCACCTTTGATATTAGATGGAATGAGATTTGCACACTATTTGATTTCGAACCAATATAAAGTTTACCTAACGGGCGAGTTTATGTTGATAACTGTTCTCATTTGACTTTGAACGCACTATACACAGTATGATAGATATTTCATCACACCACAATAAATTGTGGCATGAATTATCGGGTCACTAGAGGTATTGGAGTTATTGGAGTACAAAAATCAATACATCAACTTTTTGTCCTTACAGCGTTCAATGGCATTTCCAATATAACCCTGTGACAGCCTATGTGATATTGAATGTACAGTTCCTTTTGTATTGAATAACTTTTTATTGGACATTTCCCTTCTTGCTTCATCCATCTTATGCTCAGCTACAAGATATACCGATTTATTACACTCTTAACAATTTATTTGTACAGCATGAAGAATTTGACTGGATCCTGACCTTTATGCATGAATACATTACAAGGTTCTTGCGTTCAATATATAAATTTCCGCGAACAAATCGTGCAATATCGGTCCTTTAGATTTGTGTTGGTATTACAACTTGAGTGTCTTTGTGATACTTACTGCTTATGAAAACATACAACCGGGATTATAAATATAGACAATATATCAGCAGTTAAAATATGCTAATAGAAGCTTGAGGATCATGTCAAATTCTCAGCATTATACATGTATATTATTTTACCCCTATCCCCCTTTCTTCTTTTATTTCTTCATTTATACAGTAATAAATTTCTCATTTCACTGATTATTCGCACTTAATCATGGCCCCTAATTCCAAAGGAATCATGACCCGCCCCTAGAGGTCATTTGCAGGACAATTTGCAGATTATAACATCAGATCGGAAAAGGGATTCTGTAACACAAGGGATTACTATTGGCAGGCTTTGTATAAGAACTAATCCATCAACAGGAAGCCTCAATAATTCCATTAATTATTCTGCAATTAAAATCAAATTAACCCAAGTAGCCAGGCAGTGAGAGTTTGTATACATGGAAGAAACACTTTACCAACACAGTAACATAACACCAGATTGCTAATATAACAACAATGAAACATGATGGGAATGTCTAGCAATGGCGAGTGGAAGACTAAATGCTAGTAGTATTGATTGAAGCATTACACAAGCTTTGAGTACTGTCAGAAGTACAGTCAGTCGACTAACCTCAAACAAAGGAAATAGGAAACAGTGATTTTTTTCCTTCTTTGTTTGCTACCGGTAAACGGTACCTTCCCAATTTAAAAAAGGCTCTAATTTTCCCATATATGAAGGGAGATATTCCCAATGAACAATTTAAAAAAATAATTTCCAAAATCTGACATAAAATGAAAAAGTTATGAACATTTTTGACAAGAGGTCAAGCATAAAAATTTACAGAAACCTGTAAACAGTCACATGTAATCTCTTTTTCTGTTTTATTTGGCCTTTCTACTTCATGAACATTCCCATTCAAGCTGTCACGACGCGAAAATTCCCAATCTGAACGGACCCGGACCCTTTCCCAAAAAAGCGAAAAAAAATCACTGGGAAAGAAATCAGAAATACATATACTACTGGACACATTACAGGGGTGTAGAATTGATGTTATTCAAACAAGCCTTGAAGTTGGTGGTTATGGTTTAAGGTCCTCATGATCTTGGAAACTTTTAAGATTTTTAAGTGCCATTTTGGCCATATTTATATTTTTACTTTTCAAATTAATGCTACGCACATGCATATGTCCGTATCGCTGGCTACGCCCCTGCATTATTTAGAATCACTGAACACATGACTACTACCTTACTAAAGTTTCTACAGGGGTTCCACCAGCTTCTGAATCTGAAGGGTCATTTTGGTCATTTTGATCAGTTTGACCCAAATTTTACACTTTTTTATAGGCAAAATACCTATGGTTTTAAGAGAAATCAAAATGCCCCTTCAAACCAAAATCTTGAGGGTCAAAGTGTTGCTTTTTGAAAAATTTAAGGGTCAAAATCCCTACTCCTGAGTCAAGTGGAACCCCAGGTTCTGCACATTATATAGAAACTGTGACTGAACGCATGACTAATACCTTGCCAATGTTTCTGTAGCACCCATTTTCTACATTCCCTCTCAAGAGACATTATATACATTTTGTATATTTGCTCAATATGTGAGCTGTATGAACTAGACGAAGAATACCATTTTATATGTCTGACAGCCTCCAATGCTCAGGTCTCGTTTTATACAACATTGATAATGTACTTCCATTAGAGAGAGGAACACAGAAGCATCATGGTTATATGTTCATATCACAAGCAACAAACCAAACATTAACTTCTTGGCATCAATAGTAAATTTAAAGTGCAGTACGTAACAGTACAACTTCTCCAGAGCGGCCCTCTCTAGAGCAAAAACCTTTCTATAACAACACCTTCAACATTTCCCTTAGCCTATATTTACTATAAATTTAACCTCTGTGGAGCAACAACCTTTCTATAACAACACCTTCAACATTTCCCTAAGCCTATATTTACTATAAATTTAACCTCTGTACAGCAACAACCTCTAAACAACGACCAATATTTGCAGCTTCAAAAAGGTGTTGCTCTATAGAGGTTGCACCTTAATAGACAACAGGCCCCAATCTCCCGAAGCACCTCAAGTAGAAATCTCAACTCAAATTGAGATTTTGCTCAAGTCAAGAGTATAAATATGAGATCATTCTTAAGTTTTATGCTCAAAATATTTACTGTAATAAACTCAGAACAATGTATCTTTTTTAAGGCGCCAACTTTCAGAGTCTTGTCTCCCATGGAAATTATCTCAAAGACACGTGACATTATTTGAGATTTATCTCAACTCAGATTGAGATGCTTCGGGAGATCGGGGCAGTGTATTGTCTGACCATATAAACAAGAGACTCCTGGGCCTAAAATAAACTATTCTTTGTTTCCCCATCCCCTACCTACCCGACTAAAAAGGGCCCTACCCAAAATATTTTATTGCCCAAATTGAAATAATATTTTTTTTAATAAAAATTGGAAGTGAAAATTTTATTTTTTGTTTACTGGCTTCTTTCTTACCATTAAATTTGAGACTGTTGGTTTTCAGCTTAAAGTTAATTCTAAATTTCATTATTTGTATGCCTTAACCAATATCTATCATACTGAAACAGTTCCAAAAAAAAATATTTACCCTACCTACCTACCCATTCTAAATCTGCTAGGGTCGGGATGGGGAAACCCACAATATTTTAAGTTCGGCCCTAGCCTATGCTTGATGAATTGTTTAATGTGGTTTACAATTAAATAGATCACACTTCAGAGGTCTGTGTTAAACGACAACCATATTAAACATTGGTTAATTAAAACACTTCATAGTTTGAATATTTGGAGCCTCAACAAACATTATAAACAAACATTACTTAAACAACAGTGTTCAGAACTGCAAATACATACAAACAATTACAATAATAGCCAGATTTCAGGTAAAATACATACTTCAAGTAAAATATAGCCAAATTTCAGGTAAAATACATACTTCAAGTAAAATATAGCCAAATTTCAGGTAAAATACATACTTCAAGTAAAATATAGCCAAATTTCAGGTAAAATACATACTTCAAGTAAAATATAGCCAAATTTCAGGTAAAATACATACTTCAAGTAAAATATAGCCAAATTTCAGGTAAAATACATACTTCAAGTAAAATATAGCCAAATTTCAGGTAAAATACATACTTCAAGTAAAATATAGCCAAATTTCAGGTAAAAAACATACTTCAAGTAAAATATAGCCAGATTTCAGGTAAAATATTATAGCCAGATTTCAGGTAAAATGAAGCAAGAAGTCAGTTAAAAATTGAATTAAAAGTTTATAGCACATATACATACAAAGCAAAACATGATCTTGAAGACAAGTGGACTCTCTACTGCAGCAGAATCTTATAACCTGATGCCAGGACATTCAGGGCCGATGCCAGGACATTCAGGGCCAAGTTCATTCAAATCATTGTGTAATGACTAGCAAGTTGACAACAACACTTAACATGCTTAAGGAAAGATAATTCAGATAGCAAACAACTTATAATTTCTTGACCTGATAGCTTGGACACAAACATTTGATCAAACATGGATAATGACAATTGAACCATACTGAAGTAATATTGATAATATTGATATTGACTGAGCCATGTCAGAACACATCACTGCTGTAATTGATACATACCCCCCACCCCCTATTTTATGCAACTGGTCTGTAGTAGAAATCATTATCATTCGGCAACAAAGCATTCTAAAATATGCAGGTAATTATAATGGTTTGAAAAATGCATTCATTGTGTGGGAGCCTGATAGAAATTAAGTAGGTCAATCACGAAACAAAGACTTCAGAACCAATAATTTTACAGCAAAGAAGAATTTAGGGATTTAGGGGCAAATAGGGGAAGCAAACAAAGGATCCAATGGAGTCACAATAATTAGGGGCTGAAAATTTAATTTCATTAACGTTAAATCAATATAATCTAATGGTTAAACAACACATGAAATTGGGTTAGACTGTTGAAGAATGAGACATACTCTGAGTTATCATATGAAATCAACCAGGTAAAACCACAGGCTCAGACCATAAAATTGTACCGAGTGCCTGTGGGTTAAAACACCCACCATCGAAAGAGCTTGAAGGTTTAATATGTTATATTGGCTGGGACACAGGCTCTTGGTGCGATCTTATGGTCTCTCAAAAAATTATACTCTAAATGCTACATACATTTTTGCCAGAACCTAAAATCGCATCGAGAGCCTGTGGGCTGGGAGGCATACATTAGGTTTATAAATTCACATACATTTTAGTCCCTGTGTTCAAACAGTCAAACTACAATCGATAATGTTTCAACACACAGAGTAAGTCTAAGGCTGTGTGTGTGTAATATAACCACGATCATTAAATAACATAAAATTATATCGGTAACAAAAGCCAGCCACTCTTTCATTATAATATCATATGTAATACATGTATAATGTATTTATGCTAATTTGGAGATAATAACTGAAATTATTGACAGTAACAGCTGCCTGCATGTCTTTGTAACCAATCTACACTACATTGTGGACATTTAATCTTAATCTACAACAAGAATGTGTGTGTGGGGGGGTGGTGGGGGGTGGTGGGGGGTTAATCGTCTGTCCACACTATCCAAACAGTATCGAATAAAATGACTCAAAGTTAAGCCTGTAAATATCAACAAAAATTGGGTTAAAAAGCTGAAAGGTCGCAAATTCAATTTTCAAATAGGCTTCGGTTACAAGCTCAAGTATTTAATCAACTTAATAGCCTTAAGCATACTGACGAGTCATTAAATTCAACAGTACAGAAGCCTTTCAACATGTAATGACAGTTGAAAATATTTTCAACAAAAACCGATATACGGTTTAAGTCATACACCAACAATTTAACGAATATTTCGTTTATATTTACCAAAATATCGAGATCCTTTCTTCTTCGATTCCGATTTATTTGATTTAAGTAATGAATCCATTTTTTATACGATGATTTATTCCGTTATTCCATGATTATTCAATGTATAATAAATCCTCACACTATGGTTTAAGGAACACTATAGACACAACATAACACACTGAGCACTGAATGAGACATACATACACTGCAAACTGAAAACATCGAGTGAGGGGTGATCAATGAGTAACCAGTGTTGAAGTTAAATATAGTATCTGAACAACATGAGGTGGCTTTGGCAGTTTATCAATATTTGTATACGGAACATTGTGATGAGTGGGTTTGTGGGGATAAATAAACCATTTAGAGAACTTTTATTGATAATATTGGAGATGATATTGGAGGATATTTGAGGCGAAAATAAAACACTGCTGTCAGAATGGGGGAAGGTTTAAGTGTCAGGTTTAAACTAATGTATTAGAAACCTCAAGATTTATGATCTCGTGAAAAGGGGATCGAAAATTAAGGATTATAATCTGACATAACCACAGTATGTTGAATCATCGCAGATACGGATTTCATAAATTATTGACCATTTCGTGACCTGACAATGATTAATTATTATTTCCACATATTGTAATTGTTTATTTCCTATATAAAACTGAGATCTTTGAAAACCTGGTCTATTCATTAAGTTGGTTGTAATATTGAGTTTAAATAAACAGCAATTAATTGAACTTGTGGTCTTAACTTTAAGGTGGTCATATCATATTAAGATGATTTTGTCATATCAAGGTGGTCTTATGATATTAAGGTGGTCTTATTGTATTAAGGGGGTTGTTAAGTGAGGTTTAACTGTATTCTAATCTTAATTTGTTGTAAGGCCAGAGTTCTTTTATTTTTCGTTACTCGGACCCTCCTGTCCAATTTTTGACATTTTCAAAAAAAAAAAAAATTGAAAAACTGGAAAAAACTAATTTGCATATAATGTTTTGATGATAAATGGACCAGCCTTGTATTATTATTTCAATAATTTGTTAATAATAAGTTTTATTATATTATTGTTTCACTACAGTGTCCTAGTCTTAAGATAAATTGGCTGTTTTCTTGAAAACTAACACTGTTGTTGAGTGCTGATTGCTTTCAATCGGACTGTCATTGACTATTCTACCACCACCAGCTTGTGGAAGCTATATTTTGGGATTTTTTTCCCTCCTCCTGTGGACTTTTTTCTGAAAAATGTCTGAGTAACAAAAAATTAAAAAACTCTGGCCTAAGTGACAGACCTGAATAAACTTTATAACTGAATTAAAATTTCCCATGGAATTACCTGTACAGCTTTAAAATAATATAAGTCCATACATTAAATGATCAATTAATCATATTCATAAATACTCAAAAACATAAATATTTTATGAATCATACAAAAGATATGAAGTGTAGCTATAAATAACATAATTATATTATGTATAAAGCACAAAAAAAACCTGAATTTTCTTTCATCGTAATTGGTCTTGCACCGTTCAGTGCATGAGAAGTATGTTACTTTATTTGGTTTAAACTGTATTTATTTCAATATTAGTACATATATATAATAATACAAACTGGAATAATTAATGGATTGGAAAATGAGTTTTTGAAAACTTATATTAATTCCTCTCCAAGGTTTTTGTTAATACGAGAGGAAAGATCAAGTGACGACGGGTTTGAAGGTATTGTTCAGTTTGCCTTTGGATATCACAAACCACACAGCCTCACGGTCGGCGCTCTCGCATTAGATAAAAGTACATAATAAATCGTGTGCGCGAAATGAAAGCACAGATCGCGAGGCTGTGTATTCTGCGACAGCCAAAGGCAAAATGACCTTAGATATAAGTATGCACTAAATTTGGTTTTATACGATGGTATAGTTAGTATATAAATCTTATATATCAATTTCTGTTTTTGTTGTCTTTGCTTGTACAGTTTTGTACACAATGTTTTTATTTATTTATACTTTATTTATTGTACAGTCATAAAATTATACTGGGCTGGTATTCACAAAGCATCTTAGTTGAAAACTTAAATATTTTGACTTAAGTTAAAAATTAGTATTGCATATATCGTGCACAAATTGAAGATTAACCCATGTTTTCTTAGTGATTATAGTAGCTTTTTACATAATGATTTAAACCTATGCAATCAATAATCTTGATTGTCATGTTAGGCTGACATACTTTAGAAATTTTTGTGTTTTTAAGAAAAATCTAAGTTTTCTTCTAAGATGCTTTGTGAATACCAGCCCTGGCCCCAATTCCACGAAAAAACTTAAGGTATTGCTCTGCTGAGACTGCTATTTTAAATTTATTATATGACTACAATTATAGTCTTGTGAAGTAGTTTGCTACCAGAAACTGTGTATTTATTGCTAAATAATGATTTTGTAGGTGATTTTTGTATGAAATGCTCATTGAAATCCAACTGTAATGAACAATCAAAAACTGTGTACTTGAGCTTGTTATAACAGACTTAAGTTTTTTATTTTGATTAAAACTTAAAAGCACTATTTTCTATAAAAATCAGACTTATTTTGTATTGCTCTATTAAATTTGCATCTAACTGTGATGTAACAATATATAAAAGTATACATGAACGTCATTTACCCAACAAAATATGTTTTTAAAATAGCAGTCTCAGCTGAGCAATAACTTAAGTTTTTTCGTGGAATTGGGGCCTGGTTATAAAATTATGAACAATTGGCTTACTACATAAATCCTCCTGATTTATGGATTAAACTTATTTTCAAAGATTATCTTGATTAAGTAGAGCAGATAATCTGAGCTGGAATGAGGTTACCGTTATCTAAGAAAGTCTGGGAATGCTCCGGTGTTCTAGGAAGTTTGAAATAATTAAAATGTTATTTTTAGAGCAAACAGATGGAAGCAGATTATTACCTTCATTTGAAGAGTTAAAATTGTTGAATTATCTCCATTTGAAGAGTAACATATTTTAAATTAATTTTCTTCAATTGAAGTTTGAGATACATGTTGAATTATCTCCATTTGAAGAGTTAAAATTGTTGAATTATCTCCATTTAAAGAGTTACATGTTTATTATAATTATATCTCCATTTGAAGAGTTACACGTTTATAACAATACTATCTCTATTTGAAGAGTTACATGTTTATATTTACCTCCATATATGAAGAGGTTGGCTGAGGGCAAGATAGTCTGAGACTGATCTTGCATTGTTATATTATCATATTCCCCTCAAATGCTTTGTTTAACAACCCTCTAACATTATCACCAAGCAGCAACAATGACATGTACAAAGCTATCAACCAGTGTTCAATTTCCACACTCAATAAATTAATAAACCCGGAGTGTGAGTCAACATGCAGACAGTCTCATTATCTGTTACCATCAAACATATGGTGCCCGGGGTGCCATAACGTTCTAACACCTTCTCACCGGGGTACTATTTTATCAAAGGACTTACGGAAATCGTAAACTTACGATCAAATTTAAATTCTTTATAATTTGTTTACAATTATATAGTGTGGTAAATGGAGCTGCAATACTAATACTAATTCAGTAAATAAACTCCTACAAACCATATCCATCACCAATTTTCAGTTTTTAAAGAATTATAAAGAATTTAAATTTGAGCGTAACTATAAGATTTTCGTAAGTGCTTTGATAAAACAGTACCCAGGGGTTGTATTCAATATTGATCTTACTCGACTTAAGGATAAGGACAACCAATCAGATCGCACAATATTTAACTCTTGATCAGTAACAGGCAATATGATTGGCTATCCTTATTCTCAAATTAAATAAGATCAATACTGAATACCACCCCAGGACCCAACACATCTTGCATGATCACCACAGATATAAGCTAATAATATTTCAATAAAAAAACAAATATGAACATAGATTTAGGCTATAATACCAGGGATCAGTAAATAAACAAACGTAACGTAAAGTCCAGTTAGGATATTGTGACAGTGACGTTGCAGTTTATGTGTACGCAAAAAATCACAACCATTGTCTAAACAGGTAGAGCGAGGTTTAGTATGTTAGTTTAGCATTGAAATTATAGTTGTTTGTACAGTTTAAGCCTTTATTATTGGTTTTACACCGTTATAGTGGACTCGACCACTGCGTCACTGGGTTTTTATCCTGACTGGACTATACATGAACATAGATTTAGGCTATAATACCAGGGATCAGTAAATAAGTATAAACACATCAATCGTTCATAATCTCATATACATATAGTACGGAGATATTGACCTGATCCTAACCTTTATGCGTGTTTAATAAATAGAGGATATTACACGAGTGTTCTCTGAAAACTTGCCCTACTCTGAGCCTTTCAGGATAAGTATGCTTGTAACAAGCAAATTATACAGGAAATGTTATACTAGAATTATCCAAACAGAAATTTATGTAATGAACACATTAACAATGCAAATACATTTACGATTAGCAAACGGAAGTTTATTTTTAGAATGCTCCCGAATAACATGTACACGAGTCTGACAACATATTGGGCAACAGAACTGAATTGTTTGGCCTAAATAAACCAAATTGACAAACTCACTGCCATCAGAAAGCTAATCAATGTCAAAGGACTGTGTTAATTTTATATACAAATAAATTCCTTTGTTGAACACCAAGGGTTGTTCAAAAAATCTATATTTCATATGATACCATACACAGGAAATCAATTAAGGGGTCATTCAGAAAATCTATATCTCATATTATCATACAGCTCAGGAAATCAATCAATGGGGTCGTTCAGAAAATCTATATCTCATATCATACAGCTCAGGGAATCAATTAAGGGGTCCAGTTAAGGGGTCGTTCAGAAAATCTATATCTCATACCATACAGCTCAGGAAATCAATTACGAGGGTCACGGCTATAAACATGTTTATTTACATGTAGAAGACAATAATAATATGTCAGAATAAATCTATCATTAGATCCTCTGACCAATTATCATTCATATGTTTATGATCGTATCTGTCAAATCTGTACAGATCGTTGTCTCAAGGTAGTGTGAACGGTCAGTTAGTGAACCGTCAAAATTAGTGAACCGTCAATTGGTGAACTGATAGTATCAAGCAGCCAGGGTTCAATCACCACATGTATACGACAGTCTAGTAAATATGAATGTATCCCTTGGGGGCAAATAACAATCCATTTAGTTCAATTAACTTTTAGTCATTCATTATTTTCTTTTTTAAATATTTTTTTAAGTCCGACTCAGTGGTCAACAATATGTCGGTCATAATTATGGAGACTATCCTGAGTTATATTATCCTACAAACCAAGCAACCAGTGAGTGAGCCAATGTTGGCTACAACAACAATATTAACATAAACAATTCCATAAATAATCAGATGTGCACGATTTATCAGTGATGTTTTCAGAACAAAACTGACCATATCTATTTACTTTAAAAATAATTTATAAAACCAATTTTGCAACAGTTGACCAAACCGAGTCATGTTTGTAATCATCACAATATCCTTGGCACACTAGAGGTGCATTTCTAGGTTATGCATGTTTATGTACTTTAACCATAGAGTTTATACAGTTAACCCCCCCCCCTTTAGCTACCCAAGTTGTAAATTTACCTATAAACAGTCAGTCAATGTTTGCATATAAACAATTCCATGAATACTGGTTACTTGTTGATATAGTCTAGAATACAGACCACCATTATTACAGGAAAGTTGTAGCAGAACCAGACATACCAGACCTCAGTCATGGTAATTTCAAACCAATTACTGCCAGCTAGTTTCCCACACTCTTCGGTAATAATCTTATCCCTGGACTAAACACTGGGAACTATATATAGGTTCCATCAATATATCATACCTATATAGCTAGTCCAGGAACATGTACTCATGGATGGTTTCACTTTATTAGTATATAAGAGTTGTCTCCCTTAGATCAATAATTATGATACCAGCTGTCCAACTTTGCTTCTTCCTGCTTTTAAAACAAGGTAGCAATACCATGTGGCTTTTGGCTACAGTTACAAGTAGAAATTTGTAAACATTGGAACACAAATATAGCCATAATTATTTTATTTCTTCATCGATTTCTATGAAATATACGCCACGCTATCGGGAAAGGTATTTGCTTTCCGTGAAATATAATATCTGTTTCAGCAGTTTTACCAATTTTTCCATTACCCTGTGAAACCTACACGTTCAACGGTTTCACAAGGTAATGGACAAAATGGCCCAGCCACTGAACAAGATTTTATATTTCATGGAAAGCAAATAATTGTCCCCTTAGCGTGGAGTATATTACATATAAATCGATGAAGAAATAAAATACTTATTGATATGTTATTTCCCAATGTTTACAAATTTCTTCTTGTAACTGTAGTCAAAAGTCACGTGGTATTGCTACACTGTAAAATACTGCCAAAAAAACAATGTCCAATGCACTTTTAAAGGACCTATGAGAATGATAGTATTTCAAGCTTCAAACCCAGTGGTTATAAAGCTTTTTTTCCTGCTTAACTCAACTTGCATATGACCTTGAAGAAGCGATTAATTGAATCAGCTGTGTATTTTATCAGGAAACATTATTCTGCTTTCTTTAAGGCTCCAACCCATCTAATATAAAAGTTTCAGTAAAAGACAAGATTTTTAACTATTAGAAACATTTGAAGTTTGAGCTCAGATTTTAACGCAAGTACTGACAATAATTCCATTCCTGAATTATGTTTTAATACGGCTGTAAAATTATAATCCTAGGTGAGTTGTTTTTATTTTTAAGAAGTATAGACTTTCAGAATAAACAATTATGATGTTGAACCAGTATAATTTCCCATTAAAAAATCAATGATTTTATCAATGGTTATTAATATGCAGTAACTTGTAGGTGCAATATAACTCATACTTGTGCCTCTAGTTCAATAATTAGTTCAAATTATTGATCAGATGGCCAGACGGGTTTAATAACATGCAGTAACACAAAATAGTCAATTCTAAAAAAATACATTAGTTTAAACTTACAGTAATAACTTTAGGTTGATTGTGAAATGAGTTTTTACTCTCGACACCTCATTCCTGATGGTATCCATCAACACCAGGGTATTAAATAGAGAAGCTAGATTCCCGTTGTTCTTGTGCTGAGCCTCGAGCAAGGAATTTCACAGGTACAATTTTTTTGTTTTTTTGTAACGCAGCCTGGGGTTGAACCAGAAACTTCCTGCACTCTGAGCCGACTAGGCTATCAAGACCATACATAACTGGGTATCTTGAGCCCCCACCCCCAAGTAATCATCTATCATCAAAAAACTCATAATTTCTACACCGGCTATCACCGCTCCACAGCAAACAAGCCTGTTACAATCATTATCCTCGAGCCTTCATACTCACACACATGAAAGAAAACATGCCAATTACATCTAGTAATGAGATAGAAACAAAGCAACATGCGGAGATAAATGAAATACCATTGTTTACCATCTTCAGGCCAAGACAAAACAAATATTGTGGTTCTGGAAACCCTTATCTACCCTATTGTGGTGCCCCTACCCTATAGATCGAAAACGAGTATTGAGCTGTGACTGCACTTTTAGCTATAGACTGATATTAAGCCTAGGCCCAACTGAGCATTTTCATTATTGATCTTATTAAATTGGAGAATAAGGATAGCCAATCATATTATCTGTAACTGACCAAGAGTTTAATATGGTGTGATCTGATTGGTTGTCCTTATCCTTAAGTCAAGTAAGATCAATATTGAATATCACCCCTGGTAACCCATAATCTACCCTATTGTTTTATCCATACCCTATAGATCGTAAACGAGTATTGAGCTGAGACTGCACTTTTAGCTATAGACTTTATATAGTGGACAGGCAAAGGTTACGGCTCAGGGTCAGACTCCATCTATAGACATTTCAATGTATTGATATATTGCTGGAGTTACCAAGGATTATATTACTATATTTTCCAGTGCATAAAATCATCAAGAAATAATTTTTCAAATAAAATGTTTTTCCTATACCTATCTGATTTTTTGTCTGCATTTTCAAGGGATGGTGTTCAATATTGATCTTACTAGACTTAAGGATAAGGAAAACCAAGATCACAGCATATTAAACTCTTGGTTAGTAACAGGCGATATGATTGGCTATCCTTATTCTTCAATTAAATAAGATCAATATTGAATACCATCCAGGGGTGGTATTCAATACTGATCTTATTTAATTGGAGAATAAGGATAGCCAATCATATTGCCTGTTACTGACCAAGAGTTTAGTATGGTGTGCTCTGATTGGTTGTTCTTATCCTTAAGTCAAGTAAGATCAATATTGAATACCACCCCAGAACCACATAATTAATTGGTTTTGGCATCTAACAGTTTCTACTATCAATAACAATGTAGGTAATTATAGATTATACAATATTGTACCTAATTATACAAAGCAAGATTATGCTAATTAACACTGTACAACAGCAATTAGGGTGAAACAGGTCTTATCTGAATCAATTAATGAGTATTCCCAGAGGTGTCAGACCATCAAATCCCAGAGGTATCAGACCATAAAAAGATTTAATTGAGTCTGAAGGTATTATCTGCTGTCATAGAATTACTCTGTGCATAATCTATGACAGTTTGCATAATACAGTGACTTATACCATGACCCTCTATATGATATTATTTTTGAAATCACTGTTCAAGCTCAGAGAATTTGACCTGATCCTGACCTTTATGCATGAATATATTACAAGGTTCTTGCGTTGAATTATAAATTTCTGCGAGCAAACCGTGCAAAATCAGTCCTTTAGATTTGTGTTGGTATTACACCTCAAGCGTCTTTGTGATACTTTCTGTTTATGAAAACATACATATAAATATAATTATACAATAGGAAAGATCACCGTATTTATATGCAAAATGCCCACCGGCAATCCATTGGATGAATGAACAATAAAAACCTGCCATTCACCAATAGCTAGCTGGTGGTACTAATCCCTTTGTTTACAAACATGACCTATCCTATACATCAGCTGATGTTAAATTATACTAATAGAAGGTTGAGAGTCGTGTCAAATTCTCTGGACTATATATACTGTAAATATTCGTTGGGATTTAATTTCCGGGAATTCATGGAAACTTGACATTTATTGGTATAATTATTCATTGGGGATTTAATTTCGTGATTGTGGTCATCCATGAAACCCACCACCAATATTAATAATAATAATACCGGTAATAATAATAACAACTTTATTTTAAGAGGCGACACAGTTGGATTTTACAGTAAGAAGCAGCCTCGAAAGTCTGATACTTGAAGGTGGGGGTGTATCACACATGCATATACATGTTTTCAAGACACGATATTCCTATACATTTATTTTTCAAACAAGATAAAAGAAGCAAATAAAATACAACATACCAAATATATGTGGTCCCTCGGTGATGACATCATCATTAGCTGGTCGAGTACAAGCAAATAATGATATACGCGATCCTTGCCGTACATATGCCGGCATTTTGTCAATTTATCAGCACTATTTAGCACTTAGTCAGCATTAATCACAGAACACACAGGGCACTAAATCCTAATTCCATTCGAAATCTCACAATAATTTCCATTCATATAGTTAATTGTCGAAGTAAAACTGACACTATCAACTACTGTTGCAATCTGGTACCGAAATAATTCTGTGTTTTTCCAAGTCAAAGCCATTCATAAATCAATAACTACAATGCAATGCATAGAACTATAGAACTTTATAGAAGGATTCCAATAAAATCTAATTTTTGGTACTGCTTAGAGCATAATGTATAGTTAACGTTGTTTAATTACCGTGTATATATATACGCTTCAAGCTTCTTGCGGCATCTTAGTTTGAATATGATCTAACAGCATAATGTTAAGTTAACTTTATTAAAATATATAAACACTTCAACTTCCTATAGGCATTATAGATTGAATACGTCCTAAAAGCATAATGTAAAGTTAAGATTTTTCAAAAATACAAACGCTTCAAGCTCTTTAAAGTTTAAATGCGCTCTAAAAGCACAATGTACAGTTAACTTTGTTAAAATATACATAAACGTTTCAAGCTTTTGTTATGTTTTAGACACCTTAGTTACGATGGAAACGTTTCACTGTCTGTAGCAATCATTATCCTAATTCCTATCTACATACTCGACTAGAGACCCCGAGTCCATGTGTTTACTTGTCAGATTCCCGTAAATATTTGTACCTAAGCTTTCGAGTACTCCATACATTGCCGGCACATTCAGACAGTTTCCCAGCGTCTCTTTGTTTATAACATACACCAATATAATCCAGTATCTTTACCATGCACATGTCATTTAAGTTTCAAAGAAGCCTATGTGTTTTTGAACATGGAATTTCCGGAGATAAGGATATTATAAAAATGTTTCTGATATAATTCTGATATAATATTGAGTTATTAACGTCCGGTTACAGCTTTAATCTTGTTTGTAAACATTCCGCAAGGCAGACTAAAGTAATATAAACAGTAAACATAAATCAATTTATATTCCTTTTCACACAATTTGCAGGCCAAACATTCAACACCAGTATGATAAAACAATGAACAAAGGGAAACAACTCTAGCAATCTTTTGCACTTTGGCTGACCCAAAAACAATGTAATCCAATTTATTCCTTTCCACACAATTGGCAGGTCAAAACTTTAACACAAGTATGATAAAACATTAAACAAAGGGAAGCAACTCTAGTAGTCCAATTGCACTTTGGCTGACCCGTCAACAATGATGAACTAATTGAAATAATGCCAGTAACTGTTGACAATCAATTACCTTTAAATACATTTTAACAGTACAGCACGGAGAATTTGACCTGATCCTGACCTTTATGCATGAATATATTACAAGGTTCTTGCTTTGAATGTATAAATTTCCATGAGCAAATCGTGAAATATCGGTCCTTTAGATTTATGTTGGTATAATACACCTGACCGTCAGTATCACCCTTATGAAAACATACAACCAGGGTTATAAATATAGACAATAATTATATCAGCTGTTAAATTATGCTAATAGAAGGTTTAGAGTCATGTCAAATGTTCCTTACTATACGATCTCCACTCTGGCCTATTGTCAATTAAGTGCACCGAATAAACTATCCGGATTATGACACAATTCCATTCAGAAATTACCCACCAATGTGTAAGAATGGACAATAGTAAAACATCCCAATATATTAAACAATAGAGTTATAAACATGCACCCAATGACCGACTATATGTATTGATCAGCTGATGTGATTTAATGCAACATTGAAGAATACTTGACCAATTGACCACTATCTATAATGCTTTACAACCCTTAGCCAATATCAGATAATACCCATTGTCCACAGTGGTCAATTACTCTAGCAATTTGAATGGGCTCTTCAAAAGTATTATCGAGTACAAAAAATTACAATTTAGGAAAAATAACATTTCATTGGTTATACTTGTTTGTATAACTTAACGTTGTTTAATGAAATATTTTGCTATTATAGAGGTTAACAGGGTTCCCACAAATTTTCTAAGACAAAATTCCCTGACTTTTCCCTGATTTTTCCCTGACCACAGAGCAGTTTTCCCTGACTTTTTAGAGCAATCGGGCGACATCGAAAAAAAATTTAGAGCAAAATATGGCAAGAAAATAGAGAAAAGGAGGCTATATTTGCTCTATATGGAACAAAAGAGTTTAGGTTAGCAGTATGTTGATTAACATTAATTTAATACAACTTAGAAATAGTCTGAGCGAGCAGAGCGAGCGAGAATTTTTTTCAGTTGTATTTCACTTATGACACTTAGCAACAGCTTCAATGAAAAATTCCCTGACTTTTCCCTGACTTTTGCTCAATTTCCAAATTTCCCTGACTAATTTCATAATTCCCTGACTTTTCCCTGACCTTGAAAAAAATATTTTTTTCCCTGACTTTTCCCTGACCGTGGGAACCCTGGTTAAGTTATGGAAGTAATTAAAACAAATATTTGTACAATTAATAAAAGAATTAAAATTGAAGATAAATTGGTCAAGCCTATGTATTTTGACTGTATCTTATGTATATCCAAAGTAATGTGCTTGTACTCCAACAAACTCAGACACTAATGACCGTGTCAATTTAACCTGAATCAAGCATTATAATTATACACTGAGTATTCCCTTATATTTAATTCCATATTTTAACTTGATCAGAATCCCTTAGTCTGTTTATTCAGAGAAATCTAGCTAGATCAATAAATCAAACCAAACATGTTCCATGTTAGTCTGTCTACGTCCCATGTTAACACTTAAATACTGGCACATTTATTTTGGTTGAGACAAAATCTATCAAACAGACAATAGTTGTACATTTACTTGGTTGAGACAAAATCTATCAAACAGACAATAGTTGTACATTTACTTGGGTGAGACAAAATCTATCAAACAGACAATAGTTGTACATTTACTTGGTTGAGATAAAATCTATCAAACAGACAATAGTTGTACATTTACTTGGTTGAGATAAAATCTATCAAACAGACAATAGTTGTACATTTACTTGGTTGAGATAAAATCTATCAAACAGACAATAGTTGTACATTTACTTGGTTGAGACAAAATCTATCAAACAGACAATAGTTGACGAATCACAGACCTTGGTGTACAGCAGAAAAAACACTTGAACAAACATTAGATTACACTGAAGGGTTTACAAATGATTCTACTGCCTCACCTTGAAGACTCACATCTGTAACGCAAGAGCCAGGAAAAAACACATATACCTACACGCAATAAACCATACACTACACTATGTGATTACTCAAGAAGGCGTCAAAGTTATTAAACTACAAGACAGAATTCCAAGGACAAGACTTTTGAACACAGAATGTTTCAAAAGTTTTCCGCATCTTGAAGACTTTGAGGGCAAGATTTGACATGGCAACTATTCCAAAACTTTTCCAAAGTTAAAGCCAATTTTTTTATAGTCTCTGCATTTTGAATGAATTGTAATGTGTTGGGAGTAGAATGTGTTGTACAATGCTGAGTGTCACTGAGCACCAAATAGTTACCTTGGAAGCCCATATACAACACAACTGTGATAAATAGCTAACTTAAAATTGATTTCCGTTATCTAACTACCTTAAAATTGATTTCCGCTATCTAACTACCTTAAAATTGATTTCCGCTATCTAGTAACCTTAAAATTGATTTCCTCTATCTAGCTACCTTAAAATTGATTTCCTCTATCCAGATACCTTAAAATTGATTTTCTTAATCTAGCTACCTTAAAATTGATTTCATCTATCCAGATACCTTAAAATTGATTTTCTTAATCTAGCTACCTTAAAATTGATTTCCTCTATCCAGAAACCTTAAAATTGATTTCCGCTATCTAGTAACCTTAAAATTGATTTCCTCTATCTAGCTACCTTAAAATTGATTTCCTCTATCCAGATACCTTAAAATTGATTTTCTTAATCTAGCTACCTTAAAATTGATTTCATCTATCCAGATACCTTAGAATTGATTTCATCTATCCAGATACCTTAAAATTGATTTTCTTAATCTAGCTACCTTAAAATTGATTTCATCTATCCAGAAACCTTAAAATTGATTTTTTACATCTAAAAATAGCATATAAACACAATCAAACAACAAGACAGAGTTACAAAATAAGAAAATTGTTGACAATTTTACAAAACATATCCATCGTTTCTTTTGAAACTTAAATCAACATCCTATTAACGTCCCCTCGTCATTACACAAACATTCATATTATCACTATCAAAGAAACTTCCAAAACGCAACGCAACCCACGAACACCACAATCACTTTACTACGTTATTATGATATTAAATTTCACTCAGTATTTTTTACAGTGAAGACAGCCAACATAATTCTCTGATGTATTTCCCACAATAATGTCCTTGTAAAGCGAAACTAAGCCACAACTGAACACAGCCACATGTCACAGTATACCGGTATGTTATTTATATCCTTTCCCATATATTTATAACATCTTCCCATACAGATCTATCAACCTTATAACAAGTAATCCAATACACACAGATCGAATCCAATAACCCCCCCATATATATAATCACCAAGATGCACACACGATGCACATGACATGATAATCACCATATTCTTGCCCATATTTCATTTCCTAGTGACCATAATAAATATATAAATCTATTTCAACCATTGCATGTAATAAAATTATCCAACAACATAAACATAGTTACATACACAAGGTTTGCACAACTGTAAACCATCAACGATCATTTACCCTCAGGGGAGGTCTCGTACAGAATCCTGTCAATAGGAGTCAAAGTCATAACTTTTATCACTTATTATCTCCCCTGATCCGAATATAATCACCCTGGTATGTGACATAATTGCGACATAATTGCGACATAAATGCGACATAAATGCTCATAAAGTGTTGACCTTACAGCTATAAATAGAAAGGGTTTATTGATTTACTATTTGTAAACAAACAATGTATTCTGCCATCTTTGACCTTTTATCTTTTATAGTATTACACCAAATTTAATCTCACTGATAATAATTATCACCACATGCTTGAACAACATAAGCAGACATGTTAAAATGGACATTATCTAAAGTTGTCCAAAAATGGCAAAAAATCACTTATCAGTCATGTGTACAGTTAATATAAAGAACTATAAAGGCACACAATCTCTCTGCCAAAAGAAGTCAAAATACCAAGCCTTTATTTGCCAGTCAGCTTTCTGCTGAAATATGGCAGGCATGTGAGTTCCTCCACCCGTATTTGAACCCAGTCGCCAGATTATACGGCAATCACTCGAACCACAGAGCTACAGAGGCACCAATGTGTCATTAATTATAACAGTTATCTATAAGTAAAGCTGGACTCATGAAACTTGGTCTGTTGCATTAGTCACTAACGCAATTTAAAAGTGATATTCATCTTCTATAAAACCACAGCAATACTGACACTTTTAACTTTAAGCCAATTCACAGTGAAAATTTCAGCTACTTATCAATTCTCCCCTCATATATTCCATACACACAAGATTACAGATCAGCACATTTTAATGGACCTTATTTTCAGTTCAACACACTTTAAAAGACCAGATTTTCAGCATGTAGCACATTGTAACAATACTACCCTCCTTTTAAAGCATTGCAACGTGTTCTGTATTCTTGTTTAACGTTTTCCACACAGTTCAACAAATTTTAACAGATTTTCATCATGCTCTTTAGCACATATTACACATCACACATAGCCAGACTAACCTCCTTTTGCATTGTTCCGTTTTCTTGTTTAACGTTTTCCACACAGTTTAACAAACTTGAACAGATTTTCATCATGCTCTTTAGCACATATTACACATCACACATAGCCTGACTACCCTCTTTTTAAAGCATAAATTGTTGTGTTTTCTTCTAAATTTAACGTTTTCCGCACAGTTCAATGACAAACTTTACCAGATTTTCATCATGCTCTTTAGCACGTATTACACATCACACATAAACCAGACTAACCTCCTTTTGCATTGTTCCGTTTTCTTGTTTAACGTTTTCCACACAGTTTAACAAACTTTAACAGATTTTCAACATGCTCTTTAGCACAGAAACATGGAGTAACCACACCAGAAAACCATCCTTTTAAAGCATTGTTCTGTTTGCTTCTAAATTTAACGTTTTCCGCACAGTTCAATGACAAATTTTAACAGATTTTCATCATGCTCTTTAGCACGTATTACACATCACGCCTAACCAGACTACCCTCCTTTTAAAGCATTGTGGTGTTTTCTTCCTTTAAAGTTTCCACGATCAGCCGTTGATTGATAAATGTTTTTTTGGAAGAAGCTTTGCATTGTGGGAGGTTGTTTATAACACTTGATGCAGGATTTGGCTGGCTTCCATACTTGGTAGTAATAAGATTTTATAACCATCAGAAGATCGTGTGTGAGATTCAGACAGATTTTCTCCCAGCAATTCTTTAATACATCGATAGTTTACTGGAGACTTGCATTTACAATCTCAGTGTAGCAATACCATGTGACTTTTGGCTACAGGTCCAAGACAAAATTTACTTCACTTCCAAAACAAAAATAGCCATACCGGTAAGTATTTTATTTCTACACCGATTTCTATGAAATATACGCCACGCTAAGCGGAAAATTATTTGTTTTCCATGAAATATAAGATTTTTTTCAGCAGCGTGGCCGCTTTTTCCAGCGAAACCTGTATGCGATCGGACTACCGTTTCAAAAGCCTCTTCTTTTCTAAGGTTTCACAAAGGTTGGACAAAATGCCCTAGCTGCAGAAAAAGATCTTATATTTCATGGAAATAATTCAGTTAACTTGAGAAGGGTTTTTTACCCCAAAACCAATTTATCTCCCACAAGGGGCCATAACTCCTGCAAATTCATCGGACCTAAAATTCTATGCAATATGCACAACTTAAGGCTTGGTACAAAATATTTGTGTGAAGTTTCATTGAAATCCGACCAATATCGAGATGTTCATCACAAAATTAACATGTCGCCCCCCCCCCCTCCCCCGCTTTATGTGGGAGACATACAATTCACAATCCACAATCAAACCTGTGTTTAATTCACCTGAATCAAGCGAAACCTTCTGAAATAGTCAATTTTTGAATTATTTTATTATTCCATAAATTAACCTGTATTGAACGTCTTCCTGATTTGAGGAGCCCGATGTTATGGCTGCCTAGGTCAGGTTAGTCTAAATAAGAAATAGTTCCAATACATTGTGTTCCATTTTAAAATGTGTGCTCACCAAAACAGATCGATGCGACTTAAGTTCCGAGACCGACAGAATAAATACCGTATAAGGAATTAAAGTGCCATTAATGTGTACGAGACAGCCTGAAGTTACCTATGCTGTAAGTTACAATGCTAAACTACTGACAAGTTCTAGACATTTACAGACTAATACTGCCTTATCTCAGATCAATTTGTCACCGAGAAAGTCGCAGCCTATCCCATTGATCAGTTTAAAGTCAAATTCTGTTTTATATGTTCCTTCTAATTGTGTTAGTGAGATTTAAGCCACAGTCTGGTATTTGAAGCTCTAAGCTGATGTTGAGACTGGCCAAGTATTTAACCTAGTGACCTAGTTTTTGACTCCGGATGACCAGATATCGAACATGACCTAGATTTTGTGACCCAGTTTCATAATGATTACCGGTAGGCAATAACTGTGACTACTAGTGTCTACGCAAGCGAGCAAATTGTTGACAGACGACGGACGACAGACGATGAACAAAGAGTAATCACGACAGACGACGTACGAACTGAGAAGTGGGGTACTGGGATTAGTTTACCATGTTCAATGGGCAAAGATTAAGAAGTCTGTGCTCCTGCATTCAATGGCTGATTAGATCCACTCTGCATCATATAAAATGTATTGATTGGTTCCATGGTCATCAGAGAATAGTGAATATAACAAATAAGTTCAAGCTTGTCTCTCTCGATTTCCTGGCCAATACTGTAAATAATTTTTTTTCCCCAAGAGTTATATTTTTCGCTAATATTCGCGAAGATGTTGACAAGCGAAATCATTATTCTCACAATTCAAATTCTGGAATTGGTCAATGTCAATGACGCGGAATTCAAAATTCTCGCGAACAAAAAAAAAATTGAAATTTTCGGAAAAATCGCAAAATAAAAGTTGCGCGAAAAATTTAGTGATTTCCTGGTCAATATATAGACTCCTGGTTTTTCCTAATTAATATAGGACATAGTGTATAATGTACCAGGATCGGTTTCAACATTTTCTCTCAGACCATTTCCTGCACATAATGTGCTTTATGGTCTTTATGGTTATTATCCGACAATTTTCCTGGTTTATTTCTATGTGGCGGATTATAATGGTCGTATACTGCATTATGGTCTGATATGTCTTAATTGGTAGGTAATGGTCCAGTGGTTTGTAACCGGGCAATCTGGGTTCAGATTTCAACTTGCACTGCATACACTACTGATTTATTGGCCTAGGACTATTATGACATGTGGCATAATCGTGGACAGAGCTGCAAGTAACATACATAAATTATAGTCAACCGGTTTGACCTTTAGTCTAACAATTATTATTATATACAAATGTACATGATTAATCAAAAATCAGAGGTGGGTGGGGTAACCTATCAAACCAGAGGTGGGTGGGGCAACCTATCAAACCAGAGGTGGGTGGGGTAACATATCAGACCAGAGGTGGGTTGGGTAACATATCAGACCAGAGGTGGGTGGGGTAACCTATCAAACCAGAGGTGGGTGGGGTAACATATCAGACCAGAGGTGGGTGGGGTAACATATCAGACCAGAGGTGGGTGGGGTAACCTATCAAACCAGAGGTGGGTGGGGTAACATACCAGACCAGAGGTGGGTGGGGTAACCTATCAAACCAGAGGTGGGTGGGGTAACCTATCAAACCAGAGGTGGGTGGGGTAACATATCAGACCAGAGGTGGGTGGGGTAACATATCAAACCAGAGGTGGGTGGGGTAACCTATCAGCTGAAATTATTAAAGCAGTTAAGCAAAAGCAACTTAATTATTGTTAGGATTCTGTTAATATTTGTTTCTCAACAATTTTCAGTGTAGGCGAGATCAAGTAAGTAATAAAAAGTAATTAAGAATGCAAGCAATACAGAAGTCCCCTACCGGTTTGAGGCCATTTTCAATGTTTCTGTTGCCATAGCAACTACACAATTTTTGTCAGAATCAAAATATTTTAGACATGCATAATCCCCTTATTGCCCCCTATCCACATATCAAGTTTCATAAACCTAGCTTGGAAACTGTTTGAGTTATGACAGGATCCAGATTTGGGCATATTTTCACTCTTTCTGTTGCCATAGCCACCACAATTTTTGTCAGAATCAAAATACTTTTAGACGTGCATTATCCCCTTATTGCCCCCTATCCACATACCAAGTTTCATAAGCCTAGCTTGGAAACTGTTTAAGTTATGTAAGGATCCAGATTGTTTGACGGACAGACGGACGGACGGAGGGCAAACCTATAGTCCCCTCCGGTCAAATACCGGATATATTTCAGAGTTGCAACAAGCCAAAATAGAATTAAAATAACTAACTTTGACAAAAATTTCAGCAGGCTGCTAAATAGGGATAAGAAATTCAACAAAAGTTATATCAAAGGACAAATAAATGACACGAATTGTCTGCTATACTGAGAACCATGCAGACATTGTGCAGTGTTCTGGAATATCTTAAATCAATACAATATTTCTGAAGCAAATATTTCTTGTCTTAGAAAATATGGCTCAGACTCACGATTCTCCAGATTTAGTTTTCTACAATTGTTTGGAGGATTCTATATTTGTCATAAATCATGGATGATTGTACTGCTGAGTATAATACCAGAAATCATTTCTAACTCAAAATTGAAAGGCACTTTACAACAGAACCGAACCGAAACCGAACCAAACCAAACCAAACCAAACCAAACCAAATCAAACCAAACTAAACCAAACCAAACTGAATCCAACCGAACCGAACCAAACTGACCGAATCCAACCAAACCAAACCAAACTGAACAGAACCAAACCAAACCAAACCAAACCAAACCGAAAAGAACAGAACAAAACAAAACTGCAGAACTGATAATTTAAAACACATTTTATATTATAACAGAACTGCATTTTACATGTATATAGAAATTGGGAATGTTGCTTTTTGCAGAAATCTGATTTTTATTAATCATTAATAAAATTAAATTGAGTTAAAAACCTATTTATTCTACATGAAATAAATTAAATCATTGTGTTTAGTTATAAATGTACAAATACTTAAAACCGATCTTGGTGTTTAATTGGTATAATATATTGTTGCCTAGCAACTTTCCTTTTCTCTACATGTTTCTATAGAACGATATAGTGAAATCAAAGCGCTGTGTTGAGCAGTAAAAATATAGAGTCCGAATGTGATGATTATAATCGGATGCAAATGAAGGCAAAAAATGGTGAACTTGTTTTTTTAAACATAGAAAACATAAATTAATGTTTATTAACACACATACATTACTCAATTACAAATCATCATAAGTTGATAAGAAGCAGTTCCCATTACTTGAGTAATTTAATTGATTTCCAAAAATTTGTATTAACAATCACTAGGTACAATATGGTAACAGTCTGTCACAGCCATTTATAGCACTATCAAACAAGTTATTAAGAATTTCAAGCAATACAGAAGTCCCCTACCGGTTTTAAGCCATTTTCAATGTTTCTGTTGCCATAGCAACCACAATTTTTGTCAAAATCAAAATATTTTTAGACGTGCATAATCCCCTTATTGCCCCCTATCCACATATCAAGTTTCATAAACCTAGCTTGAAAACTGTTTGAGTTATGGCAGGATCCAGATTTGGGCATATTTTCACTCTTTCTGTCACCATAGCAACCACAATTTTTGTCAGAATCAAAATATGTCTAGACGTGCATAATCCCCTTATTGCCCCCTATCCACATACCAAGTGTCATAAACCTAGGTTGGAAACTGTTTAAGTTATGTCAGGATCCAGATTTTTTGACGGACGGACAGACTGACTGACTGACTGACTGACTGACTGACTGACTGACTGACTGACTGACTGACTGACTGACTGACTGACTGACTGACTGACTGACTGACGGACGGAAGGACGGACGGACGGACGGACGGACGGACGGACGGACGGACGGACGGACGGACGGACAGAGAGCAAACCTATAGTCCCCTCCGGTCAAAAACCGGTAGGTGACTAATTAGCATGGCCATTATGCAGAAACATTTGATGAAATTATAATAACAGTAACAATTCAAGTATTTAAATATTTTTTAAACAATGAAATGAGTTCCAGTATTTAAATAAATCAGTGTAATGAAGCCTGACTGCGGTCACAGTAACACCTGAGACTGACATCATAATACAGGAACCATCCAACATGACGGATAATAGCTATCATAATTATGTGACATATAGTACACCTGTTTCATGCAGTATTTACTGCACATTTATGCCTCCATAGCTTGATGGTTAGCGTGCTTGCCGGCAACCCAGGTTCAAATTCCAGGTGGAGGCACTCATATGCCTGCCATAGCTCACAAGAAAGCTGACTGGCAAAAAAAGGCTTAATGCTCGGCATTATTTTATCAATTTGCCTAATTCACCACATCAACCTATTATTAAGCTCTCTGATGATAGTATTACTGAGCTTGTTTACAAGCAAAGATTAAAAATTTAATTATCTAGCCTTGTTTGTAAAAACAATATAAACAGAAAACTTATCAGAATGTTTTACCGATAATGCTGCTATAATATTTACCATCTTGCAACATGTTTTAATGCATTTAAATACCAGTGACCGAATGTCATAAATATACATCACAACAGGTTGTGCAACGTTTTGATGAAATTTCATTGAAACTGTCAATTTATTCAAATTACATTGTACACTATCACATTTCAATATACGAACAGGTACAGTAGCATAACCTATATTTTATACACTGACAGTTACACTATGATACACCCAAATTTAACTGAATTTTATATTGCTAGTATATTAAAAATATGTTGATAGTTTTCAAGATTCATAAATGAAATCTGAGCAACTTTTCAGTATGTTACATATTGAATTACAGAATTACCTCTCCTAGTGGCCTTCTGTAGATTATATACAACCTCTCTATAACAACACCTTCAACACTTCCCTAAGCCTATAATTATTTACTATATAAATTTAACCTCTGTCGATAAACAACCTCTTCATAACAACAACTTCAAATTTCCCTAATCCTATATTTACTGTAAATTTAACCTCTGTAGAGCAACAACCTCTTCATAACAACACCTTCAACACTTCCCTAAGCCTATATTTACTATAAATTTAACCTCTGTAGAGCAACAACCTCTTCATAACAACAACTTCAAATTTCCCTAAGCCTATATTTACTACAAATTTAACCTCCGTAGATTATAAACAACCTCTTCATAACAACAACTTCAAATTTCCCTAAGCCTATCTTTACTATAAATTTAACCTCAGTCTGTAGAGCAACAACCTCTCTATAACAATGAATATGTCAGAGATATTGACATGATCCTAACCATTATGAATCAATATATAACAAGGTTCTTGCATTGAATATACCAATTTCCACAAGCAAATTGTGCAAAAATCGGTCCTTTAGACTTGTGTTTGTATATATTACACCTCGAGAGTCTTTGTGATACAACCCCGCTTATGAAAACATACAACCGAGGTTATAAAGTAGACAAGATATCAGCTGGTAAACTATGCTAATAGAAGGCTGAGGATCATGCTAAATTCTCCATACTCTACTACCCCTATAATGCTGTCAAAAAAGTCCCAAAAATAAAGAAGTCATACTTGGCATAATAATTGTACCGAACAAGGAATGCAGGTTCTTTAAGTGCATCATGACAGCTAGGATAGAAGCATTAACAATAAGAGGCTCTATCAGCCGTAGATTTTATCAACAATTAATTGTAATTTAAAGTCCTGAGCAAATTCAAACAGAATGCACCCAGCTTAGAAGGTTTCGTCACAATTTCCTTTTATTTCTATACCAAAATATATTACACACCTTTCAGGGAACAAACACACTTGTAAATACATTTTAGTAGACTTAATATGTTTAGACTATGACAAAGCAGTAAGTTTTCATCACCATGAAAATTTTGCCTACTTTAACAACAGAAAACAACACACCGAAATACAGAACACAAAATACAACTGTATCTGATATCAAGTTAAAACAATGTCACTTTATCATTACAAATAGACCTGGTCTTTGTAAGAATATCGCATTGTATCTTGATGAAAAATCATATTTAGTGAAATAGTGGTCTTTGTTCGCAGGTAGGTGATCGTTAACATAGGGTTAACTGTACCAAACATTTGGTGACATACCATACAGGGTAGCTATACCACGTGGCTTTTGACTACAGTTACAAGTAGAAATTTGTAAACATTGGAACACAAATATAGCCATAAGTATTTTATTTCTTCATCGATTTCTATAAAATATACGCCACGCTAAGGGGAATATAGTATTTGCTTTCCGTGAAAAATAAGATCTTTTTCAGCAGTTTTACCGATTTTTTTATTACCCTGTGAAACCTACACGTTCTACGGTTTCACAAGGTAATGGACAAAACGGCACAACCACTGAAAAAGATTATATATTTCATGGAAAGCAAATAATTGTCCCCTTAGCGTGGCGTATATTTCATAGAAATCGATGAAGAAATAAAATACTTAAGGCTATTTTATTTTCCAATGTTTGCAAATTTCTTCTTGTAACTGTAGTTAAAAGTCACGTGGTATTGCTACACTGCCATAGATAGTATGAGCTGTAACCTTTCAGTATCCACTATGCTATGCTATGCTATATGCTATATGCTATATGCTATATGCTATATGCTATATGCTATATGCTATATGCTATATGCTATATGCTATATGCTATGCTATATGCTATATGCTATGCTATATGCTATATGCTATATGCTATGCTATATGCTATGCTATGCTATATGCTATATATGCTATATGCTATATGCTATATGCTATGCTATGCTACGCTATATGCTATATGCTATATGCTATATGCTATATGCTATATGCTATGCTATATGCTATGCGCTATATGCTATGCGCTATATGCTATGCGCTATATGCTATGCTATGCTATATGCTATATGCTATATGCTATATGCTATATGCTATATGCTATATGCTATATGCTATATGCTATAAACTCTACAGCTACATATTTACAGTGCAATCATTGAGCTCAATGCTCGTTTTCGATCTATATAATAACTTATTCTATTCTGTTCCGTAATAACATAATCCGGTTATTATAGTATTTATACTTATATTGATCATAGATAACCTAGATTTAATAGCGTAGCGTAACAAACAGTAGTATACCAGCATGACATACCGAATGACAAAACAATTCATTGACCCAAATAAGCAATTATTGGTTATAGAAATCAAATACAACCGATTGTAATTCATATATAGGTCAAAGCGACAAAGCAAAGTTTTCATTCATTAACGTATCAATAATAAATAACTAGTTAAGAGTTATTCCCTATTTAGAACTAACTTAAATGCAGAATAAAAACACCTGCCAATTAGCTTTTAACATCCATTTAATTTCATTCACAGCAAAACATCAAATTAGCAAAAATTAACAATTTAGTAATTAAACTAATTATTTTTCCAGGAAAGATTAAAACTACAAATAGGCGAACTTGAGGCTGTCATTAGATACACAAACAAGATGATCGAGGAACTCAGCGTTCTTGCATATTTCAAAGACCTAAATATACATATGTATATTTAGGTCTTTGCATATTTAAAGCCCATCAGCTTAACCAAATTAAGGTAATGATCGATTTTTTCCAAATTGTAAAAACTTTCCATCAACTTAAATGCTTGATCCAGAATACAGATTTACTTCATGTGAAAAACAACAATGAATGCATCATGACCATAGAAAATACAAAGAATTAAACTGCAATCAGAAAAAAATTATGCAAATATGAAATTGCGATACCTTTGAAAATGAATTTAATATCCAATATTTTAATCCAAAACTATGTCAAATTGCTACTGGTGTATACCTTACAAAAATGAATTATATCCTGAATGTAGCTTTTGTAAGTAAAAATTACTCAAAATTGACGTAATATACCTTAGGAGATGAATTATAACCTGCAAGATCGAAGTCCTTCTAAGCTTTAAAATTGAATGAGTAAAATATATTTTATTTAATAATATCACCATTCACTGATGTAACATTTTCACTTTGCACTTAAAACAATCCAACCAAATAAATTACCATCAAACAATGCATTGACCAAGTGTATGTCCAATAAAGGCTTTTACACAATGCTTATATACTACCGAAATTCCGCCTGACGAATATGGACAAATAGGTTTAAACAACACACAAAAATACCTCTATTCCCTTTGAAGTAAATTAAAAATAACTATTAATTAAGACAATTTGACTACGATAAACAAGAGTCACCTAATACCGAGTGCAAGATCATTCAGTACTCTTAATATCATTATTTTGTTTATAGATCCGACATGTAGAGTGTAACAATTCACACTATAAATATCCTAAGTATGTCACATTGTACCGAAAATACAGGAAAATAGAAAATACGGCACTAAAGCGCTGATTAACACAACAACAAATCATCTGATATGACTCGAAATCTCGAGTACAATTGTATCGGCAACGATAAACGATAGCCTTAACTATAGTGTCCACTCACAAACTTTGCATTGACAATCAATTGCCAAGCAGTATACTGCTAAATAAGCGATCCACTTACAAGGTCCTTTCACAGTTATTTGATCCATTCACAGTAACTAAAGTTAACCGAGTGAGCTTGGCTTCACTTCATTGAAGAATTTTGTAAAGCTACTCACTTGGAAACTGATTATCAGAATACCATCACTGATATCGAAATGATAGCCCAAGAAATCTACCCTATCATATCTTGAGCCATCTTTAGCTACTGTACTTAACACATGAATTCACCATATACATAGTTTTGATTGGGCAATTCGATTGGGCAAATTACGTCTCTATATATTTCAGCAAAATTAATTGACCCATTTAGCTATAAATTCTTTTTCAGCACAACTGATTGACCCATTTTGCTATAGATGTCGCTTGTCTAGATTTAAATTACATACAAAAGGGGTCAAGGACATTTATGCCTTTATTTAAAGGTTTTGCTGTATATGACTATATATATGACTGCACCATGCAGCGCTGCCCATTCAGTTATCAATCGACAAAAATAGAGCACTAATCGTGATGTGACTGGTGCACATATTTGGATGTGTACGGTATTATATCCCCTTAAGTTAAATGGCTTCTTTGCATGCAAGCTAGCATCTATGCACAGATCTCTGAAGTGAATAATTTGATAGGCTTGTTAAATATTCAAGACTTCAATTCAAATGAAATAGTAATTATAGGGAGATTGGGTCAAGTAACCTTCTGAAAGAAAATCTGATAAGTACAAATCCTACAATAAGCCATTCAAATATGTATGCTAAAGATATTGTTATATAAAAGATTTCTTAAGTTTTTATTCATTTCTAAGATTCACCATTTGATGTTTTACATTGATGCTTTTCTTGTTATAAATTGTAAAGTCCTGTAAGGATATTGTGAGAGTGATGTTGTTGTTTATATGTACACAAAAGATTACAACCATTGTCTGAACAGGTAGAGCAAATATAGTGATGTAAGTTTAGCATTTGAATTATAGCTGTCTGGATAAGCCTTTATAATTGGTTTTACACAGTAATAGATTCGAACGCAGCTGCATCACTCTATTCTATCGCTGACTGGACTATACTGCTGACATTTCACTTCAAAACATCAGTTCAAACTTATCGATAGCGATCATGAACACATCCACCTGAACACATAGTGACCTACCAGTATAATTTATCCATAAAATGAACATCAACTGTTGTTTATGTATCCTTCACACCTGTCCCCCCCCCCCGCACAGAAATACTGTCAATTACCTGCAAGATGTACATGTGCAAGACAAACACGATCTCCAGCCATAATAGATCTACTGTAAATCAAGAGTTTAATTTTTATATTAATAACATGCGAAATCATTATTCTCGGGTAAATTTTGCCACACAAAGTCAAGCAAGAAATGGACATTGTCAACGACATGAATTTAAAATTCTTGCGAAACAAAAAATCTAGAAATTTTATGAACAAGACTGCGTTCAATAAACGCTTATGCCCCCTGTGGAAGCCTTGTCCATAAACAAGTCTAAGTCCAAAATTAGGTCAAGGTCAAGGTCAAAATGGGATCAGGTGATACTGGCGTGTGGAGAGTGTTCATATACAGCATCTATGCAAGTATAAAAGCTTTGTAGCAAGCCATATTAATGCTAGAAGAAACGGTCAATTTGGGTTAACCAGGACGGACAAACGAACGAACGAACGGACAGGTGCATCACTATATGCCTCCCTATCTATCGATACAGGGCATAAAAATCGCACAATAAAAGTAACGCGAAAATAAAGTGATTTACAGTATATTACTGTGGAACCAATGAAAGAATGAATCTGTTAACTCAATCAAAATATCTCCTTTATGTGTTAAACATTAGGGGGGGGACAACAATTACCATTAACAACATGTTGCAGACTCTTTGTTACTATTTTTTGTGAGTAAATTATTGTTCAGTATACCTATTGATAGATAAATGAATGCAATGAGTAAATGATTGTTCATTATACCTATTGATAGATAAATGAATGCAATGAGTAAATTATTGTTCATTATACCTATTGATAGATAAATGAATGCAATGAGTAAATTATTGTTCATTATACCTATTGATAGATAAATGAATGCAATGAGTAAATGATTGTTCATTATACCTATTGATAGATAAATGAATGCAATGAGTAAATTATTGTTCATTATACCTATTGATAGATAAATGAATGCAATGAGTAAATTATTGGCTTTTTATTACCAGTTTTTATGTGGAATGTTTGGTTACGGTTAATTATATACATGTTTAATTGTTTTGTCGTACATGTTTATTGTTATATGTATGTACAGTGTATTGTTATATACATGTCAGACTGAACATGAATACATGTATAACATTATAAAATTATAATTATGTACATAATTATATATACAATTATATAATAAAAGGTAACAGTATAACTGTCCAATTTTCCCCCAGAAAGAAACTGACTTGTCAGATCCCCCCCCCCCCCAGTCATGTTTTTCCTCCTATAACTTAAATGCTTTGCAATCGGACTAACTGGACATAATTAACTTTCAACAAGCCCATTACTCCAAAGATCAATAAACCATTTACTGATAAATAGTAACTCTAGATCTGTCAATCTATACTGATATTAACAAGCAACCAGTCGACCGTGTAGTGTTGATAGTATCCATGTTTGTTTATTGACAAGGCTAGAGTTAGCTCCGGCGAGCTATAGTGTTTTTATTATCAATGTTTGTTTATTGACAAGGCTAGAGTTAGCTCCGGCGAGCTATAGTGTTTATATTATCAATGTTTGTTTATTGACAAGGCTAGAGTTAGCTCCGGCGAGCTATAGTGTTTATATTTTCAATGTTTGTTTATTGACAAGGCTAGAGTCATCTCCGGCGAGCTATAGTGTTTATATTATCAATGTTTGTTAATTGATAAGGCTAGAGTTATCTCTGGCGAGCTATATCAAGCTCCCTCTATGTTCAAACACTGAACAACAAGACCACACAACAACAGTAAACCATTAGCCTACACAAACATTTCTCAGAAACAACACAAGAAACAACATACTGTAAAATCTCATATTTTCGTGAGTATTAAATTTGGTGAATTTTGATAAAACTGCATTTTCGTGGGGTTGTAAATAGATGAATTACAGAACATGAAAGGGTAAACCAATGTCTGAATTTGTAAGGTCGATTTATCGTGGGGATTAGATTTCGTGGTCGTGTTAAAATAACGAAATCAACAAAAATTTAACTCCCTCGAAAAATAATTATTTTACAGTAGGAAATATGATGATCATGTTCAAATCAACAAAATTTATCCACATTTCCTGTTAAATCGTGTATCTTTTATCAGATCAACAAAATTCACTCCAGGAACACCAATCCAATATGATAAGGATCAAAACATTTATATGATTCATCACGAAAAAACACCAGTATAATATAATACACCACTAATATAATGAACATGATCTTATAAAGTTTTCCAACACTAACAGAGCCAACAACAACCTTCAGACTGCAAATTTTAAGAAACACATTCCGTAAAAATCTCCAATGTTTTATTTTTTCCAACACAGAGCAAATGACCAACCTGACTGCAAATTTTAAGAATCCCATTTTTTCTGCAATACAATCAATAAGAAATAATAATAAAACAAGACTGCGTTCAATAAACGCTTATGCCCCCTGTGGAAGCCTTGTCCATGAATAAGTCTGAGTCCAAAATGAGGTCAAGGTGAAGGTCAAAACGGAGTCAGGTGATACAGGTGTGTGGAGAGTGTTCATATACAACATCCATGCAAGTTTGGAAGCTTTGTAGCAAGCCATAATGATGCTAGAAGAAACGGTCAATTTGGGTTAACCAGGACGGACAAACGGACGGACGAACGGACGGACAGGTGAATCACTATATGCCTCCCGATCTATCGATACGGGGGGCATAAAAATCTGCTCTTCATATCTAATTCCAACAAATAATGAATTACTGGCATAACAAGCAAAGTCCAATTTCCAAACACTCTGCGGCAATCAGACCACAGCAGTCAGCCTGTCTGTTTTCATTCAGTTTTTTCAGGGATCCCATCAAAATCAATCTCTATCATACTTTGTATAATCCTCTTGAAATACTCATTTAAATCCACAAGGGAGCATCACGGAAAATGAATCCAGAAACAGCAACCATATATTTTATTCAAGAAATAAATCAGCATACTTTCATTCACATGGACTTATATTTCAGAATGGGGGAACCCCTAACTACTCTCTAAAACTCCACCGGTCCTATCATGCGGATTACTCTGCTTTTATCCCTGTTTTGTTTGTTGCACATGGTAGTAATTAGGCTAAAATATTTGCAACATTAATTATCAGATCAAATAATAAATTTGGCTACATGCTGTTTACACACCATGGTTTATAATTTTTTATGGCCCTAACATATTAGGTAATACAGAAGTGAGAAATTTCATATCTAAAATCAATGATATTTCAGTTAAAAACAAGGATAAAGTCAGAGGATCTCAACTTGTTAGGACCGGTATGCTAATTGGTCTACCTCGGGCTTTATCTTACAAGGGAGATAATTTATATGTCACTTATGTCTCTCATTGCAACTACAACAATTCTTAAACAACCCAAAGTGAACACATTGAATCTATTGATGAATTGACAGGAGCGATGCATATTGCAGAGCCAGAATGCAGCCTTCAGGATTGCGCGTGCAATGACTCACTGCAGTATCAGGGAGTTTCAAATGACCCCTTAATTCAACTGTAAACTGAGGTCACAGCCCTGAAACATTACCTGTTATTTGAGATCGCAGCATGTTCGCGGGACATCAAAATCAAAGCCAGCAGCTTACAGAACATTGATACAGCAATTAGCATTACATAGATCAACACCAAGCAATATGGAGCGACTGATAAGCCACAAATGTTTGTACGATTCTAACTAAATAATGTCCAATTTTATCTTTTAACTGATACATTACACCTGTATAGTTTCATAACAAGATGTAATCCAAGTAATCATTATCGTAAAGTTGATAAACAAGTAAACACAGAAGCCACAAAAAAAGTCTGTTCTTGGAACAGCCAGGGTAATACAGTCAGATCTCGTTACAACGACACCCGATATACCAACAATTTCGTTATAACGACACCAATTGGTGGGGACGAATTCTATACAACGTTAATTTTATCCGTTATAACGACATATTCACTTACCGACACCGACAGCAAAACAATGGGAACGAATCAAGTGTTTACACAGTAATTAATACTCAATATACTGACACTATCAAGGGACTATTTTTTACACTTGAATTATTTATCGGCTTTACACAAAGTCGCCGTCTAAGCAAGGAGCCTAATTATGTAATTATACTTGTGAAAATCATCTTAATTGCTCTCATTATAATAGCGGAACCTTTCACAGTCGAATCACAGTTTGTGAAATACGGCTCGCGCATTCGTAATCAAGGGAGATAAGCAAAGTCATCGCATATATTCTTATTTTAGAAATCGTAAGGGTCACGAAATAAACGATGTCAATCGAGATTTCTCGACATGATTTATTAATTCATCAATTCTTAAAGTCGATAGGGTATAATTAGTAACAGAATGAATCACCAATTTATTCTCTAGAGCGTTATATTTTATAGGTTACTGTAGTAGTATCCGGACATCTTTAAATTCGGACACACGTTATTTGGAGCTCTCTCAAAATATTGTATTTTATTTTAAATATTATTTTATGCAATTATGATAATTTCATACTGCTGATTTTGCTGATTATGACAATTTTATGACATAATAAATTATATGTTTATCAATAATTGATTTTTATGAAACAATCTCCCAATCAAAATTCCCGTCACTAGTGAAATTCAGTATAACGACAAATTTGTTATAACGACATTTTGATCGGGAACGAACAGTGTCGTTGTATCGAGATCTGACTGTATATCAGGTAATATATCAGGTAATATATCAGGTAATATATCAGGTAATATATCAGGTAATATATCAGTAACTGAATGTAAATCAATACGGATCAAGCAATGGAAAATGTAAGGCAATAAAAGACAAGGAGGCCATATATTAAGACAACATAATTATAGAATGGTCAACTGCAGCATTTGGAGATATGTAGCCAGGCAACCGAGCATGGTCAACTGAACAATTTAGAGTAATGTTGCCAGGCAACCGAGCATGGTCAACTGCAGCATTTGGAGTCTCATTGCCAGGCAACCAAGCATGGTCAACTGCACCATTTGGAGTCTCGTTGCCAGGCAACCGAGCATGGTCAACTGCACTGTTCAGAATCTCCTTGCCAGGCAACCAAGCATGGTCAACTGCACTGTTCAGAGTCTCCTTGCCAGGCAACCAAGCAAGGCCAACCGTTACTGCATCTTTCAGAGTCTCGTTGCCAGGCACTCAAAGAAAACCGCCAGAAGGGATCTGGATCATCCCCATTGTAACATATACAGTGACAGATAAATACTAGAGAATGATCACAGGACTGCAACTATCTCAGTGAAAACAGACATTCAAGTATGGTTACATGAATGTTGCAAGCCAGAAAGGTGGACCATTCCCATTGTAACATAGGTGACAGAGAAATGCAAGAAACCATGATCACAGGACTGTACAATCTCAGTGAAAACAGACATTCAAGTATGGTTACATGAATGTTGCAAGCCAGAAAGGTGGACCATTCCCATTGTAACATATATATAGGTGACAGAGAAATGCAAGAAACCATGATCACAGGACTGCACAATCTCAGTGAATCCAGACATTCAAGTATGGTTACATGAATGTTGCAAGCCAGAAAGGTGGACCATTCCCATTGTAACATAGGTGACAGAGAAATGCAAGAAACCATGATCACAGGACTGCACAATCTCAGTGAATCCAGACATACTATAGGATAGCTTGGATGTTGCCAGACAAGAAAAATATTCAAAATGCATTAGTGTATGCTTCTTATTTGACAATTACCAAGGGAGGAGGTATCAATAACTCATCAGCACTTATACCTCTGTAGTAGGCATTGTACGGGAATGAATAAATAATGAGAGAGACTTGAGGGTGTATCTTACATACCGACACAAACAAAACGTGGAAGATCTGACTGCCATATTTAGACAGATTTTATGAATGGAATAAAGTTCCAGACACAGGATTACAGAAGTTTAGGAGAGTGAATTTAAAGGTGCTGCCTCACAGATCGGGCTAAAAATTTTGTATGACATAAGTTTCCTACCTTACCAAGTATTTATATAATAGAAAGTCACTGGTGGTTGCTTTATGAAAGATTTATGGCATATAAGCAATTTAAATCACTCTTGATGTTTGGCACTCAGTATTTTTCTGTTTGAAAATATCGCAGAGCTTCCTTCCAAAATGTTCTATGAATTATGTAATTTAGACATGATCAAACTGTAACTTCAACAAACTAAAGCCTAAACATCTGTGAGGTATTCGGTTCGTTTCGCAATGCGTTTTCATCGAATGCAAACACATTTCAGGCAATTTAAGTGATAGAAGTGCTAATTCTATAGGGTATCAATACCCTATAGAATTTTGGGTGTAAAAATGCTAAATTACTACAAAATGCCTATGTTTCCCAGGTTATTTTTTATGTCAATGTGGTTGTTTATGGCATATACAGGAAACTATACCAAAATTACATGAATGTTTGACAAGTTAATTTTATTTTTGCAATAGACCAAAACGTGAGGCAGACCCTTTAAAGCAGTAGAACAACTTATTTCTGAATGAAGATGCATTACTGGTATACATATGTTAATTACTGGTGATGCATGACATGAAGGGCTCGATACTAACACTTGTCCGGTGGTCCGAGATCAGTGGTTTTTATGGGGGACCACTAACTAATGGAAGGCAGCTGGTCCCATTGATTAAAGAACATACCAAGAAAATTAGTTTTCTAACATGATATTATAGCTGTTTAAATGGAAACTTTAAACTGATGAAGGATATTTTTGAATGGAATCACAGTAATTGTTTAAAGCTACAACAAAACACTGTAATAAGAATATGGAAGCATTATACTGTGAAAGCTGCTCAATCAGCAGTTAAAGGACCACCTGGAATTGTGTCGGACCAGCAATTCTCATAAGCTGCTTATCCTTAGGGCCACCATTGAAAATCTAGATGTTTCAAGCCCTGGCATGTATTTAACAGACTGCAGCAACTATAATGTTTAATGAAATTGATGAAATATTAAACTGCAAAAAAATCCAGCCATTATTAGACAAATATATATAATCTATAACTATAAAACCTGATTAAGAACTATAAAATATAAGCTGACCTACGTTATAATTATTTTCTATCCAAATATAATACGAGCTGGCATTTCAAGCCAGACTGACCATTATGTCCCCGACCCTATTATCATAGTATTAAATGTCCTGCCTCAACTAATGGTCAGTCATCTTCGACTACAACATCATTATCAAATGTCCCTAACTAGTATAATGATCTGACTGTTTACATGTCTGAGTAGCTAAATGACCACTTAGACCAAGATTTCTAGTCATACAGAACTTTAACTGGCAGATATATAGCTAGAACAAAGTTGATAATTACTAGATAAATTCTCTTGAGAAGGTCAAAGGTCAAAGTTCAAAATATTATATCAATCAAAGTTTGTGAATGAATAAATTAATGAAATAGGGGAGATCACCTGTTCATATGCAAAGTGCCCACCAGCAATCTATTTGATGAATGAACAATAAAAACCTGCTATTCACCAATAGCTAGCTGGTGCATATGAATAACTCTGTATACAAACATGATCTCTTCTATTGCTATAGTTCGCTGGAGATAACTCTAGCCTTATCAATAAACAAACGAAGCAAATTATAAACACTGCACGGTCGACTGGATCCCAGTTAACAGTGTAGATTTAAAGAGTATCGTTAAAAGTGTATAAGCAACAAGATTGAATAAAAATGAATATCGAAAATGTATTTCATTTTCATTTGTAAACAAAGGCTAGTGTTATCTCGGGCGAACTATAAAAGAAATATGCTGCTTTTTAAATTTACATTCCAACATGTTTTCAAATACCCCCTCCACTTCAATGTCATTGCTGATAAATCAATGATATGCTTTCAAGTAACATAAATAATGACTTGAACCCCCTTTAATTAATTAAACTCATTAGAGAAATTAATTAATAAAATTTCACCAATTATGAGGGAACACAAATGCACATAATACATCCAGTACCATATACATTTCATAAATGAAATTAATAAACAATTTGTAAATCCATAAAACAGGAACAATTTTTTTTACAAAGGGTCTTTCAGTAATCCAATGATGACTCCTTTTCAGTCCCAATTATTCGATAGTTTGAAACTGTGAGTCTGGACCGAGTACTAACCCAATTAGAGCACATAGTAATAAATCTTTTTCACACACTCACAAAGCGAATGTCACAAAACAGATGGGAACACCGAACAAAAGACAGACAACTATGATGAAGGCCATGGTCACTCAATTAGTGGCACTCGACAAAAACGCTACTGTAAAGTCACATATTTTCGTGGGTATTAAATTTCGTAAATTTTGATAAAAATCCATTTTCGTGGGGTCGTTAAATCGTTGATTACAAAACATGGAAGGGTAAAACCCTGTTATATATTTGGGAGTTTGATAAATCCTGGGCATTAGATTTCGTGGTCGAGTTCAAACTACGAAATCAACAAAAATTCAACTCCCTCGAAAAATAACGATTTTACAGTATTTTAAGTCAATAATAGCCAGGGAACAGTAATAAATGGTAGGGGGACATATTAACATTCCTCCTGACTCTATTATCAGAGTAAACTTACTAAATTGACCATAAAATGTGATGTGGAGACCATTATAATAGAAGCACAAGGCCGCTGTGAATGACCCATACAGCTGAAGGTCAAGCAGCAGCTTCAGTGAAGCAGTGAAAACAATTTGTGTAGTTAGTATTTGTATTTGGCTATTCGGAGGGTACGGTATATATCTTATACTAATTTATTGAAGGTCGATTGTGCAACAAGTTTTTCCAACTTATATTAATCACTCTCGGCACCTCATTCCTGATGTTATACATCGCCATGATAGTATGTGAGGGTATATAGTACATACAGACTTTTAATTTTCACAAAAAGAAACAGCAAGAGGTCTATTATAATTTTGTAGCTATATATATGCATTGACTATACCCAGTATAAGGCTGATTCGGAGGGTATTTAAGCACATGCATTTTATAGACTTTTAATTTTACAAAAAAGAAACAGCAAGAGGCATTTATGATTTTGGGTATTTTTAGGTTTACAGTAAGAGGAACCTCAATCATAATTATGCAAACATGAAAATAATTCAGCACTTGAGAAAATTAAGAAACTTCAAGACAGCTTTTAATCTGCCTGAGTTTGGCATATTATTTGTCGATGTTCATTATAAGCAACTTATACTTACAAGTTATTATAAGCACAATACGGTCTCGAAATTTTCTCTAGTATATAATTATTATGAAGTATACTTCAGACACAATTATATAATTTTGACGTTTATCTTGAATTATGTGTCTTCTGAGTACAATGTCAGTTGAAGATGTTGTACAGACAAGACTAATACAACTTTACAAGTGCTCATATTGATTTTGAACTAGAAGGAGATTTTAAGCACAAAAATTATAATGTCTCCCCGGCACAAGGGGCCATAACTCATTCCCCGGCACAAGGGGCCATAACTCATTCCCCAGCACAAGGGGCCATAACTCATTCCCCGGCACAAGGGGCCATAACTCATTCCCCGGCACAAGGGGCCATAACTCATTCCCCGGCACAAGGGGCCATAACTCATAACAATAATCATCCAGACTGAATTCCTGATGATTTGCGCAGCTTATAGACTCAGCGGTGTAGAAATGTTTTCATGGAGCATTAAGTTAACCTTTAAAAGTAAGTAGTGTATTTGAAGGTTGAAGAAGACCTTTATTAAAAGTAATAACTACAAAGCTTGTCAAGTGATTTTACAAAACTAATGATGATTCATACAATGAACTCTTGCAGACCAAAAAAATTACGTGTCCACAATAAGCAGTCATTAAAGAATTATAAAGACGTTAAGTTTAAGATTTTCTAAAGAATTATAAAGACGTTAAGTTTAAGATTTTCTAAAGAATTATAAAGACGTTAAGTTTAAGATCTTCTAAAGAATTATAAAGACGTTAAGTTTAAGATCTTCTAAAGAATTATAAAGACGTTAAGTTTAAGATCTTCTAAAGAATTATAAAGACGTTAAGTTTAAGATTTTCTAAAGAATTATAAAGACGTTAAGTTTAAGATTTTCTAAAGAATTATAAAGATGTTAAGTTTAAGATTTTCTAAAGAATTATAAAGACGTTAAGTTTAAGATTTTCTAAAGAATTATAAAGACGTTAAGTTTAAGATTTTCTAAAGAATTATAAAGACGTTAAGTTTAAGATTTTCTAAAGAATTATAAAGACGTTAAGTTTAAGATTTTCGTAAGTGCTTTGATAAAACAGCACCCTGATGCTAGATTAAAGTATATTTAGTAGATAATTCTTCTCTGTCAGAATGAATAATACAGGGAGACATAAATACTGAGACTGTGTAGACTATTGAAAATGATGATATTAACATAGCAAGACAAAATATATGCAATACTGTAAAAGATATTTTTAGGAATAATTATATATTTATCTATTCTGAGAGTCTGTCTATTGGAGACGATTTACCGTACTGTCACCAGACAATTGACTTCGTGATTTACTTTATAGGAGGACATTTCCGAGGAACAAAAAGTTAGCAAATTCCGAATTTCAGACATTAATTGGCATACAAAAATATTGACATTTTTTTAAAGTTCAGTATTTGTAGGGTTTTTTTTTTTTTTTTTTTTTTGGAGGGGGATCATTTAAACAGGTGCTTAGGTCAGGGTAGACAAAGCCTCATCTACACGGTAAATATTATAAATACAGTTGTCAATACAGATACATGTACTGCATGACAAACATTAACAGTCAACATTAAAGTAGCTGATAAAATCTAGAACACGTGATTTACACTTTAATTTCTACATCATGTTTTAGATAGGCCATAAGGTAAAAATGTCTTTATTTTATAGTCATTAAATCACCATCAACCAAAGCCCACCCTTGGCCCTTAATAGGATCAAACAACACAAAGTCCTTGTTACTTCAAATACAAAACATTTCATTTCATGGTGTACCTAGTTTAACAAGTGATATCAAAGAAAAGAACAAAGGAAATTTTCTACAATGATTGTTTCATAAAATAATAAATCATTTTTTTTCTTAAAAACATGAAGCCCATAGACCGTAGCAACCAATTTGCTGCAAACCATAGGCCGACAAAATTTAATGTTGTTACATTTCCATTTCACCGAGTTTAATTTCACTTTTACGACCATTTTCCAAGTGTTTCCAACTCAGTACATCGATATACCCTTTTTAAGTCAAAATGATGAGATGACAAAACTGCTAACAAGACAAGCATAGCCGCAAACATCCAAGGATGCTGTTTGGACAATGACTCATTAGAATCTACCATTTGTCCTTTTCTAAAATGAATATACTCTTTCAAACTACACTGATAACAAACGGATAGTCAACCGTGCAGTGTTTATATTATCCATGTTTGTTTATTGATAAGGCTAGAGTTATCTCTGGCGAGCTATGATATCAGACTATATATATATTATAACTAGACCACATAAACAAAATCAAAGCTTAGCTATGTGTAGGACCACATAAACCACAAAGCTATAGAGACCACATAACAATAACCACATTCACATTGTCGGTCATAAAACCATAGACCACATTATCAAGCAATTCATGAACCCAAAACTTTTTTTCAGCTGATACATAATAATATAAGACAATTTAAGGCAGGCTTAATCTTTGTACCAGCTGTTACTGAGAATGACTCGGTCTATAAGTTACATAATAGAATATCAGAAATTCATCAAATATCCTACCAAGAAACTACGTATACAGCTTACGATGTCAAGCTAATTGGTTTATTGTAAAGGACATCAGAGTATAGGTGACATCTGCATTATAATTAAGTCTATAGCACAGTCAGGATAACAAGTAATTAAGAATTGCAAGCAACACAGAAGTCTCCTACCGGTTTTAAGCCATTTTCAATGTTTCTGTTGCCATAGCAACCACAATTTTTGTCAAAATAAAAATATTTTTAGACATGCATAATCCCCTCATTGCCCCCTATCCACATATCAAGTTTAAAAAAGCTAGCTTGAAAACTGTTTGAGTTATGTCAGGATCCAGATTTTTTGACGGACGGACTGACTGACGGACGGAGGGCAAACCTATAGTCCCCTCCAGTCAAAAACCGGTAGGGGACTAATTAAGTCTATAGTCTAGTCAGGATAAAAATCCAGTGACGTAGCGGTCGAGTCCACTTTAACGGTGTAAAACCAATTATAAAGGCTAATACTGTACAAACAACTATAAATTCAATGCTAAACTAAACTTCGCTCTACCTGTTTAGACAATGGTTGTGGATTTTTGCGTACACATAAACTGCAACGTCACTGTCACAATATCCTAACTGGACTGTACAAGGTATATGATAAATACTATGTACAGTCCAATCTGTGTCACAGTGTATAAGTAATCAACTTCCGTTATCACAATAAGGAGTACACATAGAATTATAGAGTCTTGCAATAAGTCGTACAGTGATAGGAAATCACCTGATGTTTCAATCACAACAAGTCATACAAGTTGAATTGGATAGTATCCCAATAAGTTGTACAGTGATAGGAAATCACCGGATGTTTCAATCACAATAAGTCATACAACTTGAATTGTATAGAATCCCAATAAATCATACAGTGATTTGATTTATACGCAGTGTGTGTAGGTGGTCACCTATATACATTAAAACAACCACCTGTCTTCTATGTTTTTAATGTTTTCTGTGAGTGCTGCCTACCCTGTCTGACTTAATATTATCTTTTTGTACTGGACATTTAGAGATTGATAAAATCCACCCACGCCATCGATCTGCATGGTCATCCTGTGCCACACACAGTGTTAAAAGCTCTAAAATCACAGGGCAAGCTGCTTAACAAATTCACAAAAAATCTTAATACCGCAATAAAATAGTTTAATCTCCACTATTCATTATTTAAAACCATAAAATGCAACATTTAATATTACATAATTATCCTCTTCCTAGAATGAAAGGATTTACAAAGTATAATGTACTATCATAGTAATCTGCCGGACATCTGACTCCATCGGTAGCCTACAGCGATGATAATACGATGATTAATACGATGGTGATACGATGATTATAATACGATGATAATACAAAGATAGTACCAAAGAATTTATTGCAATAAAAAAAATCATAATCCAGACCCTGCAAGACGAAAATGTTGCAAATTCAGCTAAATCCATATAATATAAACTGTGTTAGTGATTAATATCTTTTTCTACAGTTTGAACAGGAAACTAAACAAATCATAAGACCATATGGCATGATGTGGCCAACGAATGAGTAAGTTTCATATATAAAAGGAACACAAAACCTTATACTGAAATTCAATAAAAAAAATTGCTCAAAATTTATGTAAGATAGGAAATTTTGATGAATTTTTATATATATACCAAACCCTCATTATTGCAGTAACGAACACTGATAATCAGTTTGCAAACCCTTTTATGTTCTACGGTAACTTTCAATTTTCATTATGATTATTCCATCCTTCAAAAACATGACAGCGATAACAATACATTTTGATGATCTTAAAGGTCACAAGTCATCAAAACTACAAACACTAGATCTATATCATTCGCGATTATGCAGCAACATTTTATTCAAGTACCAAAACCTCATTTAAACTTCCTAATTTGATCATTGACAGTCAGAATGATTAAATTGACCTTTAAATCCATCTTTACACAAAAACACTTCCCAAGAAATAAACCAACCAGAAAAGAATGTTGCGCAAAAACTGCATTGTGACTTCAGTCAGTGTAGCAATACCACGTGACTTTTGGCTACAGTTACAAGCAGAAATTTGTAAATATTGGAAAATAAAATAGCCATAACTATTTTATTTCTTCGTCGATTTCTTTGAAATATATGCCACGCTAAGGGGGGAATCATTTGCTTTCCTTAAATTATAAAATCTTTTTCAGTGGTTGTGCCGTTTTGTTCATTACCCTGTGAAACCGTGGAACGTGTAGGCTTCACAGGGTAATTGAAAAATCGGTAAAGCTGCTGAAAATTTTTTTATATTTCATGGAAAGCAAATAATTTCTTCCTTAGCGTGGCGTATATTTTATAGAAATCGATGAAGAAATAAAATACTTATGGCTATTTTATTTTCAAATGTTAACAAATTTTTTCTTGTAACTGTAGTCAAAAGTCACGTGGTATTGCTACACTGTTCAGTGCAGCATGAAAACATAGGATAAAATTGTTTAAAGCACAGTCGGCGCACCTTGCAAATTTCTTACACTAATCAAATAATAAATCCGCAAACATTGTTTTATTTCCATTCACCGAAAAAATGAATAGCGGTGTTTAACTGTCTCTTGAACATTGAATCAACACTCGGTCACTATATTTATGCAGAGGTAACAATAAGATAGGCCAAAGTCTCGATAAAATGATTTTATCCAATAGCGAATCAATAAACTCCTGTTACAGTCCTGTAGTTGTACTGAAAGGGTAAATATTTATACCTACTTGCTAGCCGATATATACCACACATCATGTTGATAGTGGTGGACAATAGTTTAAGTAACAACGAAGTTAGATTTAAATGGCGATCTGATCGAATATAAATCTAAATCACAGTTGCGGAATGGTTTATGAATACTCACTCTAATTCTCACCCCACTAACTGCCCACAAGACAGCTCGAGATCTGAGAGACTAAAGATAATATCAGCGTCTAGACTATGATCTCAAAGAAACCTCCAGAAAACCTCACAGCTCAAAATTAAGATTTTCCTCAAATCAAAGTCTAAGATTGAGACTTATCTCATGAATTTGGCTGTTGTAAACTTGAATGAATGTGGCAGGCTTTGAGCTGAGATTAAGCTCAGACTGATATTTTTATTATTGCCTATTCAGGTTTTAAACGCAGTTTCTCAATAATATTTCAGTATACTTATGTACGGTGACTGATTCACCTAACCAGGCCCCGATCTCCCAAAGCGTCTCAGTTTGAGAAAAATCTCATCTCAAGTGTCTATTAGATAATTTCCGTGTGAAATTGTACTCAAAATTCGCATTACAAAACTGAAAACCTTATTCTTTGTTTATAACAGTAAACTATAGAGAACGCGAACTTTAAGTTTATCTCAAATTCTGACTCTGATTTGAGCAAAATCTCAATTTGAGATGAGATTTCTACTTGAGATGCTTCGGGAAATCGGGGCCTGTTCTCTTTGATTAAATAATCCTTACCAGTACCAATTAGGAGAAGAGGACACAAAGAACCCTGGACATCAACTAGAGGAAGTTAAGAATGTCATGAGGAAGCGAAGGCCACAAACCAGACTCGATGGAAAGCTGTAGTGAAGGTCGTATATTAATGCTCCAACAGGACTGAAGAGGACTAAGTTAGTAAGAAAGTACCATTTTAACATTCTCTGCTATCATGAATTACATGAATAACTTCTCCACATGCGGAGGAAAATCTTCATTGATGTCAAATTTTCATGGAAGGGTATAATGACCTGCCACAGCCCGCAGGAATTGAACCTGGATAACAAGTGCATGTACAATTGCGATACAAAAATCCGCTAGTATTTACCTTCCCTAACTTTTGGCCAAGGTGTATTTATTTGTTATCAAAATATGGATCTACACATATTCTACGGAAGACCCACCTATTAAATAAATACTACTAAACAATTATTTATTTAGGGAACCTATTTATGCACTGTTCTGAAAAATCTGACAAGTCAACATAAGTACCGGCCACATTTTACTGTGTATTTAAAGTAACCAAAATTATTCCATGTCTCAATATACAGTAAAAATATTGACACAACTTTGTCATAATAAACTAATCGAGGTCAAAGTGCGTACAAACTTAAGGAAATTAAACAGTCAGAGAATTCACATTATGCCAGTGCAGCGCAGATCAAGCGCAGACTAGCTTGTTGTTTGTCGAAAGTCACTTTAAATTGAATTCAATTATAATTTATGGTCAAAATTTATTTAAACGTATTTGATTGATAAAAGGCGTAATGTTAATTTGTTGGACAACTGGGTACTGTTTTATCAAAGCACTTACGAAAATCTTAAAGGTTACGATAAAATTTAAATTCTTTATAATTCTTTAACAACTGCAAATTGGTGACTGATATGGTCTGTAGGAGTTCATTAACTGAATCATTATTAGTATTGCAGATCCATCAACAATACTCAACAAATTATAAAGGATTTAAATTTTATCGATTTTACGATTTTGGTAAGTGCTTTGATAAAACAGTAGACTTGTATCTGGCACCTAAATCTTCCTGACTGTTGAACTACCTTAAATAATCATCAAAATAAGGTCCGTCTGACTGTTGAACTACCTTAAATAATAATCAAAATAAGGTCCGTCTGACTGTTGAACTACCTTAAATAATAATCAAAATAAGGTCCGTCTGACTGTTGAACTACCTTAAATAATCATCAAAATAAGGTCCGTCTGACTGTTGAACTACCTTAAATAATAATCAAAATAAGGTCCGTCTGACTGTTGAACTACCTTAAATAATAATCAAAATAAGGTCCGTCTGACTGTTGAACTACCTTAAATAATAATCAAAATAAGGTCCGTCTGACTGTTGAACTACCTTAAATAATAATCAAAATAATGTCTTTCTAGCTGATGAACTAACTTGAATGATCACTGAAGTAAAGTCCATCTGACTGTTGAACAATCTTAAAATTATCATCGAAATAAGGTCCTCTTTGAGAATAGAAAATACAAGAGGTAGGAAAGTTAACCACTCTTCAACTCCTAACCCCATAATCAGGGGCCGGGATTACAACAAATACTTACACTCAGCACTCAACACTCAAATATTGAAATTCATTCTTTTGAGGTTCATTGCAACATTTCTTCACAGCCAGAAGTTGTTATAATGTTAAATAGGTGCTAAATATTATTTTTTGCTCATTCCATAGTGTAATATAGTGTATTTGTGAGCTATAAATGTAATTCATCAGTCTGAGTGCTGAGTGTGGCACTCAGACTCAATAGTTACATATATACCCCATAAGTAGTACACAATGGCATAGAATATGTATCAAATGTTATTTTCAACACTCATATAACAATTCCATACATTTTCCACATCTAGATTTGCAATCTATGACATATAATAGCTCATTATATAACATTTTCAATATTTGAGTGCTGAGTGTTGAGTGTAAGTATTCGTTGTATGTACAGCCCATTAAAATTTCTATCTAAATTTATCCTGCTATAATATTTATAGTGGATTATAGCACCGATAATTTGACATGATCCTGACCTTTATGCATGAATATATTACAAGGTTCTTGCGTTGAATATATCAATTTCCGCGAGCAAATTGTGCAACATCGGTCTTTACATTTGTGTTGGTATTACTCCTCGAGCGTCTTCGTGATATTTTCCGCTTATGAAAACATACACCCGGGATTATAAATATAGACAATATATCAGCTGTTAAATTATGCTAATAGAAGTTCGAGAGTCGTGTCAAATTCTCTGGGCTATAGCTTTAAATTAAATTAGGGTATACACCAGACATTTTTTGCATGAATAAAAAAACCCTCCCAGTATTTAATGTTAATTATGATTTAAGTATTTGCTGTTAGAGTCTGAATGACCAATCTTGTATCAACCCATTTCTCCATACCTACTATTCTATTGTTATAAGAAAAGGACTGGAATGTGTACACAATTCTCATGTGCAGCTTTTTGTGTCAAATATCAAGAATGATCTCCCTTGATTGTTATTTTGTTTAAGTCTAATTGGATTGCCTCCCTTCCATTCTCAATATTGGAAACCTATTTTAGTATGGACATGGAAATAAGGGCATGAATTGTCAGAAGTATCAATAGAGTGAAGGGTTGACAACTGAAATGTATTCCGTATTGAATCTAAAGTATAGCTCGCTGGAGATTACTCTAGCCATATCAATAAATAAACGTTGATAATGTAAATACTGCACGGTCGATTGACCCCTTGTTATCAGCATAGATTGAAAGAGTATATGCGTTAAAAGTGCATGAACAAAGACAGACACTGAAAATGCATTAAATTTTTATTTATGAACAAAGGCAAGTGTTATCATCGGCGGACTATTATAGTCTTTAGCTTAACCAAAAAAAAACATTCTTAGTGTCTAGAATCACCTTAAGACAATATAAATGTTTCCTTGTAATAGTCTTAGAATCACCTTAAGACAATATATATGTTTCCTTCTAATAGTCTTAGAATCACCTTAAGACACAGTAGTTCCCTTGTAAGTGCCTTAGAATCACCTTAAGAAATAGTAAATCCCTTCTTATAGTTTTAGAATCACCTTAGGACACAGTAGTTACTATAGGCTAGGTTAGATAAATGATTTTTGAGTGTAGCCATTTACTAACCAGATCAGACTGCTAATGATCGATATAATACTTCCCTGTAAAGGAGCACAAAAAACAAAGAGTTGGGAAGTGCCGAGGATTTTGATTTAATTTTCGTCTCTTCAGATTTTCTCACAATTTTATCATTTACCGAGACATTGTACCGGGCCATTAAATGTCTTCCAAGGTCAAACATGCTGACATAGGTCCTTTGTTAGAAAATTTAATAATCTTCGAGAATTGCAATGAACGATGTTGGAAAAAGGGACCCCTAAGGGCTACGGGGACATCTGTTAGGATAATTACTGGAAGTGTATTCAGTATTTTATCATTTCACTTAAAAAACCAACAGAAAAAAACGGATTAATCAATAATATCGTAAAAAGGCAAAATCTGGATAATCCATTATTATAGTATGGAGATTTTAACACGACTCTCAACCTTCTATTAGCAAAATTTAATTAACAGCTGAGATAGTGTCTATATTTATAATTTCGGTAGTATGTTTTTATAAGCGGAATATCACGAAGACGCTCAATGTGTAATACCAACACAAACCTAAAGGACCGATACCGCACAAACTCCCTGTGGAAATTGATATATTCAAGGCAAGAACCTTGTAATATATTCATGCATAAAGGTCAGGATCATGTCAAATTGTCTGTTCTATACCAACACAAATCTAAAGGACCGATATTGCATGATTTGTTCTTTGAAATTTACACATTCAAATCAAGAGTCATGTAATATATCCATGCATAAAGGTCATGATCAGGTCAAATTCTCCTTGCTATACCCAGTTGTTTTCAGTGAACTTACGTTACCTCCTGTGAAGATGTACATGTATGTGATAATGACATGCTAGTATTTGTATCATGTTCAGTAATTAACTCTCTTAATTAGATTCCTTTGTACTCTAAGAAGTTTTGAAATGTGGGGTATGTATTAACATCAGTCACAGTCTATTTCAACATCCCTCCTGATCCATCTTGTCAACAGAACACATTATTTCATACAGGTTTTTCCTGGTAATATTACCAGATGATAACAAACTATTATTGTGAGTACTTACATCAATCACATACATGCATACACTGAGTGGTACCAGTAACTAATCCCCTTGTGAACCTTGGGGGTGGTTCGTAACCTTTTTCCATTGTCCGGAATGTGCTGAACAACGTTACGAACACCACCAAAGGATTTGACCATGGCTCCCTGACATTTTGAAATGGTCAACATATAACCTTTGACCATCCAGGATTTGACCAGTTGTGGTTTGACCATGGTTGGATGGAATTTAGTTATGGTTGACCATGGTCAAACAGGCACTTCAGGTCTGACCATGATCTGACCAGATTAAGACATCATTGACTATGTTCAAATATGATTCATCAATATGATTGGCAAAGAATGGTCCAGTTGTGGTTATGGTTTTGGCGTGGTCATTCTAGTTTGACCATGGTTAGACCAGATTTGAATGTAGTTGACCATGTTCAAACATGATTCATTACAGCCACTCAAGACTTGACCATGGTTAGGCCAGATTTGGACATAATTGCATGACCATGGTCAACAAATATAACAAAGTCATCTATCAATTAAAATAATATAATCTTCCTACACTTTAACCACTGGGATTACATACATACATTATAACTTCAAAGCATTGTTGGAGTACTGCCTCCTTGTAAGATATTCAACTAAATAATGACTGAGAGTGGACGACTGAAAGTGGACGACTGAAAGTAAGTGGACTGAAAGTAAGTGGACTGAAAGTGGACTGAAAGTAAGTGGACTGAAAGTAAGTGGACTGAAAGTGGACTGAAAGTAAGTGGACTGAAAGTAAGTGGACTGAAAGTGGACTGAAAGTAAGTGGACTGAAAGTAAGTGGACTGAAAGTAAGTGGACTGAAAGTAAGTGGACTGAAAGTGGACTGAAAGTAAGTGGACTGAAAGTGGACTGAAAGTAAGTAAGAAAGTGGACTGAAAGTAAGTGGACTGAAAGTAAGTGGACTGAAAGTGGACTGAAAGTGTTCATCTTTCTCTACAAAGATTATATTTAGGCCAGAGTTTTTTAATTTTTAGTTACTCGGACATTTTTCAGAAAAAAGTCCACAGGAGGAGGGAAAAAAATAAAAACTCCCAAAATATAGCTTGCACGAGCTGCTGGTGGTAGAATAGTCAATGACGGTCCTATTGAAAGCATTCAACACTCAACAACAGTGTTTGTTTTCAAGAAAACAGCCAATTTATCTTAAGACTAGGACACTGTAGTGAAACACTAATATAATAAAACTTATTATTTACAAAATAATGAAATAATAATACAAGGCTGGTCCATTTATCATCAAAACATTATATGCAATTTTGTTTTTTTTCCAGTTTTTCAATTTTTTTTTTTTTTAAAAATGCCAAAAAATTGGACAAGAGGGTCTGAGTAACGAAAAATAAAAGAACTCTGGCCTTACTGTACTTAAAAAAGACATCTGCATCTCAAAGTCTTTCCTTGCCGCATGCAGAAACATTACGCAATCCAAAGCATTTAAAGTCCAAATGTTTAAGGAAATAGGAAAAAAGAATTAGGAAATAAGAGTTAGAAAGTCAATAGCTGAAGTTTGGTAATAACATTTGAATTTTAAATTTTCATTTACGTCGCAGCAATGAATAGGAAATGCAATTATAAATGCTATTAAGAGATTTTGTGTACACATTATCAGAATTAAATCAAATAAATGCAAATTAGATCAATAAATCATGCATTCCATGTGTTAAAATGCCTTTAAAGAGATGTTCATGAAATACCAGACCAAAGATTGAGAGCTGAGAGGATAGCGTAGTAGCTATATAATATCTAAAATCAGATTTATTCTTAAAAGTGCATCTCTCTCGTAAGGAGTTTAATCGTAGAAAAGATTCCAGAGTAAACTCCCTTGACAAAAATAGCAGTAAAAAGTACAGATTAAGTTCCCTTGACAAAACAGCTGTTTCAAGTACAGAGTTAGTTCCCTTGACAAAACAGCTGTAAAAGGTACAGAGTTAGCTACCTTGATAAACAAGAGGGCCCAAAGGGCCCTAGGTCGCTCACCTGTCAAACTTGACCCAGATGACCCAATATCGAACTTGACCTAGATTTTGTTGTTATGACCATTGTGACTAAGTTTCGTAAAGATCAGGCCAAAACTGTGACTTCTAGTGACTACACAAGGTTTTTCTATTATTTGACCTTGTGACCTAGTTTTTTACCCCAGATGACCCAATATCGAACTTGATCTAGATTTTATTGAGATGATCATTGTGACCGAGTTTCGTAAAGATTAGACCAAAATTGTGACCTCTAGTGACTATACAAGGTTTTTCTATGATTTGACCTAATTGTGACCTAGTTTTTGACTCCGGATGACCCAATATCAAACTTGACCTAGATTTTGTTAAGATGATCATTATGACCAATTTTCATAAAGATTAAGTCAAAATTGTGACCTTTAGTGACTACACAAGGTTTTTCTATGATTTGACCTAGTGACCTAGCTTTTTACCCCAGATGACCCAATATCGAATTTGACCTAGATTTTGTTGAGATGATCATTGTGACCAAGTTTCATAAAGATTAGGCTAAAATTGTGACCTCTAGTGTCTACACAAGCCAATTGTTGACGGACGACGGACGAAGAGTGATCACAAAAGCTCACTCTGTCACTTTGTGACAGGTGATCTAAAAAGCTGTAAAAAGTACAGAGTTAGCTCCCTTGTTGACAAAATTGCTGTAAAAAGTGCAGAGTTAGCTCCCTTGTTGACGAAATTGCTGTCAAAAGTAGAGTTTGCTACCTTGTAGACAAAATAGCAGCAAAAAGTGCAGAGTTGGCTCCCTTGATAAAATGGCACGAAAAAGCACAGAGTTTGCTCCCTTGACAAAACAGCAGGAAAAATACACTAAGCCAATAAAATTAATCAGTAGAAAGATTATTTAATAAAGCGATTTCCTGTTGAACATTTCAATCCAGATCCTTAGATATACACTGCCCACCAAAAATAAGTATACAGATGTTATTTGCCCACTTACTTGCCTGTAATAATACTATTTGTATAACAGTGAAGCAACAATATGTTTGACGGAAAGGAACATTTTCGTTTATTAAATGGAAAGGCTATACACTTATTGCAATTACTAGGTGCAAAATCTAAATTTTCTTTGTCCCCCTTGAATGGTAACTTTGTCACAAAAAGATGGAAAATTAAGCCTTTTTGATCGCATGGTTATTTTTGTTCCGAACATCTTCATCTTTATTCCTTTCTCTATTTTGTCTCATTTAGTAACTGTAGTTTCAGAAACTAGTATAATTGTGACTGTCTGATAAACAGATATTGAATAATTTAACCAAGTTTAATATTGAAACAATTATTTACTGTATACTTATTTTTGGTGGGTACTGTATATACATCAAACACATGTGTGAGTCAGCTTCTGACAGCGAACACCAGATATCCAGGGTTATCGGACCACAATCTCTTCCCGGACTTTATCAGATCCACTTAAACACTGCACAGGAAATCATCAACTCATCAAATCATATAATGCCCGATAATTTTATGTTCAGCTAAAAAGTTAACACACAATTTCAAAGATATATGAGTAATGTAAAATCACATATTTTAGTTGGTATTAAATTTTGTGGATTTTTGTAAAAATGCAAATTTGTGAAGTAGTGAATTCGTGGATTGCACAACATGGAAGGATAAAACATTGTTCAGTAATTGGGATGTCAATTAACAGTGGGGATTAAATTTTGTGGTAGAATTCATTCACAAAATCAATGAAAATTTCACTCCCACGAAAATTTTTGAATTTACAATATTCGTTTGAGTGTTTCTTAAAAATCTATTTCTCAACTCTATAGCTATTTATAATGTAATAATTTGAAAAGCCATTGAGCTTGTTTGTAAATATGAAAATGAGTTATACAAAATAAAATATACCAAAACCTCAAAAAAAAAAAAAAAAAAAAAAAAAAAAAAAAAAATGTAATAATTTGAAAGGTGCAACTAAAAAGTTAGACATGATTTTCAATGATATTTGAGGCGTTTCTTATAAATCTGTTTCTGCATTAAAATTGAAAACCATTCATACATGTTATTCTATGGTTGGTTTAAAATATAATATTTATAGAATGAAACATCAACTGCAGTTAGGATTACATCATTACGTTATCTTTACAAAATCATTAAAATTTGTGCAGGATAAACTTCTATATTGATTTTCAATGTTATCATATTTTCATGGAAGGGCACTGTCCAAAAAGGGTGAGAATAGAGTTACACAGCAGTCCCGAGTCCACTATTATGGTGTAAAACCAATTATAAAGGCTTATACAGACAGCTTTAATTTCAATGCTAAACTAACATACTATATTCACTCTACCTGTTCAGAAAATGGTTGTAATCTTTTGTGTAGAAATAAAAAGCAACATCACTCTCACAATATCTTAACTGGACTGTATATGACCAGGCAGCCCCACAACCGGATATCAAACTCAGATTGTTGGGTAATAAATCCTGAGTGCACTATAACTGCTGGACCACAGTCGTGACTCAATCTCAACAAAATTCAATGCCCATAAAAAATATGATTATGCAGAATAATGAACCTGCTGAAACACATGTAGCATTCCATGACCAGCAGTGTATGTTTTATTACCTGGAGAGTAGTTCAGTCATTATGAATGGTACCTTAGCCATTTCCTTATCACTTCATCCTTTGATGTATGGTTCTGTTAAAATTATCAACTTTAAACACTGTATACCACTCTTAACTGATAAGCCTTACATAGGATGGGCTTCAAATTGATTTACTTGAACCTTAATCATCAGAAGTCACACATCTATAATTTTGTATGAAATGATATGATACCTGTGTACCTATATCTGTGATTAAGATCTTTGGCATTGCATGAAATATTATTATTACTTATCAAGATAGTTCTGGCTTGCCACCTGAAGCCAGGAAATATATACCAATACAGTGTGCCCAAGTGAAAAACCACAAGTGGTCTTTGTAGAAAGGTCCTCTCAGGGGAGATTGAAATTGTTGGCCTTGGAGTACAAGTTTTGTAATAGTGGGCTTTGTTCCCAAGTGGTTATTAACACAAATGTTGACTGTAATTTTGCAGTTAAAACTCTCTTCTTATTGAGTTTGTTCAAATACTCAAGCAATAAAATTTAACTTGACAAATATTTATGTTCCTCAATTAGTTTCGGCCTTCTTGTTCAGGTGGTTTTTAAGGCAAGTTAGATTCAGAAATTCGCTGGCTTACAATTATAAGGTTGTAAATGCTACTTACGACCTTAAAAGACTCATGCATATTTGAAATCTGCATCACAAGGCGCTTCTTATGAGCCTATTTTCATGAAAATTGGAACTGGTCAAGTTGACCAAGGCCGAACTTAAAATATTGTGGGTTTCCCCATCCCGACCCTAGCAGATTTAGAATGGGTAGGTAGGTAGGGTAAATATTTTTTTTTGGAACTGTTTCAGTATGATAGATATTGGTTAAGACATACAAATAATGAAATTTAGAATTAACTTTAAGCTGAAAACCAACAGTCTCAAATTTAATGGTAAGAAAGAAGCCAGTAAACAAAAAATTAAATTTTCACTTCCAATTTTTATTAAAAAAAATATTATTTCAATTTGGGCAATAAAATATTTTGGGTAGGGCCCTTTTTAGTCGGGTAGGTAGGGGATAGGGAAACAAAGAATATTTTATTTTAGGCCCAAACCAAAGTTAAAAACTTGTTATTCCATAAGTAAAAGGTAGTTTCTTGTTTTCTCAAAATATTGTGTGTTGTACTTACGACCTTCTCATTCTTTGCCAGCGAATTGTATGAAAGAGAACAATTGAAGTTCTTCTGCCCAAGAACATGGAAAGCATCAAGATCTGTATTTTCAATTTTGATAGCAAAGGGAAGTAACTGCTTAGGTTTTTACTCTATTGGAAACAACAGTTCTCTCCCTTGCAGGTATAAACTATAAAATAAGACAGCAGTAGTTGCTTCCCTTGATTAAGAAAAAATATTATATTCTAAATTTTAAGTTTCAACAAAAAGCAAGTCAGTCTAAATACAGTAAAACCTTAATAATTAGATCAGCTTTAGGACCACGGAAAGCTCAGTGGTCATCTTATCAAACCCGGTCATAAAAAAGAGAATGAATTATTTGTAAAACAGTGAAAATGGGCTTACAATGTACAAATAGTGTTTTTAATATTGAAGTGATTTTATTATTGAGATGAGCTTTAAGTGAGGTTTACCTGTTGATTAACAATTTAATGTACTGGTATGAATAAAGTGAAATATGATAAAAGTACATCAAGTAACTGACCTGATTAATCGATTTTTACCTGTGTTTTAATTATAGAGGTGGTTGCTGATAGTGGTCTTTAAAGATAAAGTGTACCATATTGAAAATTGATATTACTGTCAAATAATTATGTTATCCACAATAAAAAAAGTAGTTATTATTATCATTATTATTATTATAAACAATAAGAGAGATCATGTTTGTATACAAAGGTATTCATACCACGTAACAGCTAGCTATTGGTGAATGGAAGGTTTTCATTGTTCTTTCATCCAATAGATTGCCGGTGGGCATTTTGCGTACAAATACAATGATCTTTCCTATATAAAACCATGGTTCAGATCACAGGTGCAAGACACAACATCAAATTTGGCAATTTATGCCTAGTATGTCTATAGAACAGCCAAATTTGATGTTGTGTCCTGCATCAGTTCTGTGGTACAGATAAGTGAAGTATGGTAAAAGTACATCAGAGTACATCGTACCTACACTGACTGATGGATATAATGTTTTGTTCATACTGAGCATACAGCAGCAGTACACAAATAAAGTCAGAAGGTTTTGATGTATGGGATGTGAGAGTGAATTATACAGGCATTCATCACTCCGTACAAATAAGGTGTTAATGTGTTCTTAGTGACAACAGAACATTACCCCGACCCAGCATGACTATCTCCCGAGATATTGCAACAAAATATAGTATCCCCACACAGCACGACTTTCTCCCGAGATATTGCAACAAAATATTATATCCCGACACAGCCCAACTTTCTCCCCAGATATTGAAACAAAATATAGTATCCCGCTCACAGGTTTACTGTCATCCCGCAGGTTATTGTCATTGATATGGTCGAGTGTACTTACTTACTTATTACTGGCATTCTTCTCAGGCCATCAACATCTCCATAAAATTTCTGGTGGAAGTTTGTGTCCAGGATTAAATGTCGAGGATATCAAAGATATTGTGTGGATGATGGTTTTATGTTTTATCAGCAAGTGAAATTTTATACTTTTGACTACATATAAGATGTTTCAACTTTATAGCATATAAAGGAAAATCTTAATTTAAGATTAAAGATTTAAGGAACATCTTAACTTACAAATTAAGGAAAATCTTAAGTTTTCTACTAAGATGCTTTTATGAATATATTCGGATAAATAAGTGGAATGCAAAGGGGGGTGAGAGCTGTGGTAAAGGCCCTATGCTCCGACCGGAGTGAAGAGGACTAAGTAAGTCAATAAGTAAGTAAGTAAGTATAGGGGGTTGATGAATCAGGTGTAACCATACTGACCTTGTATCTGAGTGTATACATGTATAAATATATGATGTCAGTATATGAGTGTAACCATCAAATATGAAGAAATCAAAGCTTGAAACACTTACCTGAAAATAGAAAGAAACAACAAGTTAATCAAACTATGAACAAAACCATGCATTAATCAAGTGTTCAGATAATTGGCTGAAACAACAACAAAGAGGAGTCACAATCTTTTGTTTATTTGGATCGATTTGGATGCATTACATACAGTGCATTTGAGTGAATTAACAATTTAATAACAATACTACAATATTGTTATCCTTCTCAAGAGATATGGACATATACTGTAAAATAATTATATTTCGAGGGAGTCGAATTTTCGCTGATTTTCATTTTTAATCTCGACCACGAAATCTGATGCCAACAATTCATCGAACTTTAAAATACGTAACACGGTTTTACCCTTCCATGTTCTATAATCCACGAATATACAACCCAACAAAAATGGATTTTTATCAAAATCCACAAATTTAATACCCACAAAAAATGTGATTCTACAGAATACCATATTACAGCCATATTGGTTGATGTAATTTCTACCATAAGACGTACGTTTTTATTATATTAAAGGGATTTATTCTGATTGCTTTAGCAAAATCCCTCCTGATAGATTTTTTTTCTAAGCTAGAATAAGATAATTAGCAGAAAATAAGTAGATCTACAGTATCAATGGATAACACAATGCAATATGGAGAAGAATTACAGCATCTCCCGAAAATACAATGTAATCTTGAGAAAAGTTATATTACATAGAATTGTCTTTTTGGGAACAATCGTTAATAATTCCCCAGTACAACTTGAGGGATAATAAATAAGTATCCCTTAGATGACAGAAAGAAGCTATAGTGATTTATTTGCAATTAGTCACAACATCCTCTGAGCATAATTAAGCCAAAGAAGGCTTATGACAAGAAAGAAATTAACCCAAAGAAAGCTTATGACAAGAAAGAAATTAACCCAAAGAAAGCTTATGACAAGAAAGATCTCAGTTTTTCCAGAAAGGTCACGCAGGCAATGACAAAAAAGAAGTTGATTAAACCAAAGGTCAAAGGTCATATAAATCAAACTCAATTTCAATATAAATGATGTTTGTAAACAATGTATGGGCCCATAGCAGCCCCATAGTCAGGAATGTTAAAGGTCATTGCAGGTGACGTTGACCTTTTACCTAGACTGACCTGAAAATCAATAAGGGCCATCAACTGATGTTGAAAAACCTCCTAATAAACTTTGAAAATCCTGGGCCCAACAATTCTCCAGTTATTGATCAAAACTGATTTGATCTACTTATATATTCATGTTAAAGGTCAGAGCTACCTTGAGCTTTGACCTACTGTCCTCAAAATCGCATAGGGTCATCTACTGTTGAATTGACCCACCTCCATGTAAAGTTTGAGGATCCTAAGGATCAAGTGTTGTTCTGGTGTTATTGAATGGTCAATGTTTGGTCTATTGATCCACATATGCACACAGACTGACATGAGCAAAACAATGTATCCCCTCATTACAGAAAGGTGGCACAATTAATATCCAAACAAGATATTTTACAAAAGCAATCAATTTATGCTCATGGTCATTGCTTCATTCAATTTAATACTACAATACGAAATAATTAATCAGTTACATTGTAACCGCCCCACTTTTTAAAACTAACTTATACCAATTCCATAGAAAGCACGCAGCGATCTCACCCACTTGTCATTGCGGCACAATCACAGCGATTTCGCTGACTTATCAATTTCGGCATAATCAAAGGTGCTGCAGGTTTCCAAATGTTACATTAGTATCAAAAAGTTCCTGACTTTTTTCATCTCAATTGTTACTGTCAAAGACATACACTCATTGATTCATCATACCAGAGACAATGTTTGGCTTCAATTCAATTTCTAGGTCTGGTTCCCTGCGTGTGGACTCTGTAACCAACTTGGCGATAAAACAGTCAGCATTCTGGTCACACATTAGCTGTGCATTAGCCGAACATACTCCCTGGCTAATCCAATTATTCTGTAGATGTAACTGATCATTTCCCATAATTGAGAAAAAAGTGCATTCCAACAAAAAGATAATAACAAATCTCCGACAGGAAGAGTAGCACTCAATAACACAGCACGAAAGAAACAGAAAAGTACAGAAAAGAACAGAAAAGAACTGTTTACAAGGACAACCATACAAATGAACAACAAAAAATGAAACTGAACAGCTGACAAACCACAACAACCTTATGACTCTCCCGAGGCATCTCAAGTAGAAATCTCATCTCAAATTGAGATTTTGCACAAATCAGAGTGTGAATTTGAGATAAATATGAAGCTTGAGCTCTCGAAAAGTTACTTTTATAAACTCAGAATAATATTTCTGTTTTTTAATACCATTTTAGAGTAGAATTTTGCATGGAATTTTACTATATCGAAGGATAGGTGACAAAATTTGAGATGAGATTTAGCTCAGATTGAGATGTTTTGGGAGATTGGGGATAGATTGATGCCTCAGTCAGTCAAATAAAAGGGAAGCACAAGCCAGTCGGCGAGAAAGAATCACAAGGACGAAGACACAACACGCTTAAACCCTAGTGAAAATTGTCCTCAGAATTCCACTGAAATTCCACAGGATATCACCGGAAATAAAACATGTGAAATTTTCACCGGAATTATGTCAAATTAGTTTCATAAAGTCTTTTTTATGTAAATATTGATATATTAATATGTTATCAATTTTTTAAGGTGTTTTTGGGCTTATTAATAAATATGTATACTTTTTATTAAAGGGAGTTAATGAACCCTTAAAAAATATCAGTGGAATTCCAACTGGAATACAATTATTCCTCAGGAATTCCAGATGAATTTTCTATGGGGAGATAACTCACAAAACATTACTTGACAGAATGGGACTGTAAACTGTAAATTACACGACTGATGTGGATTATAAGCTTTTTTGGAACCAAACGAACATGTTTCGATAAACAAGACCAACAGCTAGTTTTTTTGGAGTCAAGCAGCATGTTTGAAACCAACGAATCGGATCCAATGATCACTAAATTAAGTGAGCAAGATGAATTAGGAGCCAGACAGCAAGGCCAGGTTAGATAATAAGAAACCTAATAACCATTACCTTAATTGGTTAGTGATTAGATAGATTGATCAATAAATAGTCAGTTTATTCGCTGTATGAATGTATCCCGATACACCGCTTCTCAGTTCCGTCAGAGAATTAGAGACATAAGTGACCTATAAATTATCTCCCTTGTAAGATAAAGCCTGAGGTAGACCAATTAGCATAACTAGTTGAGATCCTCGGACTTTATCCTTGTTTCTAACAGAAATATCATTGATTTTAGATAAGAAATTTCTCACTTCAGTATTATCTAATATGTTAGGGCCATAAAAATTTATATACCATGGTGTGTAAACAACATGTAGCCAAACTTATTATTTGATCTGATAATTAATGTTGCAAATATTTCAGCCTAATTACTACCATGTACAACAAACAAAACAGGGATAAAAACAGAGTAATCCGCATGATAGGACCTGTAGAATTTTAGAGAGTAGTAAGGGGGGATAATTTACTATTTTCCCCCATTGTTCTGTATTCATATGGCTGTGACAGAACTGAAAACTGATGTAACTCAGGATACATGACATCTGTCCGAGCGTAACATTGTAATCTGAAGGAACTAAGAAGCGGTATATTGCGGAATTCCTATCATATTAATAAGACAGTAAAAGCTATATATAGTTCTTTTCTATTCCACTGTTCCATGACCTTTATTTGTTAAGCCACAGATGTGGTTCATTGGTAAGGCCAGAGTTCTTTTATTTTTCGTTACTCGGACCCTCCTGCCCAATTTTTTGGCATTTAAAAATATTTTTTTTGAAAAACTGGAAAAAAAACAAAATTGCATATAATGTTTTGATGATAAATGGACCAGCCTTGTATTATTATTTCATTATTTTGTTAATAATAAGTTTTATTATATTAGTGTTTCAATGCAGTGTACTAGTCTTAAGATAAATTGGCTGTTTTCTTGAAAACTAACACTGTTGTTGAGTGTTGATTGCTTTAAATCGGACCGGCATTGACTATTCTACCACCAACAGCTTGTGGAAGCTATATTTTGGGAGTTTTCATTTTTATTTTTTTCCCTCCTGTAGATTTTTTTCTGAAAAATGTCTGAGTAACAAAAAATTAAAAAACTCTGGCCTAAGGACCCTGGAGGTGTATCACTGGCTTGATTAACATGTATGTATCCTCAGACGATCAGACTTTGCAGATTCTCAGTTGCTGCAAGTCCAGGTCATAGACCCTTCCAAGGAAATTTGACAACAATACCGATTTTCCTGTTAATGCCTTGTAGAAGGGTTAAGTTTAAGTACCCCATTCTTAGGATACAGTCCAAAAGAACTGGTAAGGTGATCGAATCAGCAATTTAAGTCTCAATCAGCAAGACTGTACATAATTTCACACAACAGTAAATTGAATTTTTACACACAGCATTAACAGAGGATTTTTTACTTCTTAAGCATTGAAACAAACCAGGTGGTCTTGTAGTGACCTTTCTCTGACATTTATGAATGTGTCAGAATATTTACACATACATATCATGATTCTATCAACTTGATCGTAAGTCTTTCCCTCACATTACCGTCTTTCCCTCACATTACCGTCTTTCCCTCACATTACCGTCTTTCCTTCATATTACAGTCTTTCCCTCACATTACCGTCTTTCCTTCATATTGCAGTCTTTCCCTCACATTACCGTCTTTCCTTCATATTACAGTCTTTCCCTCACATTACCGTATTTCCTTCATATTACAGTCTTTCCTTGACATTACCTCAACCAGGGACAATGTTCCATTTATTATCAGATTACAAGAATAATTACAGAGGGTATAAAAGTTAATATTGTGATGATGAATGTGTTACTTCGGTGTTACATATATATATACATTGGTGTGACAGGTTCATATATCAGTGATTCCATAGAGTGTGAATATCTGGACATCTATATCACAGACAGATACATGTTTCATAGTGAATGCACTTGTTTGTCTGTCAGAAACAGATCCCTGATCCAGTGGTTAATGCACTGGAATCAAGATTGTTACAGCATAAATTATATTCTGTAAGGCCAGAGTTCTTTTATTTTTCGTTACTCGGACCCTCCTGCCCAATTTTTTGGCATTTTCAAAAAAAATAATAACTAAAAACTGGAAAAAAAAAATTGCATACCATGTTTGGATGATAAATGGACCAGCCTTGTATTATTATTTTGTTAATAATAAGTTTTATTATATTAGTGTTTCACTGTAGTGAACTAGTCTTAAGATAAATTGGCTGTTGTCTTGAAAACTTACACTGTTGTTGAGTGTTGATTGCTTTAAATTGGACCGTCATTGACTATTCTACCACCAACAGCTTGTGGAATGAATATTTTGGGAGTTTTATTTTTATTTTTTTCCCTCCTGTAGATTTTTTTCTAAAAATGTCCAAGTAACAAAAAAAAAAAAACTGGCCTAAATAGGGGAGAACTTTGGTCAGGTTGTATATAGTCATGTTCTGCTGTTACTGTTCCCCAATCTGATTTGTAATTATCTCTTTCATGTGTGGCTTATTTAAAGTATATATAGTAAGCTCAATTGCAAAATAAATATTTTTATCATGACCTTATGCCTGTTTCCTGTAAAAGTATAAAGTTTCACAGCCGACCTACTTCCCTACGACTTTAATTTGAATATGCAAACATTATTTATGTTAAAATTGTTTAGAGTTTATTTGAAAGATATGATCAAGTATAAACTAAACTGAGAAATGTCAGATTTCACGGGAGTGGATAATCAGTGTCTCATCTAGAAACACAAAAAGATATTTGTGAATTAATGTCAACTAACTGAAATCTGGCATCCAGCAACAGTACGTTTTTCTCCTGTGAATGTCATCATTGGAAGATTAATTTTGATGATTTTCACCAAGTTTAACAAATTTTCAGTCAATTACACCGAAAAACTGGTTCAAAACAAAAGTGCTATGGCTTTTAATGTAGTTGTTTTTCAACACATCTAATTTCAAGTGAAAATTGATGGGGTGAACAGTCAAATTGTATGTAAATTTGCATAAATGTTGTTTTGGTGCTGAAAACAGTGTAAAGTTTTGCCATTTTCTATACTTTTCAAAGGGAAGTTGCTCTATATCAATTTAAGAAATATAATAAATCAAATAAAAATAATTTGGACTTGCCTTACATATTTTTTGGGCAAAAATTGTTACCAGAAAGTTTGGGCCTTTAGCAGAATTATACATGGAGATGGATAAATCCCCATTTAAGGCAGTGCCTTAAGTTCATATTATCTTTTAACATCAAAACGACATTTTAATGTAACCAAGCCTTTAAAGGAATTCAAATGAGGATGGAGACTGGACCAGGGCAACACAAATATGACTACAATGTGATCATAACAACCTTCATAGTAACCTCGGAACTTTCTGAAGTAACAAGTATGATCAAATCTAATTGATACATAGGATACCAAAATATGTTTCAAAACTGTGAGAGCAACTGAACTATTCATTAACTTCAGATCTGTTTATATCAAACAGAGAAGTATTTAATGCATCTTGGATCCAGAGGCGGAACCCGGGAGTCTAGACCGCCAGGATTTTTTGACAAAAATGTGGTTGCCTTTATATATGTACAGGTCCAGGCCTCAATGAATCCACTCGTCCGCTGGTCCTGCACAATATCTTCCTTCTTAATTTATATAGCAGGACAAGTAAGATTTTGGGGTTTTCTCCTTAGTCTATATTGCAGGACGAGTGATTTGAAAAAAAATTGTTGAGGCCTGAGGTCATTCTGTCAGCTAGCTTTACAGGGATCAACTGATCAGGACAACCCTCTTAGAAACATGGTGAGCTAAATAGCTAGTTGGACCTCCCTGAAAAAATATTGATCTTACTTGACTTAACGATAAGGACAACCAATCAGATCACACAACATTAAACTCTTGGTCAGTAACAGGCGATATGATTGGCTATCCTCATTTCCCAATTAAATAAGATCAATATTGAATACCACCCCAGGGCTCGTATTCAATATTAATCTTACTTGACTTAAGGATAAGAACAACCAATCGGACCACATCATATTAAACTCTTGGTCAGTAACAGGCGATATGATTGGCTATTCTTATTCTCAAATCGAATAAGATCAATATTGAATACCACCCCTGGACCCTTACTGCAATCATATCGCCTGTTACTGACCAAGAGTTTAATATGGTGTAATATGATTGGTTGTCCTTTTTCTTAAGTCAAGTAAGGTCAATATTGAATAGCATACCTGGACAATTCTCTAAGAAACAAGGTAAGCTAAATGGCTGGTTGGACCTCACTGAAAACATAGTTGGTCAGAGAAATAATTTACTGATTGAGCTTCCCCACCCTCTGAGAAAATCTCTGGATCCGCCCATGTGTTTCACTGTTTAAACAATTAGTACTAGAAGGTAATGAGTGAGTTTGATAGAATGTTAATGTAATGCTAGAGTACGATCATCAGCTGATATACTCTGTCTGCAAACAGGTGTTGATGATTGTTACACCTTCCAAGGTCTGCAAAAATACCTGGAACTAATTCCACAATAAATAATTTTATCTGACTTCTTCCAATCACAACACTCACTTTTCCGTTTTAATATAATGTTTTAAAGCCCCGAGGTATGGTTTTATCAAAGCCCTTACGATAATCTTAAAGTTACACTCAAGTTTAAACCCTATGTCATTAACAGTTGCATATTATAGTAACAGTGTTTGCAATATTGGTGATGTTTCAGTTAATGCATTCCTTCAAACCATGTGCAGTGTTCCTAATGTGTATTTGTTCAAGAATTATGAAGAATTTAAATTTGTGCATAACTTTATGATTTCTGTAAGTGCTTTGATAAAACAGTACCCTTCTGGTCAACAGTGTTTCTAATTAGTCATACAGACAGCGTAGCAATACCATGTGACTTTGATGTCACTAAAGGCTACAAAACCAAAGACAAAAGTTGTCCACATCGGGGTATGTTTCATAGTAGGGATCTGCTTTAATAGCGTAGTGGTAGGGCAACCCCTTTGACTGTACTAGAGGTCCCAGGTCATACATGCTACATACACATGAACATATCAAATTTATTATATGGGAATTTGAACATATCAAGATCAAATTATAATAACTACACAGGAATCGAGAACTTCAATTACCACTCCAAGTTATTTTTTATGAGTTAAAATTCGATCGTTGTTACAAGAAACCAACTTGGAGCAAACAGCATCTGCAGAACCATGGAAACTGCCATCATTATACATGCTAACACGATCACTAACACCTGGGTCCCAATCAGTCATACAACATAGTACATCCGCTCAAGAACTGTATGTCGGATATTGTCTGCAATGTTTTTACTTTCACTTACAAATGGGCCAATTGTCAATTCCTCGCAAAATCATAAAGCCTTTTATAGTCTGTTTAATCAGGTCTGTGACTTGAATACAAGCATTGCAATATCAAAACATTGTATTTTTGTTGTTTTAAACACTTTAATTGGAGAAAAGGGCAGAGCAAGCAATAGCAATACCTTATTTGCTAACGTACATAGTTACTTTTTTTTTTAATGCCGAGTATAGCTTTTATTTGCCAGTCAGCTTTCTGCTGAAATATGGCAGGCATATGAGTTACTAATACACATAATATAATATGAAAATAAGATATCAATAAGAGAAATGACAATGTTTATGTACTGTAACACAATGTTATGTAAACAAGTCACTGACCTGAATAATTGATTTATAATTGCATATTGACATGAATACCTCTCCTGCATAATAATATGTTTGATAGTTAGAGAATTTATAAATCCACGAAATAAGCAATACAAAAATTTGCGCAATATTATTTTAAGATTGGGCCTATAATTATTATAAAGCAGATACAGTAAAGTTCCGCTAATAAGACCACTTTGATTATTTTGAAATCATGCAGAATTTTGCCAGTTTAAGGTCCCAAAGTATTAAATTTAGAACAAAAAAGGTCCGCTAATAAGACCGATTCGCTATATTGTTATTGTGGACCATAATGAAAATTGGTTTGCTAATTATTTTATCCACAGAAAATAAAGACGTTATTATTATTCATACATGCCATGTTTCGCAGACCCTTTGCATGAGATTGGTGATGGAAATGCAGGAGATTTCATTAAAATGCAGGAGATTTTTCTTGCTGGAACTTTAGACTTAAAGTATTGAAGTTTATATGCTGTTTTCACTTATCTTAATTTGATGACAATACCATGCATGCTTCATGTAGCAATTTAAACTATTATTTGTCATCTTTTTCATAATGTAAACAAGAAATGTCAATTCCAGTTTGTCCATGAAATGCGCGAGATTTGATAAATTGGCCTCTGATCATGCAGGAGTAGAGTCTCAAATACAGGAGACTCACGCATGATGCAGGAGATCTGGCATGTATGATTATTATTATTATGAAGACCACCTTTCTTATCAGCGGAACTTCACTGTAATATAAAGAAATTACGCTATTATAATATGCACTTGAAATTCTAGCATTATTTTAACTAAATTTTAACAATGTCCCCTGGTGATACATGTATGACAACAGTATGGTAATGATGATTAAGTTTGATTACTTTGTTTACAGTAAAATCACATATTTTCGTGGGTATTAAATTTCGTGGATTTTGATGAAAAAAAATAAAAATAACCTGAAGAAGCCTTCTTGGCGAAACATCGTATTCTAATGAATATACATTAGATGTTTTTCGTGTTTGGTGGTTTCTTTCTATTTTCGATGTAGATTTTTTTGAAAATACATTTCGCGTGATCGTAAATTTGTGGAGTACAGAACATGAAAGGATAAACACATGTCTGAATTTGAGAGGTCAACTAATTGTGGGGATTAGATTTCGTGGCTGAGTTCAACAACGAAATCAACGAAAATTAAACTCCCTCGAAAAATAATTATTTCACAGAAAAAGTTAAATACAGACGTTAGAGACAAAAGCACGACTTCAACTAAACGTGAAAGACATCGACAATAATCAACACCCAAGGTTTTCAATTAAATTAACTTGATTTATTATGAATTTTTTTATTCAAAATTAATGAGCAAGCTGGGATCTGCTTCAAGACTGATTCAAGACACAGCCTGAATTTTGTCATTATAGAAATAAATTTTATGTTTTTGCGAAAGATAGAGGCAGTCTAAGTTTCATGTTCTCAGAAAGCTAAGACTTAATCAAAACTTTCAAGATTTCAAATTGTCAAGAATGTAACTGTGTTATCAGTAAATTAGCCAAACTGGATTTGTTTCCCTATAGTCAGTATAGAAAGCTTGGAGTCTCAGAAATACTGGCAGGGAGGGGGGGGGGGACCAAATCTCATATTTTATAAGGGAGTTGAATTTTCATCGATCTTTATTTCGTTGTTTAATGCACATGACCACGAAATCTAATCCCAATGATCAATCGACCTCTCAAATCTCCAACATGGGTTTATCCTTTTCATGTTCTGTAATTCACAAATTTACGACCCAACAAAAAATCCACAAAATTAAATACCCACGAAAATATGTGGTTTTACAGAACTTCCAAGAATTCAGCAGTCAATATTTATTATTACATATTATATACACAGTAAATCACTTTATATTCGCGTGATCTTTATTTTGCGAATTTCTGTAACAGACTTATATCACTGATTTGTAGTATTAATTTGCTTTCGTCTGAGATTTCAGGGTAGTTTTCATGCCAGATCTCCTGCATCATGCGTGAGTCTCCTGCATTTGAGACTCTACTCCTGCATGATCGGAGGCCAATTTATCAAATCTCACGCATTTCATTGACCAACTGGAACCAGACATTTTTTGTTTACATTATGAAAATGATGACAAATATTAGTTTAAATTGCTACATGAAGCATGCATGGTATTGTCATCAAAGTAAGATAAGTGAAAACAGCATATAAACTTCAATACTTTAAGTCTAAACTTTTAGCAAGGAAAATCTCCTTCATTTTAATGAAATCTCCTGCATTTCCATCACCAATCTCTCGCAAAGGGGTCTGCGAAACATGGCATGTATGGGGTAGTTTTTCATATTATCAAAGTATGTTTACATTTACCGGTACACAGAATTATGAATTTTTTATTTTTATTTATTTATTTCTTTTAATATATATTTTATTTCTGACAAAATAGGGTTGGGAAATAGGCTTGGTCTATATTAGCCCTCTCCTTAATATAAGCCTTCTTATGAATTTGCAAAGGACAAGTAAATTTGCGACTAAAAACGAAATCAAAAACATCGCGAATAATACCCAACATACCCTTATTGTTAAAACGTAAGTTACACATATTACTCTCTTCTTGACAAATTCTCACAAAATTTAATGATGTAAATTTTAATCCCAAGTGCAAAGCCTACTCCAGACACATAAATCATTTCAATTCTATAATTGAATGAATGTATCTTCAAACTCGGAATAAACCCAGTTTATTACAACAGACAGTACCAGTATGTTACTAACATTGCTTCTCCCCGAACATTGGTGACAATAATTGTGTCCGTGATGACATGCTTTCTGCAGTAACTGTAAGTGACAATTTGGTTTCTGAAACGGACAGAGCGAGTGAAGAGATAGATCAAGCATGCATTATCATACCCTTGTGAAAAAATGTTATGTTTTGGAACTGTTCAATTCAAGGCCCTAATTTCACCATTTGTGAGGACAAATTCTCCCCCATTCCCTCCTAGGGTATGTTCGTAACGTATGTTCCGCACAGGGATGTTCTACTCCGAATAACTTACGAACAAAATGGAACTTTCCTGCACAGAGTGCCGAATGTTCTACTCCAAACACCTTACGAACAAAACGGAACAGAAAGTAAAATGTTTATGATGACCAAAATTGTAGTTGCAGCCGTAATATTGGAGGAAGAATATGCATGTGGAGATATTTAAATGTGACTGTTTGCCCGCAATGGCCCATAATTGGAAAATAAATTTAATATATTCTATTTTATGACACAAGCGGCCATTGTTGTAGTTGTAATCACGGTTGTAATGGCGGGCACAGACAGAACATGTTCCGAACAGTGTTCCTGTTTGTTCGTAAGTGTGTTCCACTGTCCGGGATGTGCGGAACAGTGTAACGAACGCGCCCCTAAATTTTTTCCCCCCTATTTTCTGAAAAGTCAATGAAGAGCCTATACAGTTGTTGTAGCTGTTGTTATAGCTTGAAATTGGCTTTTTGTACAGTAAATATGTATTACTAATATGATAGTATTTGTCGTAGGGTAGAATTTTTATAAAAGACTAAATTCCCTTTTCTTCAAAACAAAGCGAAATTCTCCTACATGTACCTGAGGGCCCCTGGTCCCGTACCCATAAGCATAATAGCCTGACTGTTCTAGAACATTGGGAACAGTGCTTGACCTGCTCTAGAACAACATGACCGTTAATCCACATGATTTCAAGGACAATTTAAATAAATGACAAGACATATATCCAGGAAAGTCAGTGACACGAAAAATAATCTGAATCCCAGCTTAATGAGGACAATATATTGATCTTCATCTGTCATTTTAAAATGGGAAGCTCTTTGTATTGATCAGAAATGAAACATTTGACTATATCACTGGCTTAGAATTAGAAGGTCATAAGTACTACTTACAACCTTTTAATACATGTGCATATTTGAAATCTGCATCTCTAGGCGCTTCTTATGAGCCTATTTTCATGAACATCGGAAGTGCACAGTAATGTTGACCAAACTGAAGTTTAAAAAGCTTGTTTTTCCATAAGTAAAGACTAGTTTCATGACAGTTTTTCCTTGTTTTCTCAAACTATCGATTTTGTACTTATGACCTTCTATTTCTAAGCCAGCGATATGATAAGTGGATAGTATACAAGGAAAAAGGCCCATTACCCTTGCATAAAGTAGGGCAGTGTTATTGGTCTTGCTTAAAACAGTGACGTATTGATGGTGAAAAAAGGGGCAATAAATCTTGCAAAATGCTAATCAGAGTTATGGGTCTTGCTTGACATGGTCAGGTATTGATCATGAACAAGTGTTGAAAGTTTCAAAGCAATAGCCCACATAGTGTATGAGAACAGTGGACCGAAACGTAAAACTTAACCAAGGAATTGTTTAAGTCCAATAAGGGGCAATAACTCGTGCAAAATGCAGATCAGAGTTATGAGCCTCGCTTGACATGGTCAGGTATTGATGGTGAACAAGTGTTGAAAGTTTCAAAGCAATAACTCTGATAGATTAGGAGAAAAGTGGACCTTAAAACGCAAAACTCAACCAAGGCATTTTATTTTCTAAGTCCAAAAAGGGGCAATAATTCTTACAAAATGCAGATCAAAGTTATAGGTCTTGCTTTACAGGCTCAGGTATTGATGGTGAACAAGTGTTGCAAGTTTGAGAGTTTATGAAAAAAGTTTACCTAAACACAAAACTTAACCATGCAACGCCGACAACGATCAAGTGATAACAATAACTTATCTTTTTTTCAAAAATCAGATGAGCTAAAAATTAAATGTCTTACTACATCACAGCATGTGTTAAACAAGCCCCTGGTTAAAGCAAAAACATCTGATTGCGTCAAAAGGTTGGTTACATAACACAAAGTTTAATTCGGACTAACAGAAAATCCTCTATTTTCTTTTAGAGGAAGAGAACATTCACTCATTTTACCAAGTCGGACTTAACACTTTTCGTGGAGCCTGTCCCCAATTCCACAAAAAACTTAAGTCATTGCTCAGCTGAGTCTGCTACTTTAAAAACATATTTTTCACCTACTAAATCATTATTTAGCAATGAATACACAGTTTCTGGTAGCAATCTACATCACAAGACTATAATTGTAGTCATATAATAACTTCAAAATAACAGTCTCAGCTGAGCAATAACTTAAGTTTTTTTCGTGGAATTGGGGCCTGGGGTATTTACATTGAACAAAGTCACTGTATGGTGAATCCGGAAATGACCTTAAATTCTATACATAACCTCACTGGAACATACAGTGACAAATGACCATGGCCTAAATCAGGAATTACCTTTAATTCTAATACTATAACTTACTGGAACATACAGTGACAAATGACCATGGCCTAAATGAGAAATAACCTTTAATTCTATACTATAATCTGGAACATACAGTGACAAATGACCATGGCCTAAATGAGAAATGACCTTTAATTTTAATACTATAACTTACTGGAACATACAGTGACAAATGACCATGGCCTAAATGAGATATGACCTTTAATTCTAATACTATAACTTACTGGAACATACAGTGACAAATGACCATGGCCTAAATCAGGAATTACCTTTAATTCTAATACTATAACTTACTGGAACATACAGTGACAAATGACCATGGCCTAAATGAGAAATGACCTTTAATTCTAATACTATAACTTACTGGAACATACAGTGACAAATGACCATGGCCTAAATGAGAAATAACCTTTAATTCTATACTATAATCTGGAACATACAGTGACAGATGACCATGGCCTAAATGAGAAATGACCTTTAATTTTAATACTATAACTTACTGGAACATACAGTGACAAATGACCATGGCCTAAATGAGAAATAACCTTTAATTCTATACTATAATCTGGAACATACAGTGACAAATGACCATGGCCTAAATGAGAAATGACCTTTAATTTTAATACTATAACTTACTGGAACATACAGTGACAAATGACCATGGCCTAAATCAGGAATTACCTTTAATTCTAATACTATAACTTACTGGAACATACAGTGACAAATGACCAATGGCCTAAATCAGGAATGACTTATAATTCTATTCTTTAATCTTACTGGAATCTACAGTGACAAATGACCAATAGCCTAAATCAGGAATGACTTATAATTCTATACTTTAATCTTACTGGAACCTACAGTGACAAATGACCATGGCCTTAATCAGAAATGACCTTTAATTCTATACTATAATCTGAAACCTACAATGGCAAATGACCATGGCCTAAATCAGGAATGACCAGTAATTCTATACTATAATCTGAAACCTACAGTGACAAATGACCATGGCCTAAATCTGAAATGACCTTTAATTCTATACTATAATCTGAAACCTACAGTGACAAATGACCATGGCCTAAATCTGAAATGACCTTTAATTCTATACTATCATCTGAAACCTGCAGTGACAAATGACCATGGTCTAGAATGAGGAATGACCTTTAATTCTATCCTATAATCTTACTGGAACCTACAGTGACAAATGACCACGGCCTAAATCAGGAATGACCTTTAATTCTATACTATAATCTGAAACCTACAGTGACAAATGACCATGGCCTAAATCTGAAATGACCTTTAATTCTATACTATAATCTGAAACCTACAATGACAAATGACCATGGTCTAGAATCAGGAATGACCTTTAATTCTATACTATCATCTGAAACCTACAGTGACAAATGACCATGGTCTAGAATCAGGAATGACCTTTAATTCTATACTATCAACTGAAACCTACAGTAACAAATGACCATGGTCTAGAATGAGGATGTTAGCGTCCTTAGAGACTTCAGTCTTGAATATATGTCGTTATCAAATCTCCAAAGACACCACTTCAAGCAGTTACCACATCTCAATCTAATGAATTTCCAGATGTCTAAAACGAAAGCTATCCCATAATCCACTTTCACGACAGATCGGAAATAAATGTTTCCTCTCAAAGACTATTATCGGCTTCCAAAAAGATTGTGCAGGCATTCTTTTAAGGCATAATGATGACAACCAATAACGATAAAACGTAGGCTTTGAACATTAAACAGTGGGTAGTAAAGTAAAGTTTGGTAACAGTCGATTTCCTAAGTAATCACACGAAATAAGAATTTATAGCTAAATAAAGCAAGGAGAGCTTCCAATCTGTCGTTTTGTTTATAGATTTACGTGGCTGCACATATATATTGTTTCTTCATCCCAGAAAATGTCATTAATTACACTTCTCTCCAAATTTGGGACCGTAGCTTTAATTATCAAACATTGGACCGTAGCTTTAATTACCAAACATGGGACCGTAGCTTTAATTATAAAACTCAGAAATCAGCTAATGGAAACATTATTGATTACAGTGTCCGTGGTGAATTGTTATAAATTTTCCTAGGATGCCGAAATTCCTCACTTAATAAAACAGACTTTTAACACATTAGAAATTTGCAATATTCTGTTATATGTTCTTAAATCATCGTACAGAATACAGAAATGGCTGAATTAACCAATTGGCAGTCAGAGATATAGTTATAAACATACAATTTTTAAATTAAAGTGTTTTTTTTTTTGCCAAAGCCGGAGGTCAGTGGCCACTTCAGCAGGGATAACACCAAATGGCCACACACTACAAGAGTTGTCCACGAACAGCGCGCTCCACTATTCGCAGCGCCATGCTCCAGGGATAGTACAATCATTATATATTCAAAACAAAAGCTTCATAACAGCAGCATTACCCTCTGCTGTGTAGAGGTTGGGGCTTCTAAGTCATACAAGGGGGATAATTTGGACAAATTATGCAGGACCATTACCTATTCATGTGTAGGTCCTCTTGGTCATGAAGGTAAACAAATAAGCATTTCTTAGTCCAAAAGGGGGCATAATTTCAACAAAATGCTTAAAAGTTATCTTCTCCTGTGTTGGGGTTGAGGTCATGATGGTGAACAAGTATGCAAAGTATCAAAGCAACATATCAATGCACTTTGAACATATTAGAGGTTAAAAAACAAGTACCTAAACTTTAACATTGGCATTTCGAAGTCCAAAAGGTGGCATAATTTCAACAAAATGCTTGAAAGAGTTACCCACCCCTGTGTAGGGGTTGGGGTCATGATGGAGAACAAGTACCCATAGCAATATGTGAATGCACTTTGAAAATATTAGAGGTGAAAAAACCTGTACCTGAACTTTAACATTTGCATTTCGAAGTCCAAAAGGGGACATAATTTCAGCAAACTGCTTAATAGAGTTACCTACCCCTGTGTATGGGTTGGGGTCATGATGGTGAACAAGTATGTAAAGCAATATGTGAATGTAGGAAAATATTAGAGGTGTAAAAACCTGTACCTAAACTTTAACATTTGCACTATTTGCACTAAGTAGAAAAAGGGGGCATAATTTCAACAAAATGCCTGATAGAGTTACCTACTCCTGCATATGGGTTGGGCTCATGGTGGCAAACAAGTATGCAAAGTATGAAAGCAATATCTCAAAGGACTTTGAGAATATAAGAGGTTAAAAAACCTGTACCTAAACTTTAACAAAAGTGTTACGCCGACGCCAACGCTGATGCCGACGCTCGGGTGACTGCAATAGCTCCCCTTATTCTACGAATAGTGGAGCTAAAAAACTATAAATATCTTCTGTAACATTAAGTATAATAAAATAAACATGTTTAAGTTTATTTATAGTGTCTTTTTTCTATTTGGGTGGGGTCCACTATTATGGTGTAAAACCAATAATAATGACATATATAAACAGACAGCCATTATGATTTCAATGCTAAACTAATCAACTATATTCTCACTACCTATTCAGACAATGGTTGTAATCTTTTGTGTACACATAAACGGCTACGTCACTGTCACCAGATCCTAACATGAATATACATGTCACTTGCTTAGAATTAGATGGTCGTAAGTACAAAATCAATATTTTGAGAAAACAAGAAAAAACTGTCTGAAAACTACTCTTTACTTTTGGAAAACGAGCTTAATAAACTTCAGTTTGGTCAACATGACCACTTCCAGTTTTCGGTGTAATTCTAAGCCAGCGATATATCATGTGCACATACATGGGGAGACACTATTATGACCTATAGGGGAAAAAGTTATAAAACATAAACATACATGTATCGAGTGCACATATATGGAAGACGCTATTTGACCTATAGGGGAAAAAGTTATAAAACATAAACATACATGTATCGAGTGCACATATATGGACGACGCTATTTGACCTATAGGGGAAAAAGTTATAAAACATGAACATACATGTATCGAGTGCACATATATGGAAGACGCTATTTGACCTACAGGGGAAAAAGTTATAAAACATAAACATACATGTATCGAGTGCACATATATGGAAGACGCTATTTGACCTATAGGAGAAAAGGTAATAAAAGATAATAGTTTTCTCGGAGAAACTGCAAACAAGACTCCAGTTACTAATGTTGTTTTTGTTAATTAATGTCAGCGGGGTTTACTCGATTGTATGAGATATTATCAGCACCAGCAGACTCCATATTGATTTGTAATTGTCTATAAACACCATGCAATACACATACCCAGCCTGCTGTAAAATCACTTATTTGCGTGGGCATGGATTTGGGGTAAAGACAAATATCAACAACAACATGCATTGAAAATAATTAATCCTGAATTCTCAACGTTTCGGTAATATGCCTTCATCAGGAAATACAAATATATCAAACCAATTTTCTTATGGACTTGAGGTAAAATTCGTTATTGTTGGGTCATGAATTTGGCGATTTTAAAATGGAACTGAAAACCCTCAGTTCCATATTTGAGCAGTCTCATGATTAATCGTAGTGAGTAGATTTTGTGGTCAAGTGCCACCCACACATGACACATGACACTGAACTTACCATCTGTATCCCTCCCAAAAAATATATTTGGAAATAATCGTGTTAGGGGCTCTCACAAGATATTGTAGACAAAGAATCTGCGCTTGTATTGGGCAGTCCTGGGCACTGTTTTATCAAAGCACTTATGTAATTCTTGTTTAACTTACATTCAAATTTAAATTCTTTATAATTCTTTAACATATGTAAACATGTGATAAAAAGTTGATAAAATATTAATTATGCTTCAGTAAACAAACTCCTACAAACCATAATCATATGTTACCAATATGTAGGTTTTAAAGAATGATTAAAATTTTAATTTGAATCTAAGTTTAAAAATTCCGTAAGTGCTTTGATAAAACAGTACCCAGGTAAATATCCTATAAATAGGTATCAACAAAAATCACCAACAAATTTGATTGGTTTACAGTAGTCCACACCTTCCGTTAAAGCTGCAGCTTGACAGCTTATCTGATACAGTAATTCCTGGAAATGGAGAATCAAGAATCGAGCGTCACTTAGCCATATATGTATCTATGGAGGTAATATAATATAGAAGACAAGGGTAATTATTGATAAGGCCAAGGTGCAATACCCACCAATACACCATGATAGAACACATAAAGTGCCAATCTAATGTTACATGAGATGGAAATAAAACAATAATACGTTGTCAATATACTGTTACAATAACATGGCGCAATACTTTTTTATACATGTAAACTTCTCGAATTATAGTGCGAACCAATTAACCTGAACCTTGACCTTTATCTGAGCTTCTAGTAGGGATTATATCAACTTTCATAAGAAACTTATTCGTACCTTGTTGATTATATATTCAGATTAGTGCACTTAACACCTTGTACATATTGTTATACTCTGTGCTATGCAAACACAGACGGAAGGTAAGTTATAAGATAATAAATCAACTATTAAATTATGCTAATTAGTAATAGAATGTTCACGGCCCAGATTAATTTGTTCGCACTATAAATACACATACAGGTATTCTTCATACGACCAACCAAGCTTCAGAATTATTCAGAATGATTATACTTACTGCTGCTTTAAAAGTCTAAATGCATCCAAGACACATGGAGTCTATATAATATATATAGTGCCATTGAGTCAAATTTGTTTGTTGGCGGTGCACTAAAAATGCTGCCACTTTTAAGTGGATAACACTAAATATATATCATACTTGATAAATCTACACACTCTGCCGTATAAAGCCTGTTTGGGTGGTATTTAGATGCTTGACATCCACTTGAAAAGCTGCAGAAACCACAGTTAAAGAACCGCAAGGCTCACTTATTACAAATATACATCATGTTTGGCCTATAAAACAATCATCAATGCCAGGTTTAAAATGGAAACACTTCAAACTACAGGCATAACTTTTGCCTGAATATGGGTGTTGAAATATAGTATAAAATCATTATTTTTTTAGGGAGATGAAATTTCGTTGATTTCATTATTGAACTCCACCACAAAATTTAATCTCCTCGATAGATCAACCTCCCTGATACAGAAAATATAGGTTAACTCTTCCGTGCTTTGTATTCCACAAACTTATGACCCCACGAAAATGCATTTTCCTCAAGATCTGAGAAATTTAATATCCATGAAAATATGTGATTTACAGTACATGCATAACATTGTATTCTGGACAACGAATCTGCGTGATTATTTGGCAGCCCCGGTAAGTAACCAATCATCATACGATCACTCTCAGCAATCCAATATATCTAACTATTCATAGTAAGATGTGAAGTTAAATTTTTCCTTAAGGCTTATATAATAAAATACAGAAGATACGTTTTACCGATACAGTTGGGTTAATGTATTTATGACACATCTCTAAAAGCAGATAAACTATTAATCCACAACGAAAGATGAAAGATTAGAATTGCTTTTCTAGACAAATAAATTTGCACAGATGTCGGAGATCTACGACATCTGAATACCTGTTTATTGGATATTTACCAGGGCCCGGTATTACAACCAATACTTACACTCAGGACTCTGCACTTAAATATTGAAATTCAGTCTTCTGAGGTTCCTATCGACACCTTTTGAGAACAAGAAGTTGTAATAATGTTAAATAGGTACTAAATATTATTGTTGGCTTATTTCATAGTGAAATATAGTGTATTTGTAAGCTATAAATGTAACTTTTCAGTCTGAGTGCTGAGTGTGGCACTCGGATTCAATAATTACATTTATACTCATAAATAGTACACAATAACATAAAAAGTGTGTCAAATAACATTTTCAACACTCATTTAACATTTGTATACATTTTCCTCATCAAAATTTGCAATCTATGACAAATAATAGCTCATTATATCACATTTTCAATATATGAGTGTTGAGTGCTGAGTGTAAGTATTCGTTGTAACCCCGGCCCCAGGACTGCTCAATACAAGTGCAGATTCTTTGTCTAGAATATAATGTTAAAATCCTAAGCATGATTTTTTCCAAACATATCCTTTTTTTTTTTTTTTTTTTTTTTTTTTTGAGGTTTTGGTATATTTTATTTTGTATAACTCATTTTCATATTTACAAACAAGCTCAATGGCTTTTCAAAGACTACGCTAACAGAGTTTAAAACTACCTACTATTCAATTTACAGAAATAAACTATTAATAAAATTACATTAATACAATATACAGTAACCTCATATAATATAATAAACAAACAAAAAAAACAGAAAAAAACATAGTTTCACCACCTTTTTTTGTGTTTTCTGTACTTTGATAATATTTGATTCTTGAGTGTACCTATAGTTCAATGTAAGGTTTATAAACAAAAGTGTCTTACAATGGACCATCTGTTATTTTCTATATCTGTTATGCCTGATGTTTGATATATCTCCCATGCAAGTTTTAAACTGTTCTTTAAACTTTCAGTACTAGGTAAGATTTCTTTCCTTTTACATAGGTATATATATTTTTTATATTCTAAAAGAACAATATCAATAGGTATGTACTCTTTTTTCCCAGATCCTAATACAAGATTTATCTTATTTATTTTATAGTTGGGTTCCAGATGTACTATTTCATTATTCAAAAATTGTATAATTGGTCTTACCCTGCAACATTCCCAGAATAGATGGGATATTGTTTCTTCATGTCTTGTACAAAACGTACATAGGTTATTTGATTTAATTTTCATTTTATAAAGTAGTGTATTGGTAGCTAGAATTCTATGTACAATTCTTGTTTGTAACCATTGTATATATGTGTCTCTAGTATATTTAAAGACGTAGCTGTATATGAAGTCCCAGTCTATATTGTTGTTACTTAATAATTCCCACTTAGGTTTGCTTGTTGGTGTTTCATCATTTTTGATCAGTGTTTTATATATAAATTTATTTGCATCCTTCTTTGTTAGAATTGGATGTAAATAGCAATTCATGCTGGGATTCAGGAACTTATTATTTTTTTCTAATGGTATTTTTTTTGCTTTAATATACTTGTTCACAGCATTTCTAAGCCCATAGTATAGTAGAAAATTCAATTTTTCCCCTGTTATTTCCTCTAGATATTTGATATCAACAAACTTTCCTTGATCATCAATTACATCTTTAATAAATCTTATTCCTTTTTTGTAGAAGGAGGGTAAATATATGTATTGTTGATTTATAAGGAGATTTTTGTTATAGAAAAGTGGCATATTATGTATTTGTGTTGTCTCACTTATAGACAATTTATCTAGAAAGCAAATATAGGATTTTAACACATCTTTCCAGAACGGGTTCTTTATTTTTGCTATTATGATGCCACAGTATGATTTGCCACAGTTGAAAAGTTTATCCATGTCAAAGATGGAATTAACAAGGTTGTAACATTTACTTTTGCTATTATGGACATAATTTTTCAACCACTTGATTTTTAGACTGCTTATATAACTTGGGATATCAATCATTTTTAAGCCACCTTCATTATAATCTTTTATAAATATTGTGTATTTTATTTTATTTTTACCCTTCCACACAAATTCATTCAATATATCAGTAAGATTTTTAATGAATATTCTGTCAGGGGTCGGCATGCTGATAAATAAATGAGTTAATATGGGAAGTAACATTGCTTTAACAACTGTTATTCTACCTATAGGTGTTAGGTTACGTCTTTTCCAATACAATATGCTATTTTTTATATTTTTTAGTTTTTCATTGAAGTTTAAGTCATACATCTTATTTAAGTCAACATCAAAAATTAGGCCTAGCAATTTGAATTGTGTATCACCCCATGAAAGTTTCCATCTTGTTTTGATTGACCTAGTACTGTATTTTAGGGAGCCTAACCAAATTAACTTAGTCTTATCAAAGTTTATTTTGAGGCCAGATATCAATGAGTATCTATGTAAGGTGTCTAGGGCAGAGTTCAATGATATATCCGTTCCATCTAATAATAAGGAAGTGTCATCTGCAAATTGAGAAATCTTGTATTCCTCGCCATCAATATGTATCCCTTTAATATCTTTATTCTGTCGTAATTTGATAGCTAAAATTTCTGAACATAAAATAAAAATATATGGTGATATTGGGTCCCCTTGTCTGCAACCCCTTTCAACTTTAAAGAAGTTTGAAAGATAGCCATTTAGTTGTACACAAACCTCTGTATTATTCAAAAACAGTTGTATCCATTTCTTAAACATATTACCAAATTTAAAGAAGTTGAGCGTTTTTTCTATAAAATTAAAAGATATTGAGTCAAAGGCTTTTTCAAAATCTATCAGAACGAGTAGGCCGGGAACTTTGTTTGATTCTGTATATTGCATTATGTCATATAATAACCTAGTGTTTTCCCCAATATACCGACCTTTAACAAAACCGGTCTGGTCATTTGAAATCAATACACTTAATACTTGTTTTAGTCTATTTGCTATGCAGCCTGAGGCAAGTTTATACAATACATTTAATAAAGTTATTGGTCTCCAATTTTTTAAAAATTGTTTTGGTTTATTCTCCTTTGGGATGCAGGTTATTGTCCCCAACTTGATATTTTTTGAAAATGAGTTGCATAAAAATGCATAATTTATAGCATTCACAACAAAGTGTCCTATTTTAACCCAAAAAACCTTAAAAAATTCTGAAGTAAAACCATCACATCCAGGGCTTTTGTCACTTTTCATGTTCTTAAGTGTTTTTGCTACTTCATCATAAGTTATTAAACCTTCGAGTTCATTTGCTTCTTCTGAACTTAATTTTTTTACATCAAATCCATCTAGTTCATTTTCTAGTTCAAAATCATCTATCAAAGATTCTTTGCTGTACAAAGATTTATAAAAATTTGCAGTTTCTTGTAAAATTTCATTTTGGTCAAAAATGACCGCACCGTCTTCTTTTTCTATAAATGATATTGATTTATTAGAAATAAAACTTTTTTCTAAGTTACCAAAATATTTTGTGGCTTTTTCTCCATTTTCGACCCAATTTGCCCTTGCCCTTACAAAAGAACCTTTAAGTTTAGTATGTCTTAATTCCTCTAATTGGTTTTTTAGGAAGAATAATCTGTCATTATTTCCAGATAGACATGATTCAATTTCAGTTATTTCTTTTAAAAGTATTTCTTCATTACTATTTCTTTGTTTTGCTAGGTAGCTAGAATATGAAATTGTTTTCCCTCTAATTTCCATCAATAAAGTCTCCAGGAACAATTCATCACTTATAACAAATTGTATATTTTCTCTATCTATATTTAATATATTATCTATATTATATACTGGTAGGCAATATTGTAAAATGATTTCATCAATCTTTGAATTAATACATTTTATAAATTCAATATTATGTAGTAATGAGTTATTGAACTTCCAAAAGCCTTTACCATGCGTTGTTTTTGTAAGACACAATTCAAGGAATATACTGGAATGATCTGATTTATAACTGATGTCAATATTACATTTCCTAGCGCAGTTGAGTAAACTATTCGAAATTAAAAAGAAGTCAAGTCTGCCCTGTTGTACAGGATTCATCCTTCTCCATGTATATCTTTTAAGATTTCCATGGAATTCACGAAAAGGATCAACTAAATTTCTATCATCAATTACTTCTAGAAGATTTTTTCTTCCAGATACATTGTGGTTTTTAGATTTGTAGTTGTTATAATCTATATCAGGGTCAAGTACCAGATTAAAATCTCCACACATAATGATATCTGTAGTATTCAAAGAATCAATTTCCTTAAAAATTGTACTGAAAAAATCTGGAGCGGCTATATTAGGGGTGTATACATTGATAAGAACAAAATTTGTGTCATTGTATACTGCTTCTAGAATCAAATAATGACCATTTGAATCCAATTTACTATTTATTATCTTAATGTTTATATTTTGTCTGAAGAGTATTGCTACCCCTCTAGCATCAGATTTACCATGACTAAAAAAACATTCTCCATTCCATTCTGAATACACAGTGTTTTCAGTTTCTTTAGTAAAATGGGTTTCTTGCAGACAAAGAATGTCAACTTTTTTTTCTTTAAACAAATTTAAGATATCCATCCTTTTCTTGGCACCTCCAAGGCCCCGGCAATTGTATGAGTAAATTTTTAGATCAGACATTGTTTATAGGAATTTTTATCATTTATATCTATTAAATATATGTGTGTTGGATAAAATTGTTTAGGTACAAGATATACATTTACACATAGAAAGGAAAGGAGCTGACTATATATAAATTTATGAGGTGGTGAAAAAATGTTAAAGGGTGAGTGAAAAACAAACATGCAAAATCCAGCAAGGGTTTTCCACAATTACAGTTGGTGGGTTCGATGAACAAAATAAATACATACAAATACATAGGCTAAAAATATGGACATAATGGAATAATTTCATTACCTGATGAAACATTTGTAACAGTATAATTTATAAGATTTTAGTATCTTTAACTTTTTTCCAAAGGGCTATATCTTGACTTTTTAAAAAATAAATATAATATATTTATTGCTCTGAACATGCTTGTTTCAAGGATAAAGAAAAGACAACAATTTTTTTCATTGCATAGTAATTAGCACTAACAAGGAAAATCTGTGAAATACTGACAGTGACATCTGCTTTAAGGATATTGTTTCAATCAACGCCTATTATTTTACAATACAATTATTATGTACACAGAAAGAGAATATATATGCATCTTTACAATACAATTTTTATGTATACAGAAAGAAGATACATATGCATTTTGCAATATAATTATTATGTACATAGAAAGAGAATATATATGCATTTTACAACATAATTCTTATGTATACAGAAAGAGAATGCATATGCATTTTAGAATATAATTATTATGTACATGTATACAGAAAGAGAATAAATATGCATTTTACAATACAATTCTTATGTATACAGAAAGAGGGTATATATTGTACATGTATCTTTATTTGAAATTGATGTCCTTTCCAGCAACGATGTTTGAATTTTCCTTTATACATGATAATGCCATTGTAACGATATAACTGTTGGTACAAAAAGCACTAAGGAAAACAAAATCTATGTGCATATGTGAAAGCATGCTTATGTGGTTGTTTGTGTCTATGAGAGCCATGCCTGCGTGAGACTGTAGGTGCAGATTGAGTAAGTTTTATGGATGTTTGTAAGATTATTATATGTGAAATAGCTTAAAATCTACACACAAATATGTATATGTATAGTTTCTGTCTATAATAGGCATGCAATAAACCAGCACATGATTGTAGTCTGTGTGTCCATTTAATTGTACAATCTTTAGAGCAAGTCGAAAGCGAAAGTCTCCAAAGACTGATACTGAATGGAGTAAGACATAATTTCGTATATTTATTTTGTATTTGTTGAATGTGATATGATGCAACTTTAAAGATAGAAGCAACCATATGGTTTTTGAGTCCATTATAAGTGTATAACCTTAATATTCGAAAACGAAAGCATATCAAAGTAATACAGAATGGAGTGAGCATGAATTTTATACATATATATGTGTGCAGATTATGATGGCACAATCAAATAACAAAACTGTAATACATCTAATATTTGTATGGCAATCATGGGGATAGAAACAGCATGATGGACAGTAGGAACATTTTTCACATATTTTGAAACAATAAGTTTTATCTATATATCATTTATGGCAATCATGGGGGTAGAAACAGCAAGATGGAGAGTAGGAACATTTTTCACATGTTATGTGGGCAAAAACAACGAGATGGAGAGTAGGAACATTTTTCACATGTTATGTGGGCAAAAACAACGAGATGGAGAGTAGGAACATTTTTCACATGTTATGAAACAATATTTACATCTATACATCATTTATAGCAATCATGTGGGCAAAAACAACAAGAAAAAGAACAGGATAAGTTTTTTGAATTTTATGTAGCAATGATATAGATATCTACATCATCCTATGGCAATCATGGGGAGAAACTGCAAGAAAAAGAACAGGAACATTTTCACATATTTTGCAACAAAGATGATTTACATGTCTATATCTTTTTATGGCAATCATGGGGAAAAAACTACAAGAAAAAGAACGGGAACAGTTTCACATATTTTTAAACAATGATGATTTAAATGTCTATGTCATTTTTTAGCGATCATGGGGAGAAAAAAAGCAAGAAAAGGAATAGGAATCTTTGTCAAATATTAAGTAACAATGATTAACATATATATCTATATCATTTCTGTGATGGCCTTTTTACTTTTAATGAAGTGAAAAACAACAAGTGAAAAACAGGAATGATGTTTACATATTTGGTATTAATAATATATTATATATATCATTTTCATTTCTATGTTCATCTTTTTGGTTGTAATGGGGAGAGAGAAAAGTATTAAAATTACATTTATAAGTATCTGTTTAAAGTCGTTTTTTCAATGTGAAAATATTGTATGCTATTAATTAAATCTACTTTAAAGAGGAAGGAGAAAAGAGAAGAGTATGAATATTCATATTATTTTTCCAACATATAATGATAAGTATTTCAGGGATTATGGGAGGAAAGATTGCACAATAAAAAAATAAACATATCCTTTTTTAGGGATACGGATGGTGCGTTCTGTGTCTGTCACTTACGTGAATGGTTAATGCACTGCAAACAGTTCTGTATGGCTTTGAATTATCTGTGCATTACAGTTTTTATAATTTAAGATGCATTTAATTTACACAGCAATCAGGGCTGGTATTCAATATTGATCTTACTTGACTTGAGGATAAGGACAACCAATCAGATCACACCATATTAAACTCTTGGTCAGTAACAGGCAATATGATTGGCTATCCTTATTCTCTAATTGAATAAGATCAATATGGAATATCACCCCAGATCCATTTATTTATAATCCCAGTTGTATGTTTTCATAAGCAGGAAGTATCACGAAGACTTTGAAGTCTAATGCCAACACACATCTAAAGGACTGTTATTGCCTGATTTGCTCATGGAAATTTACGTATTCAATGCAAGAACCTTGTAATAAAGTCATGCATACAGGTCAGGATCCTGTCAATTTCTATAATTCCACAAAATACCAAATACCATACTGTTTGGTGAAGGAGCACATGTGGCAATAAGATAAATGCACTCAAAGTATCCTGAAATGATACCAAATATGGTACACAGCTTTCTGAAGTACGTAGTATTTAAGAATAAGTATTACAAGCAAGGAGTCTCAGTGCCACATGCTTTTTTATAAGTGCATCTGAGTCACAGAATTCTAGAAGTAATACTGTGTATTGTACAGTATTTAAGACTAAATGGAATCTGAGAGAGGATAATTTCATAATTATTTATACATAATTATGCAAATTAGTCAATTCAAGCCTAAATGCTCATTAAATTATGCAGCAACAGGATCTTCATCAAATATTGTCATCATTGACCATGTCCCAATTTCAGCAGTGGCCATGGTCCGTGGTTGTTATTAAAAAGGCTTCACTTACTAATGCCATAATTTGGTTCGACTCCCAGTGGTGGCTGAAGTCATACCCTTGTGTGATAATTTGACAACAATGTGGAATTTCCTCCACATGTGGAGAAGAACTTGCTGATGCCTGCATGTTGACAAAGTGACATGCTATAAATTTAGGTCATATTTCACAAGGTTGTATAGGACATAGCATTTATATAACTACTTAGAAACACAGCATCATAAACGAGTAACAGTCAACTTCTGGTTATTGCAATAAGTCATACACATTGAATTGTAGTCTCTCAATAAGTCATACAGTGACCGGAAGTTACTGGTGCTTTTGCTTGCAATAAGTCATACAAGTTGAATTGTATAGTCTCCTAATAAGTCAAACAGTGATTTTGTTTATACGCTGTGAGAAAGAGTACACCTGAATTGCTTGTGACTTTGTTGTATTTGATATACATGATGACATCAGCTTGATTTGCATATACAACATTATAGTAAACATGCATGATCAAGTTTAACATGAAAATAACATTGAAGATCTCTTTGATTACATCACATGGATAAATAACGCATCATAGCCTACCAGTAAATTGCATTCTAGACCTTAGTTTGTATAGTAAGGCCCTGATAAATTAATTCCTTGATTATCATCAAATTTTTATCAAAACGGGCTCTCAAAATAACTTCTGATACATGTTGTTAAAAAACAGGCTCTCAAAATAACTTCTGATACATGTTGTTAAAAAACGGGCTCTCAAAATAACTTCTGATACATGTTGTTAAAAAACAATCTTTTTGTCTAGCTCGCATTGCTTGCTCAATTTTCCTAAGCAAAAGAGAAACATTTCAATATTTACGCCCCCCCCCCCCCAACACCAAATCCTGAAACCGCCCTTGACAAGGTGTTTTGGTGACGGAATAAAAAAAGGCTGGGAGGGGGTAAAAAAGAGGAGGCAGGCGAGAAAGAAAATCTAGGAATTAATTTATTATGGCCTAACATAAACATTATGTTTTACATCAAGCAAAAACCTCATTATTCACAATCTGTCATCGGACACGACATATAAGTGATGAGGCATAAAATATGGTGTACCTTATACTGTCGCAAGTCATGCAATGTTTGGAGGCCAAGTAAATCCTTATTTCTTATTTGTAATTTTGTATAGCTTGCACATTGACAAATTAAAACATTAAGAAATTGTTGTAAAGAAACAGTACATAAAGACCATTCTAACAAGTTTCCTGAAATTGACAGCATGCAATTACCGTAAATAATCAGCCATAAGTCGCCCTAAAACGATCCCAAAAAACCCTAAAAAGTCACCCTACGACTTATGAACGAGAGAAGCCAGATTCATAACCCAAATTTGACCCATTGAAGACATTTTCCATCAAGTTACAGATCCAAAGTAGCCTAGATTGCGTCTGGCGAAAATATCAATGAAGTGTAACAATATAACAAAAATGTTTGTGGATTTTGATTCAAAAAATTGAAAAGTCTACTGGCGACTTATGAAAGGGTTTTGACAAAACTCGATTTTTTAGTCAAAAGTCACCCTGCGACTTATGGCTGCATGCGACTTATGGCCGATTATTTACGGTACTTAATGCACCATCACAAGTCTGAAAGCTTTGAGAGACTGCGAAAGAAAACATATATTAAATGTAGACAATACATATGTGTAGACGGGTGTAAATTGTAGAGTAAATGCTTTAAAGATATACTGTGTCCATCTGGATTGGTATTCAATATTGATCTTACTTGACATAAGGATAAGGACAACCAATCAGATCACACCATTTTAAACTCTTGGTCAGTAACAGGCAATATGATTGGCAATACTTATTCTCTATAAATCACTTTTTGTTTAAATTTATTTAATCTATTTTTTTATCACATATTTAAGCTAAAGTATCCAAAATTATTAAACCATTATGAGTAATGTAATCGAAAGTAACAATATCTCTCTTTATTGCATTTAATAATGTGACAAAACATCAATAAATTTTAAAAAAACTTACAGTTTTTCTAACAAATTCAGTATTTGCTTAGTTTTGTCACATAATAATGCGTTACAGGGAGAGATAATTTTCAGTGGCAATTTTATCACAACATTTATAACTGGATAACGTAACAGTCGCTGAATGCATAAAAGGAGGTAATTGAATTAATACGCATAATTTGTAAACCTTGTAGATTGTCATTAGTAAAAGTCCAACAAATCACGCTTAGGCCGAACTTAAAATATTGTGGGATTCCCCATCCCGACCCTAGCAGATTTAGAATGGGTAGGTAGGTAGGGTTAAATATTTTTTTTGGAACCATTTCAGTATGATAGTTATTGGTTAAGACATACAAATAATGAAATTTAGAATTAACTTTAAGGTGAACACCAACAGTCTCAAATTTAATGGTAAGAAAGAAGCCAGTAAACAAAAAATTAAATTTTCACTTCCAATTTTTATTAAAAAAAATATTATTTCAATTTAGGCAATAAAATATTTTGGGTAGGGCCCTTTTTAGTCGGGTAGGTAGGGGATGGGGAAACAAAGAATATTTTATTTTAGGCCTTAGTGAGTGGTGAGCTAGCTTTCCATTGATGGGAGTTGTAGGTGTTTGTTCGTCCAGCAGGTTACAATAATAACAAGGATACTAACAGACAATCACATATTTTTCTTTTGAAATATGTTCAGATTTTTCTTTTAAAATATGTTCAGATTTTTCTTTTGAAATATGTTCAGATTTTTCTTTTAAAATATGTTCAGATTTTTCTTTTAAAATATGTTCAGATTTTTCTTTTAAAATATGTTCAGATTTTTCTTTTAAAATATGTTCAGATTTTTCTTTTGAAATATGTTCAGATTTTTCTTTTGAAATATGTTCAGATTTTTCTTATGAAATATGTTCAGATTTTTAAAAAAAATATGTTTAGATGGGCATAGAATAGCATAGCATATCTTTAATTAAAGTCAGTTTTCACAAACAAACACTATAATGTCTTACATCTAACAAGGTTTTAAGGACGTTTAGGACCTTTCTCCGACGTCATCGGTAAAAAATCGCTTTTTCGCCGAATCTAATAAAAATCTCCAGAAATATGCTTTAACCTACTCTCCGTATTATGACGTTCTTAATTTTTCAAAATATTGCTTCGTTTCCTAGCAACGTGACGCTATGTACAGAGGACGTGAAATTGACGTTTTGAGCGTATATTTCTGTTCTATTAAGATGTACAATAATTTTCAAAACTCTATTTGTTAGTCCTTCATCCTTTGAATACGTATATGTAAAATTTATAGCAGTTGCGACTAACAATTTCGCAACGAAAACGGTTTTATATCGAAAATTGACCTGTATTTTACTGCTTATTTGCGACACCCTACTCACTTCAGGGCGCAATTTGGTCAATAAAAAGTGATTCAATCAACTAATGAAACATACCGTGGTTTTGCGGTAATTCTACAGAATAAGCACAAACAATAAAAAAGGGGGGTGATCTCGCATTATTTTCGACAAAATTGAATTTTAATGAAAAACGGACATACGTTAAAGGCATAACGTCGTGCCGTCGCACGACGTTACAGGCTATTGTGGCTACGTCAGCATCATGATCTTGTGGTGTATCCGGCGCATCGGCACATTGTTTCAATATATAAACAATATAAGAAAGCCTTATTGATGAGATCTTCAATATACCCCTAACATTGTATGAATATTAATAATTTCTAGTGATATACATGTACGTACATTTTCCCTATAAATAAAGAGATATGAACTTGCTACTAGCACACACTGTATAAAACACTAACCACCTCTCAGAAAGAATATTGTGCTTTAACATTTTGGCTTACGACCTATATATTGTGTATGCACAGTAGGGGGTTCGGGGCAAAGTGTTACAGTCCCTGTGGTAAAATGTTTATTGTAATAGATACCGACAAACATACTTTGGTATGTAGTTATATTTTCAATAAATGGTCAAAAGTTGTCCCAACACGTCTTCACAATGTGTTGCATTTACGGACCATTTTAAACAGTTGAACTTGTTAATGCATATTCAATGCAAATTGATTAATTAAAGAACTTGCATTGTAAAAATTAAGTATGGTTTGTGTATACATTACTACTAGGACTGTATAAGTGTACATGTATGCATTCAATAGGCAATGTAACAATTATACATAATATATTTTCCCCAACAACTCACTAAACAGCAACAACACAACAGCTCTACAGTAAATCCCAAAGGTGGCCGAACCAAGTATCTTATGAACCAGTCATGATAAAAACCCCGCAAATTCCCCTGTCCTATACCTCACGGGTATAGTCAGAGCTGCATTTCCCCGCTATTTTGTTGCGAATCAAAAGCGTACCACACATACATCAGTGCGGGGACATCGAAAACGTAAAAACACAAGACAGTTCCCACTATCACCTGTCTTTCCCCTGGATTGGGATAGTAGTTTCAATTGACTGGTACATTATTGTAACGTCATGTTTGATGTGTAGGCCTACTCCAACTAAGGCATATAAGCCAAAATGTCAACCTATACCGTGAGTTTCGAATTAAACAAATTTGAAAAATTGTGAAAACAGTACAACAATTCCAGAAAAAAGCGTTGTCAACAAAATGTGTGAAGTTAAACCGGCCGCGCATTAGCCGATCCAACAGCGGCTCAAAAGTGTTAACATTAACTTATAATATTAATATCTAATACACGTGTAAGACATCATACTTATATATATAACGCTATATTTCAATTTGCTGGCTGTTCATCTACCGTCCGTATTATTTTTGTTTTTAATTAAATTTATTCACGGTTACTTTACAATCAAAATTTAGCAGACCGCTACATTATATCTATGTATGACTGTAAGAAAACGATGTATACATATTTTAGTTATTATTTTATTAAAGGGACGTAATTATTAGTTTGGAAGACTTCAGTTAGTTTGGAAGACTTGAGCTCATAATTCGGTACAATGCATTTAATGTCCGATCGAATATCCCGAGTAGATGTTTAGATAATTTAAATACATAACTCAGCCGATGTTCTCTTTTGTATCATTGTGTATTTATCATGATGCTGTGTTCAATAAAGACACATTTTGGAGAATAATAAAACCACAGTACTGATAGTATTGCAGGTATTGCGAGAGAAACTCAGTTTTGTCATTTTCACAAAAAGTACCACACTCAAATCGAAATGAATAATTGTTATGTAGTGACAAACTTTGCTTTGAACAAAGCTATTACATGTATATATGATTTGATAATTGAACAGATGCAGGTGAAATGCGTGCATTTTATTCTTAACATGTAATTGTTGTACTAGTAAATAGGACGCAAGTCCGTAAATAGAACGGACGTACATAGCGCGTTACGTTGGGCGACGTAACGTTTTTACGTAAGTCCGTTTTTTACTGAAATTCAATTTTGTCGAAAATAATGCGAGATCACCCCCCTTTTTTATTGTTTGTACTAATTCTGTAGAATAACCGCATCACCACGGTGTATTTAATTAGTTGATTGAATCACTTTTTGTTGACCAAATTGCGCCCTGAAATGAGTTGGGTGTCGCAAATGCGCTATAAAATTCTGTCAACTTTCGATATAAAACCTTTTTCGGTGAACAAATGTCCGTCACAATCGCTTTAAATTTAACATATACGTATTCAACGGTTCAGGGACTAACATATGGAGCTTTGAAAATTGAAATAGACCTTATTCTGACCGAATTATGCCATAAAAACGTCAATTTTACGCCCTATGTACATAGCGTCACGTTGCTAGGAAACGAAGCAAAATTTTGAAAAAATAAAAACTGCACAATAAGGACAGAATTTTAAAGCATATTTCTGGAGATTTTCATCAGATTCGGCCAAAAGTCGATTTTTTACCGATGACGTCGGAGAAAGGTCCTAAACAACCTTAAACCTGTATTTTATCTAAATTCACAGACTGAAGACAGTAGATGTGTGATCTAAACAAAACCAACTTGAGAAAATCTTTCATTTTCCCCAGAATTGTTATCTTCTGTCTTCATTTCATTCTACACAGAATCAACAACACAATGACATCCCTGTTTGTTCTATGAGAACTAGAACAGTAAATCTTTATATCTATTAAAAGTCTGGAATGTGAGAAATTCTAAGGACCCAAGAGACCTAGAAAGTTCCGTGAATCTCAGTTAACAGAGTGTTTATGCAGGTCATATTAACACTACATTATATAACCACAGTTTAAATGTTATCCGAGTATCAATATTCTTCCAAGTATTGCTCGCACTTTAAATATCAGCCCTTCTTCCAAGTGTTTGCCCCTCACACTTTAAACATCAGCCCTTCTTCCAAGTATTTTCCCCCACACTTTAAACATCAGCCCTTCTTCCAAGTATTAGTAATAATAATAACGACTTTGTTTTAAGAGGCGACACAGTTGGGCAAGCCCAGTCTTCCCTGTGAGCCTCTATGCAAAAACATGTGTACAGAAATCGTATGACATAAACAATAAACTGTCAAAAGTACAACAACAAAATATAACAATACTATAGGTCTATTTTTCAACCTGTCGCAGGTACTTTGCCATTGAATTTTTATTACATTGGCCACTGTGGTAGAAACAGGTATAGTTGTTCAATGTACAACAGTAATTTTCATATGAGTCATTTACAATTGACAATTAGGGTTTGGGCACATATCCGTAAGTGATATAGGCAAGATGACCTCCGACAGGTAATAAAAATTTTACTATAGTCTACATAAAAATGCAACATGGTATCAAATATATTATGTTACATAGTCAAATTATTCACAAAATCTCAGAATACATTTACATTAGGTTTGTCAATCAGAGTAGTATTCCCCCCCCCCACTTTAAATATCAGCCCTTCTTCAAGTTTTCCCCCACCCCACACTTTAAATATCAGCCCTTAATTCTTCTTAGTATTCCCCCTCACACTTTAAATATCAGCCCTTCTTCCAAGTATTCCCCCACCCCGCCCCGCACTTTAAATATCAGCCCTTAATTCTTCTTAGTATTCCCCGCACTTTAAATATCAGCCCTTCTTCCATGTATTTTCCCCCTCATACTTTAAATATCAGCCTTTCTTCCATGTATTTTCCCCTAGTACTTTAAATATCTTCCAAGCATTTTCCCCTCACACTTTAAATATCAGCCCTTCTTCCATGTATTTTCCCCTAGTACTTTAAATATAAGCCCTTCTTCCATGTATTTTCCCCTAGTACTTTAAATATAAGCCCTTCTTCCATGTATTTCCCCCTAATACTTTAAACATCAGCCCTTCTTCCAAGTATTCCCCCACCCCACACTTTAAATATCAGCCCTTAATTCTTCTTAGTATTCCCCCTCACACTTTAAATATCAGCCCTTCTTCCATGTATTTCCCCCTCACCCTTTAAATATCAGCCCTTCTTCCAAGTATTCCCCCACCCCACACTTTAAATATCAGCCCTTAATTCTTCTTAGTATTCCCCGCACTTTAAATAGCAGCCCTTATTCCATGTATTTCCCCCTAGTACTTTAAATATAAGCCCTTCTTCCATGTATTTCCCCCTAATACTTTAAACATCAGCCCTTCTTCCAAATATTTCCCCCTCACACTTTAAATATCAGCCCTTCTTCCAAGTGTTTGCCCCTCACACTTTAAATATCAGCCCTTCTTCCATGTATTTTCCCCCTCATACTTTAAACATCAGCCCTTCTTCCAAGCATTTCCCCCTCACACTTTAAATATCAGCCCTTCTTCCATGTATTTTCCCCCTCACACTTTAAATATCAGCCCTTTTTTCAAGTATTGCCCGCACTTTAAATATCAGCCCTTCTTCAAACTATTTCCCCCTCACACTTTAAATATCAGTCCTTATTCCAAGTATTTCCTCCCGCACTTTAAAAATCAGCCCTTTGTTTCAAGTATTGCACACTTTAAAAATCAGCCCTTTTTTTTCAAGTATTGCACACTTTAAAAATCAGCCCTTTTTTTTCAAGTATTGCCCGCACTTTAAATATCGGCCCGTCTTCCAAATATTGCATACTTATATCAACCAAGCATCATAACCATAACTTGGGATGTGTCCTTTACACATAATGCACATCTTGGGATGTGTCTTTTACACATAATGCACATCTTGGGATGTGTCCTTTACACATAATGCACATCTTGGGATGTGTCCTTTACACATAATGCACATCTTGGGATGTGTCCTTTACACATAATGCACATCTTGGGATGTGTCCTTTACACATATGCACATCTTGAGACAATTTCCAAGTCTGTGGTGATGGGCAAATCAGGAACGGTCATATTTTTTTGTTTAATGTTTTAAGATTTTTCGCATTTAAAATGTTTCTTTGAGTCTTCTCCCCTTTCTGAACTGTGACGTCCATTATACTCAGCTTCGTGCAATACTTGGGGCAACTACGGTAGCTGAATTATTCTAGGTCAGTCTTTCTATATCTCTCAGTAGACATGTATGATTTGCCTTATTAAGCAGTGTGAAATATCAGAAGCAATTAATGGTGATGTTTCTACAGAATTACCAACAGGTAACATATCAGTTAATTACCTTATAATGCTAAGTTGTGATCTCATATAAGAACTTTAATGATTAACTCTGGGTTAGTATTCATATAACATGGTAATTATAGATTCTATATTTATCACCATAATAAATCAATACAGCGCTACCTTAAGAAACACTGCAGCATATAACAGGAGTTGTTCTCCCTTAAGGAACAATTTGCAACCTGAAGTAGAGTTGTACTCCCTTAAGAAACAATTTGCAACATAGAGCAGAGTTGTAACTCCCTTAAGAAACAATCTGCAACATAGAGCAGAGTTGTTCTCCCTTAAGAAACAATCTGCAACCTGAAGTAGAGTTGTACTCCCTTAAGAAACAATTTGCAACCTGAAGCAGAGAGTTGTCCTCCCTTAAGAAACAATCTGCAACCTGAAGTAGGAGTTGTACTACCTTAAGAAACAATTTGCAACATAGAGCAGAGTTGCCCTCCCTTAAGAAACAATCTGCAACCTGAAGTAGAGTTGTACTCCCTTAAGAAACAATTTGCAACCTGAAGCAGAGAGTTGTCCTCCCTTAAGAAACAATCTGCAACATGAAGTAGAGTTGTACTCCCTTAAGAAACAATCTGCAACATAGAGCAGAGTTGTACTCCCTTAAGAAACAATTTGCAACCTGAAGTAGAGTTGTACTCCCTTAAGAAACAATTTGCAACCTGAAGCAGAGAGTTGTCCTCCCTTAAGAAACAATCTGCAATCCTGAGAAGCCATCTTGTTCTACCATCCATCATCTATGACCCACGGATAGCATATCTCATAATTTTCAACTTAAATTTCTTAACAAAAAACATAATAAAATACTTTTTTCTTCAATTATAATTATGCATTCAAAGAATAACAAAATATGTTTTAATTTTATTTTTAATAACATTTAAAAGTTAATCCAAGATTTGAGTCAACATGTCACCAAGATCAAGGGAGTTCTTTCTTACGTTAATTACCAGCATAAAATCTGCATTAATTTAACCAAATATGGATAAAGAAATAAGTTGGGTAAAATCCATGATCAAAGCTAAACAAACTGAAGAGTTCTTGATTACTATACATGACAACTGCTGAAAATAATGGAGTCACCTTTAAAGCAATTCAATGTGACCCCAGCGTGAACCTTAACACGACAATGTGAGACAATTGAATTGCAATTGGCGGGGATTAGGGGTCCCAGACTGATACCACTTCACTGCTTTCATACCATAAATGGGGCCAACATCTGTTCACATCATTTAAGTACAAGTCTTAGATTATAGCAATGCTTCTCGTAGTGCTTTGATAACCCAATATGTTGGTACCAAGAGAGAGTTCAGCATACATTAAGGGACTAAATATAATTGGCTGATGTTTTTAGGAGGGTTATAAATACACAATTAACCTTATAAGCTTACTTAAAAAAGAATTGTACTTGTATCTTTAAATTTTAACAAGAACGAAATAACAGAAAGTATGCATCAATGTACTTGAATCTGAGTCTGTTTGATCACACATTTTGGTGTGAAAATTGCTTTCCAACTTGCTGTGCGTGTACTTATCAAAAATATCATGTACACGCCATATGGAACTGTCATTTTATTACGTATGTCATTGACACATTACATAGTAAAGACTTTATTCCCAGCAGCCTATGACATCATCATCCGTCACTGTATAGAACATACTGGTAAACAAATGACTGACCTATATAATCGATTTATAGTTAAACAATTAATAACAAATATCAAATAAGTGTGACCAGGGTTCTAGATGGGCAACACCTTACATGCATCTTACCGGTAATACCTTTGTCGTAACATATAGCAAAATAGGACATGGTTGCACCATGCAATAAACTATGGTTCTTGTCCATGATCAACATTGGGAAATGTCTAATATATTTTTAAGACCATGGTTAACTATGGTCTACTATAATGGTTATTTAAAACTTATAATATGGTTAACCATAGTCAACGGGGGTTTTATTCGCAGGGGGAATCAAGCAATAATAATTTAAGATAAGTGGACTTTCTAATTTTCAACAAATATTTGTAATAAGGTAATATTATACATTTTTTAGTTGCCATAACCCATTAATGAACAATCCAGGATGGAGCATTGCCTAACCACGCATGCTAGATTGCTAAATATTTTGATAGGTGAAATACCCTATTTAACCAATAAGTTTAAGCTATAATATAACACATGAAATTCAAATCAAGTTTAAATTAAATTTCACTATAAGCAGAGCATGAGGTTCAATTTGTTATATTATTAAATTCCACATTTAACTTTAAATACGAGGTCAAACAGTATGGTTTGTTGGGATTGTAGAGATATACATCGCTGGCTTAGAATTATAAGGTCGTAAGTACAAGAAAACAAGAAAAAACTGTCTGAAAACTACTCTTTACTTATGGAAAAACAAGCTTTTTAAACTTCAGTCATTTTCATGAAAATAGGCTCATAATTATAAGACCACCTTGAGATGCAGATTTTAAATATACATGAGTCTTATCAGGTCATAATTGGTACTTACGACCTTCTAATTCTAAGCCGGCGACATGTATAATGGAAGTTGAGTGAAGGTCACAGTGGACTATGTTTTATCATGGTTAGCAAACGATATGATGAAATGTATGTTTGAACATGGTTATTGAAGGCCATGGCAGACTGTATGTTTTATCATGGTTACAGAGCCATGATGCATAGTATGTTTGATCATTGAGTGTTCGGAAAACATAGTTATTGAAGGCCACGGTGGGCTATGTTTGAACATGGTTATTGAAGGCCACAGTGGACTATGTTTGAACATTGTTATTGAAGGCCACAGTGGACTATGTTTGAACATGGTTATTGAAGGCCACTGTGGACTATGTTCGAACATGGGTATTGAAGGCCACTGTGGACTATGTTTGAACATGGCTGATTAAGCCTGGTTCGAAGCAATTGTATCGTTATCATATAAATTGAAAGTGTTATAAATTAAACTAGAATTATCACTGTCGTGAACAGGGCCCCATTGTAGCATGTCGTAAGAGGGGGGAGGGGAGGAGTGTAGAAGTACAGTGGGGTTGCATAATTATCAGCGCTATAAGTTTCTGTACTCAGACACAATAACAAAGTCATATCTCAAACTTTCATGTGTTGATGCCTGACATAAAGTAATTCACTCCCTTCTAAAATTCAATTAAAGTTGTTTGACAAGCGCAGGTTTAATTTCCTACATAGAAACCATGATGAACTTTGACTTTTATAAAGTTTGGAAATATCTTTGACAGACTAAAATTGCACACTGAATTCATGAAATCATGACATTGCCCTGTTCCTGAGCGGCCAATATTGTTTGCAAGATGTAAATACACAAAACAGAACTACATTAATCTGTTTGTTTTGTGTGCAAGTGTTAAGGGGAATCAGTCAAAAATTATTAAAGTTTTAAAGAGTTTTCATTCTTTGCTAAAAATGTGTATATTGTTTTTGCTCCACATACATGTACTTATTGTCGTAGTCAATAGAAGTAAGTATAGCAAGTTTCATTTGAATATCTTGAACCATTTTTTAACTTTGACCAATGTTATAGTTTTTGAAGCTGAAAAGAGGCATAAGTCAAAATTTATCAAAGCTAGAGTTGTTGCCCTTTGCTAAAGATAAGCGTATTATCACTAGCAATAATTATAGCAAGTTTCATTTGAATATATACTATCGTTGTTAAGTTACGAAGAAAAAAGATGAAAATGAGTAAATTTGAATTTAACAAAGGGCCATAATTCTTCCAATATTGTAGCTAGAGTAATGTAACTTGTCATAAAATAGTGTTTTGTTGTTGTAAGCTTATGTTTAAAATCTCAAGTTGATATCTTCAATGGTTTTCAAGTTATCAAGAAAAAAAGCTGAAAAATGATGAAAATTTGAATTTTACAAAGGGCCATAACTCTTCCAATATTGTAGCGAGAGTTATATAACTTGCCATAAAATAGCGTACGGTTGTTGTGAGCTTATGTTTGAAGTTTGAAGTCGATACCTATAATGGTTTTCAAGTAATTAAGAAAAAACTTGAAAAATGTGGACGGACGGACGGACAGACGGACAGACGGACGGACAGACGGACAGACAGACGGACAGGGTGATTACTATAGGGCACGCAAAAAAAATTTTGCGGGGCCCTAACAAGCCAGCAGTTCTGGATTAAGAAATATTTCTTGACAGACTTTACCTATGTCATACTTTATACCATACTAATGTATAAAAAGATTTGTGAAAAAATCTCTTATTATCTTTACCTTGTAGTTGACCTGACTAATTGTTTTTTAGTAATTAGGTAGCGCCATAAATGAGCCATCAATGCTTGGCCTGAGGACATTGTTGACATGCAATGTGCTGTAAGTCATATACCAGATGACAAGTACAACTATAAGCTACAGCACTTTGTTGCTGAGTCAGCTTTTCCAGGTGGCTTAAAGGGACATACCATAAATTGTCCTCATTTTACTTCTTATGACCTTTTTTTTAAACAGAACATGATTGTTATGCCCCCACAGAATATTGGGGGGGGGGGGATATAGATTATCCCTTGTTGTTTTCTTTATTATAACTTCATTATTGTCCTTTTTACTTCTTATAACCATATTTTTTAACAGCTAGAACTGAACTTTTTTTTTCTTTATTATAACTTCATTATTGCCTCCAACCCCCTGCAAATAGCATTCCTGAGTTTTGTATAGTTAACGTACCTTGGTGGTTTTTATTATCAATCTATTTTTAGATGTGAAACCGAAAGTTTAGAATTTCCTTTATGTCAATTATAATAAGTTCTACAATGACAGCAGACTTTTCTAAGGGGATGTCTGGCTAATTTATAGCATTTCTCTCAAAATCATATCAATTTTAATGAAATAAACCCTACCTGATTGCCAGGGGGGGTTGTCAGCGAGTGATGTGGTATATTTTAGGAATTATGTTATAAAGTTTTTGGCATATATAAATATAATACATTTAATTTGTATTGTCCTTTTAACCAAAGCTACAGAATATATCATAATAGAGCTTGGCAGAGCTGAGCCAAGGGCAGGGCAGGGCAGGGCAGGGCAGGGCAGGGCAGGGCAGGGCAGGGCAGGGCAGGGCAGGGCAGGGCAGGGCAGGGCAGGGCAGGGCAGAAAATACAACATGTATGCTCCAAATTATCCATTATTCTTTTTTTGCAAATTGTTTGGAATGATCTCCAGAACCAGAGTATATTATAAGTATATTTATGATACCAAGTATATGATATTGGGCCACAGAGGTTAAGTATGTTTATATTGTCAGCAAACATCCACCCCCCTCACACATCACAGAAACTGTCTGATAATGTTGGTGAATGTATCAATCATGTTTCCATGCATTGTGTTTATATATCTATATATCTGATACATCAAACATACCCGCTATAATATACAAACATACTAGAACAATGTTGTACATTATGTCCGCATTCTCTCGCAACAGTCTACCGTATTTCTCCAAGTAGAGCCCGCACTTTTATCAACCAAGGATTATAACCATGGATGGAACCATTGGGCATGCATTCTTTACACAAGTCGGTTTATACAAACCCTATGTTTAAATAAAGGAGACAACTTATAGTCATTCTATTTTTTTTTTCATGAAATTATTTCCCTTTGCACCCTCAAACATAGGTAATGAAGCAAAAAATCTAGCTTAAATTGAAAAAAAGTTATGATAATTGATTGACAAAATATTATTTACTCTACACATCTTTCGTCATTTTCTGTGTCTAATGATTGGCAAATTAGGAACAGCCATATACTTTCGTGGTATTTTCACATTTTTTTGCATCTGGCTTAAATTTTTGTTGATTTTGTTTTTACCTGCGTCCAGCTGTGTGTAATACTTGGGTTGGTAATTGGCCATTCATTGGCAATTCTTTAAAGGTAATTTAACAATTTGTTTGCATCTGACTTGAATTTTTTTTAATTTTCTCACTAGGCTGCGTCCAATATACAGCTGTGTGTTATACTTGGGTGAATACGGTAGTTCATCATTCTTCATCAAAGGTATTTATCTGGAGAAACCACCTGCTAGTTCTAGTCAGAACATTATACAAATCTAATTAAAAGCACCATCAGTAAGCTCATTGTTTGCTCATTTATAACAATTTGCTCTCTCAGTAGTAGAAAACATGTAAATACCAGCTAAAATAGCCAGCTGGTGCCTTCCTTAAAACGTTAATTAGTATGTAAAGTGCCTTTGAATAATGTGTGTTTTGAATGAAAAGCTGACAATAGAAAAGTCTGCTTCTTAATTCATCCATAAAGCCATTAAAATCTTTCCCATATCTGATTCATCATAATTATGTTGGAAAATAAAATTTTGTCAAGTCAGATGTGAAAGGTCACCCCCCCCCACGTCCTAATAGGTTGGGTATAGGTAATTTATTTTTTTATGGTTTAGGTAGCAATTAAATCTTACCTAAGCAATTCTATTTAAAACCTTTATGTAATAGTTTATGTACAATGGTACTTGGTTTTATTACTTTTCAGCATACCACTTGCTAAGGAGTATATTGGTTATGCACTGGTTAACTGGTAAATGATGAACTCTTGCAAAGTGATCAAGACAGATGTTATCCCCTTATGACCACTTTCTGCTATTTATAGAACGAAGAATCAAAGAGCTTTAAAAACTACATGTAGACTGTAGTAAATGCTATGCCAAGCTGATCCAGCTAATTCATATTTTTCCATAGAACTCCTCAGGAATAATCCATTAAATATGAGATTTTATTAAACATTTTATTGAATCATTAATAATATCTTTACTTTTATAAGCAAGCTACTTAAACTTCCTATAGTATCTTTTTTATTGACCCTTTAAACATCAGCAAAATATCAAGAAGAATTAGAGTCAGAAAGGTTCTAGAAATATGGGTTAACTGCTAAGTGTATCACTTAAACTATTCAATATTATCTATAGTATTTACTCTTCTAGTTAAAAACCTTCACAGTAATCTTTTATATAGTATCGTACTCTTCCGTGTCAAAACTCCACATTTTTAAGTACTCAAGTATCTTAGAAACCAGAAGCCTAATGGAGCAATAAAAGTACTTTCAGCGCTTTGATTATGATAGTTTACCTGATTAATGATGGCGATAAGAGTGAAAACTTACTTCAAAACTGAAGAGTTCCTTTTACTGTTTACCTTTTTATTACCATATTGACCTATACATTATTGTTATAACTCAATGATGGATATAAGATATGGTTGTGGTTTTTGATGTGTCAGTAAATTCCTTGACCGTACAGGAATTTTTAGTGATTTATGTAGTACAGAGAATTTGACTTGATTCTCATCCTTCTACATGTATTATAGTCCAGAGAATTTGACACAACTCTCGACCTTAAATTAGCATAATTTCACAGCTGATTTATTGTCTACATTTATAACCCCGAATGTATGTTTTCGTAAGCGGGGAGTATCACGAAGACGCTCGAGGTGTAATATCAACACAAATCTAAAGAACCGATATTGCACGATTTGCTCACGGAAATTTATATATTCAAGGCAAGAACCTTGTAATATATTCATGCATAAAGGTCAGGATCATGTCAAATTCTCTGTACTATAGCATAATTTAACAGCTGATATCTTGTCTATAATTAAAACCCTGATTGTATGCTTTGGTGCTTGAGGTATAATACTAACACAAATCTAAAGGACCGCTACTGCACAATGTGATCGCAAAAGTTTGTATATTCAACGCAAGAACCTTTTAATATTTTAAGAGTAAAGGTCAGGATCAGACCAAATTCTCCATACTATATTTAAACTGACCTTCCACAACTGACTCGACAAAATTTAATTTTCCAACATGACCCTACGATAAATCAAAGGTTGGAAAGATTTTAAATTTTTAATGGCTATATGGATGAATTAGGTACATGTTCAGTCAATAAGAACTATGCAATTTCCAATACCAGTAGGCCCCGTCCAATTAAGGTAAAACATTAAGTATGCTAACACAGCTAGACAAACTCAAAGACATCCATACAGCTTTAAAGCTTTTATTCAATAAATAATAAACACATAGCCGGGGGACTCAAAGACATCCAACCAGCTTTAATGCATTTATTCAATAAATAAACACAGCCAGGGATGCTACAATAAAAACTTGCCCCCATATAAATGTACAAATCAGTGTTTGAATTACATTGTATAGTGAGATAAGACAAATTTATTGTAGGGTAGCATCATGTAGTAATCCAATCCATCATAGAAATTGTCAGGACTCCAGAGAGAGAGAGAACCCACACATATTATGTATCAGTCAGGACAGAGACTGAGAGCTTAGATGACATTAATGTAATTGTCAAGAAGCGGAAGGACAGATAAGCAAAGTAGTGTTTTATAGTTTTCTGTTGTTTTAAAGTTTTCTGTTGTTTTATAGTTTTCTGTTGTTTTTATAGATTTTGGTTAACAAGCAAAGTAGCGTTTTATAGTTTTCTGTTGTTTTATAGTTTTCTGTTGTTTTATAATTTTCTGTTGTTTTAAAGTTTTCTATTGTTTTTATAGATTTTGGGTAACAAGGAAAGTAGCGTTTTATAGTTTTCTGTCGTTAAATAGTTTTCTGTTGTTTTATAGTTTTCTGTTGTTTTTATAGATTTGGGTAACAAGGAAAGTAGCGTTTTGTAGTTTTCTGTTTTTTTAATAGATTCTTGTGCATAATCACTTTTATTTTATATAGTCTGATCAGTCGACCGTGCAGTGTTTATTTTATCCATGTTTATTTATTGATAAGGATTAAGAGTTATCTCCAGCAAGATGTACAACCTCTGTAGAGCAACACCCTTTGGGATCTGCAAATATTGGCTTTTGTGTAGATATTGTTGCTCTAAAGAGGTTAAATTAGGAGTAAATATCACCTGAGGGAAATTTTGAAGGTGTTGTTTTAACGAGGTTGTTGCTGTACAGAGGGTCGCTCAGCCGAGGTTGTACTATAATGCGATGATGTAAAAAAGGAATGTCCCTCAAATGTCTAGCTGTGCATGTTAAATGTGATAGTAAACAGATGGGAGATAAATTATCAAATATTTAAGCCATTCATTGAAACATTTCCGTCTCTGATGCACTGATCTACAACTAGTGATTGAAGGGGATGTAACCATATTTTTCATTTCTTATACTTTATCGTTGGCGATTTTACTTAATCTAGAGAGTAATTAAAAGTGTATAAAAAATTTTCAAAACATTTTTGGGTGATTAAAAGAGGATATAACCATATTTTTCAAATCTTAAACTTTAGTTCTTGCGTTTTAACTTTAACCAGAGAGTAATAACAAGTTTATATTTTTTATTTCAAAACATTTTTAGGTGATTAAGGGGGGTGTAACTGTATTTTTCATGTCTTAAACTTTAACTTTTGCCATTTAACTTTGACCAGGTAGTAATTATAAGTTCATATTCTTTATTTCAAAACATTCTTCTACATTTTTTCATAAAAATAATAAAGTAGCATAGCCCAGAGAATTTGACGTGATCCTGACCTTTATGCATGAATAAATTACGAGGGTCTTGCGTTGAATATATAAATTTCCGCGAGCAAATCGAGCAATATCGGTTCTTTAGATTTGTGTTGGTATTACACCTCAAGCGTCTTCTTATGAAAGCATACAACCAGGATTATAAATATAGACAATATAATTATCAGCTGTTACATTATGCTAATAGAAGGTTGAAATTCATGTCAAATTCTCCAAACAATAACTATAGTAACATTAAATCGCAATTTTAAACTTTTTAATAATACAGCAACATCCACTTTAAGTTTAACAAACAGTGGTTTTTATGTAACTATACAAAGCACCTGTATAAAGATTGTCAGCAGCTGTTTTTTTCTCGTTTTTTTCTCAAACAATTTCTTTCAACCCTCCTTCAACCCTCTTCAACAACTATGATGTACGAGGTTTTATGTAATGATGTACATATATAAACCACATACAATAAACATTGTAGATTACAAAGCCAGTGGCAACATGTTTCAACAAACAGAAGTTTTACAAAATGTTTACCAAGTTGGTACATACTGTCACCACAGCCAAAACGTAATATATATAGCACTGATGTCAACGACTTAATACATTGTATAGTCCAGTCAGGATAAAAATCCAGTGACCCAGCGGTCGAGTCCACTATAATGGTGTAAAACCAATTATAAAGGCTTATACTGTACAAACAACTATAATTTCAATGCTAAACTAACACACTAACTTTGCTCTACCTGTTTAGACAATGGTTGTGATTTTTTGCGTACACATAAACTGCAACGTCACTGTCACAATATCCTAACTGGACTATATAATAGGACAACATAAAACATCATGAATATTCCATGCTTATCTGCCGTCTTAACAAACTCAAGGTAAAACGAGGACCAGGTTAATAACTTTAAGACCAGGTTAATAATTTCGCACGGGATCAACACTTTAGTTCCAGGTTAGTAATTTCACACACTGTGGATCGAACCCAGGACCTCTCGATCCTAATGTGTGCACTCTTGTAACCTCTAGAGCACCGCTAGTGCTTTGTAGAGCATAGTTCAGACGAGTGCTTTAACAGATATATTGCACACATGCCCTGAAAGTCAGGAAGTGCTGTAACAGAGAGACACATGCAGTAGATGACCTAGTAACATTTAAATTATAACCTGGGAAAGATAATTGATCAATTTGCTGCGAATAAATCTTCTACTTTATATTACACTACACATTTATCTCACAGAATCACTACATCATTATTATATAACCAGTCTCAAATCCCACACACAAATATATAACTTGCAGTGACAGTGTAGCACATTACCCACATGACTTTTGGCTACAGTTCCAAGACAAAATTTGTCAACACTGGAAAACAAAAATAGTCATCATGAAATATAAGATCTTTTTCAGCAGCTGTGCCATGTTGTCCAGTACCCTGTAATACCAGGTTTCACAGGGTGCTGGAAATAACGGTCAAGCTGCTGAAAAAGATCCTGTATTTCACGGAAAGCAAATAATTTTCCCCATAGTGTGGCATATATTTCATAGAAATCGATGATGAAATAAAATACTTATGACTTATGACTTGTTTTCTCATGTTGAGAAATTTCGTCTTGGAACAGCAGCCAAAAACCATGTGGTATTGCTACACTGATTATTATATAACCACATCTTGTAACTGTAGCCAAAAACCATGTGGTATTGCTACACAGATTATTATATAACCACGTCTTGTAACTGTAGCCAAAACCCATGTGGTATGGCTACACTTGATTATTACATAACCATGTCTTGAAACTGTAGCCAAAAACCTTGTGGTATTGCTACACTGAATATTATAAACCATGTCTTGGAACTGTAGCCAAAAACCATGTGGTATTGCTACACTGATTATTATACAACCACGTCTCAAATCCCACACAAACTTAAAACTGACAGTGATATCTCCTTCCCTGAGTTTTTCGGTATTGTAGATAAAATGTCAAAGGAATTATAGTGTAGCAATACCACGTGACTTTTGGCTACAGTTACAAGAAGAAATTTGTAAACATTGGAAAATAAAATAGCCATAAGTATTTTATTTCTTCGTCGATTTCTATTAAATATACGCCACGCTAAATGGGGAATGATTTGCTTCCCATGAAATATAAGATCTTTTTCAGCAGCTTTACCGATTCTTCCATTACCCTGTGAAACCTACACGTTCCACGGTTTCACAGGGTAATGGACAAAACGGCACATCTGCTGAAAAAGATTATATATTTCATGGAAAGCAAATAATGTTCCCCTTAGCGTGGCGTAGATTTCATAGAAATCGATGAAGAAATAAAATACTTATGGCTACATTTGTGTTCCAATGTTTACAAATTTATACTTGGAACTGTAGTCAAAAGCCACGTGGTATTGCTACACTGAATTATAAAACATGGGAACAAAATTATTTCCTAGCTTAACCTGTACTGAGATATGATGACATGTCAAGATTTTCACCATCATTTTCAGTGCATTCAAATGAAATCAAACTTACCATAGCAGTTTTCTTGTCATTAATGAGAACGGGGATGATATAAGTTAAATAAACTGAGATGAAAAAATAGTTTCTTCCTGCGGCACAAATATAGCGAGACCACCGAGCATGTAGCACTAAACAAAGCAAAATAAGACAATAATATTTTGACTTATGTTGGCCAAAGACCACTGTCACAGCTAGAAAATACAAAAAAATATGACAATTATAGTTTTTTGGCCAAATAAAAAAAAATAATATTCACTTACTTTGGCCAAACCCCTGGAAGTGTCGCCTCTTTGATCTTCGGAGAGACGACCGAGCGAATGCGGACCTTTCGCCAAGTGCCGGGGTCGCCATTGTCAGCTTATTGACGCCGGAGAAATCCGTTGTGAGAATTTACGTTAAAACCACTTTCACAAAAAATATTTAATATTTTCAATATTTAAACTAGTTTAAACTGGCACTCACTAAAATACAAACTTTATTCGCCAGTACACGATTTTCTAAGCACGATCAAGTAAACAACGAACCAGTCACCAGCAGTATAATCCAATTTTATGTCACTGCCCACATTTACACTTTAAATACAGATAGAAATCGTTACTGTCAGCAAATTAACTCAATTTAAATCCAAATTATTTGTTTAAACCTGTGTTTTATCAATTTTATCAATCAGATAGCTTGTTTTCTTTCATAAATTCCATAGAAATACTTTAAACAGCATGAAAATAAACACCTGCAGTCAGGTACACCCGTACATGTACTATTTAAGTCACTTCCCTGCATATGAATATTTAAACAATATGATAACCCAAACACTGTCGGTTCTAACCCACTGAGCCGTGAGAAGACAAACACTCAAAAGTTTAAAACGCTACTGCTTACTTAGGTGGGTAACGACCCAATTAACACAATATTAACACTTCTACATTATACGTACAGCCCCTAAATGTTCTATAACACTTTAAATTGATTAATATTCCTTTTGTACGACTTAATCCAACGTCAAGTTTATTTTTAGTAATTTTACCCCAATCCTTTGATGGGAAAAATTCAGCTGGTTCCGCATACCGTATCTTTATTAAACTTTGTTTGTACTTTAGTCAAGAAATACCGTATTGTTATCATGCTTTTGTTCAATTTTCAAAACATTGACACTGAAACCACTGTGACCAGATCGAGGTTTGACAGTTAACGTATAGTAGTAGCCTATCAAATATCGTAGTTCCAATAGTAGGCAGTGATCGCCAATCCAGCATGAAAACACTTTAACTGACGACTGACTGTACACTATAAGTTGTACAATATCTGACGTCCACTGAGAATGACTTTAGTAGGTAGGCAAATACTACATAAACAATAATTCATACATACACATACATATACATGTATATAATATCTATTATCTGGACACTGACTAATCAGCTAGTCAGCACTTCTTTTGTTTTTTCTAACAGATGACCTATGATACAGGGTGTACCCACATGTCTACTGTCAGGTTTAACCATGAAGGATGTCAGTTATTATTATTATTATTATTAGGTCAGGTAGCTGGACAAAACAATTATTTTTTACGATCAGCCTTATAAGCATGAGCAGTGCGCTGTCCTTTAGGCATAGTGTATAAACCTTATCACTGTATGACTTATTGGGAGACTATACCATTCAACTGGTATGACTTATTGCAAGCACAAGCATCTGTGATATTGATCACTGTATGACTTATTGGGAGATTGTACAATTCCACATGTACGACTAATATTGTAAGCAAATTTAGCATCTGTAATATCGGATCACTGTATGACTTATTGGGAGACTATACGATTAAACTTGTATGACTAATATTGCAAGCAAATTTAGCGTCTGTGATTTCGTGTCACTGTTTGACTTATTGAGAGACTATACAATTCAATGTGTATGAATTATTGCAAGCCAATTCAGTATCTGTGATTCCAGATCACTGTATGACTTATTGGGAGAATGTACAATTCAAATTGTATAACTTATTGCGAGTAAAAACATCTGCGATTCCCAGTCACTGTATGCCTTATTGGGAGATTGTACATTTCAATCTGAATGAATTATTGTGATAACCGGAAGTTGACTCGTTTATACACTGTGATAGGGTATCAGAACCACAGGCCCTCTATACGATTTTATAGACCAGAAAAAAAAAATATTTTAGAGCATAAAATTGCATCGAGGGCCTGTGATGAGAACAGTCTTGATGGATGTGGTAAAATTACCTAAGACGAGAATGCACTACCATAATCATATAACTTGACACATTTATTGAATCATATGAGCTAAAAATAATTGTCATAATAATCTTATTTTAGCCCAGCTAAAGGGTATCATGTAAAGGTCAAAAGTACATGAACCCAATATTTTTTTGAATACACAAAAGGAAAGATTAAGCCAAGTGCATTAATGTACTAGAAAATACTAAAAGCCTGAAACATAATTGCTGAGTTTCTTTTTTGGAAGGGGATATTTGGTATCAATGAAAAAGACATTTTTGTGTAAAAATTCATAGTAAAAAAAGGGGAATAACTCTTTTAAAACGCTGGATATATTTGTTTCTTCTTGTCAGTAGATGTAGGTCTTCAGATTCCACAAGTTATTGACTTTTAAGTTGAAAATTTTGATAGTGTTTGAGAAAATTCAGTTATGTGTAAAATTTGCGACTATTTCTATGTACTTAACAAGGGCAGATAACTCCATAAATATAGGTACATGGTTACCAGCCTTGTCGGTATGGACTCCCCTTGTGATGGAGAATACCTATGTTGAGTTTCAAGAGGATAACTTTGATAGTCTTTGAGAAAATGACTCTGACAATAAACTTAACCAACACCCACGCAGAAGCACACGATCCCATCACGACAATAGCTCTTTTTTCTTCTTCGAGAAGTCAAGCTAAAAACTCGGGCTTTGAACAAACCATGGCAGAGAACAGATCTGGTCACAATTTAGATGGCTGTCTGAAGTGTAAATGATTAGTAAATATTCATCTATGGGAAGGAAATGGAAAAATAATCAAAACTATTGACAAATCCATCTGAACCAATAGTAAGTCTCTAACAAAATGGCGATTCCAGGAAAACAGGAAATCTAGGTCAATGGCTTTCTGAGTATAGGTTAGAGTTTATATTAAACGTTTTCTTCAAAGACTTTTTAGCCTTTAAGGCAGCGAAGAGACACAGTCTACTTGCGCATGTGCAGTGACTACAAAAAAATGAAATTACTTCTTGGTGAAGACGCATTTTTGTGAAAAATCGAATGTTCTTCATGGATTTGAAGACCGAAATCAAGCCTGCTAATAGTTTGAAAAAGATGAGCAAACACTATGACTTGTTTTAGGTTCACGTTCCCACATAAGGCCAGAGTTCTTTTATTTTTCGTTACTCGGACCCTCCTGCCCAATTTTTTGGGATTTTCAAAAAAAAACAAGAGGATCATAGATCCTGGGGCGCTCACCTGCTAAACATGCCCAAACTTTGAACTTGACCTTAAGGTCATCAAGATAAACACTTTGACTAAACTTGATTAAGGTTAAAGCAAAACTGAGGCCTCCAGAGTATTAAAAAGGTTTTTCTATTATTTGACCTAGTTTTTGACCCCATATGACCCAACTTCGAACGTGACCTTAAGGTCACCAAGATAAACATTTTGACCAAACTTCAAAAGTCTAACGGACGGACGGACGACAGACAAAAAACAATCACAAAAGCTCACCTTGCCACTTTGTGACAGATGAGCTAAAAAATTGAAAAAGTGGAAAAAAAACTAAATTGCATATAATGTTTTGATGATAAATGGACCAGCCTTGTATTATTATTTCATTATTTTGTTAATAATAAGTTTTATTATATTAGTGTTTCACTGCAGTGTACTAGTCTTAAGAAAAATTGGCTGTTTTCTTGGAACTAACACTGCTGTTGAGGGTTGATTGCTCTAAATCGGACCATCATTGACTATTCTATCCCAACAGCATGTGGAAGCAATATTTTTGGAGTTTTTATTTTTATTTTTTTCCCTCCTCCTGCTGACTTTTTTCTGAAAAATGTCCGAGTAACAAAAAATTTAAAAACTCTGGCCTAATGTTACTTGGTTAGTGAAGCTTAATATTATATAAACCACACCACTGTATAACAGATCAGTATGGTGGACAAGTGGTCTAGTGGTAAGGGCTACTGACTGCTGATCTGAAGGTTGTGGGTTCGATCCCTACTCCAGACGGTCAAAATAGAAATGCTTTTCAGTGTTTCCCACCTAACATAACTAAACTTACTAACAGTCTTTCGGACGAGACGTTAAGTGAGGTCCCGTGTATGATGCTTTACATCGGCACGTAAAAGAACCAGGGATGCTTCTGGAACTGGAGCATCTTCTGTATCATGCACTATCCCCCAAACACTAAAGTGACTAACCTCTTCTGGGGGCCTCGCCCATATGGATTATCCGGTGGCGAGGATAAATAAAAGCAAAAAAAAAAAAAAAAAAAAATTAACAGATCAGTAGTATCATGTACTATGAGAAATCTTGTAAAATAATCTAGGAAATTTAAGGGGCCAAAGTAACCCCCAGAGGTTGAATAAACATGACAGGATTTAGGAAAACAGCATTCCTGATGATTCACATGCCAGGTTTGAGATGTTCACCAAATTATAGAACAGTTCAGAGACAAATGTCCAAGACTATCATTTAATACAGCAATTAGTGACAGCGGAACTGCCTTCAATATTTTCATAACTATTTTTGATATGACATCATTAAAACATAAGACATTATACAAACATGTATAGAAACCCCCTCCCTTTCCACGAGTTACTGAATTTGTTTTTATAATCAGAGCAATGATGTATTTTATGTGCAATGATTGATTTTTTGTATATTATGTAGAGCAAAAACTCATTCATAATCCAGGAAAAAAAGGATAAACAAGAAATATCACTGAATTAGATGAATACCCCAAGAAACTGCTTGACACAGTCACTGAAATGTGCTCTGACAAACAAAATTTATAAGTGTAAAAAAATTAAGGGCCATAACTCCCTTAAAATTTATCCGACCAATGTGTGCCATGGATATGCACAACTAGACTTGGTATAACTCCAACGCGATAAATTGCAGTACAAAAACAAACACAATATTGCCTATATTTTTATTATGAATTAAAATCAAGGACCGTAACACTTACCAATGAAAGCATTCACACATTTAGCACAGCATGTAAAGTTTTCATGTTCCTATATATTCAGAAATGATAAATATAGCGCATTTTGTGTTTGTTTTTGTATTGCAATTTATCGCGTTGGAGTTATACTTATCATTTATGCAAAGTTTCATTGAAATCTGACCATTCATAACAGAGGAATAGAGCAGACAAAATTTATAAGTGTAAAAAAATTAAGGGCCATAACTCCCTTAAAATTTATCCGACCAATGTGTGCCGAGGATATGCACAACTAGACTTGGTACTGATCATTCATGCAAAGTTTCATTGAAATCGAACTATTGGTAACAGAGAAATAGCGCGGACAAAATTTATAAGTGTAAAAAAATTAAGGGCCATAACTCCCTTAAAATTTATCCGACCAATGTGTGCCGAGGATATGCACAACTAGACTTGGTACTGATCATTCATGCAAAGTTTCATTGAAATCCAACCAATGGTAACAGAGAAATAGCGCGGACAAAATTTTTAAGTGTAAAAAAACAAAGGGCCATAACTCCCTTAAAATTTTTCCGACCGGCTTATGGCGACGATATGCACAACTAGACTTGGTACTGATCAATCATGGAAAGTTTTGATGAAATCCGACCAATGGTTACAGAGAAATAGCGCGGACAAAATTATACGGACCAACCAACCAACAGACCAACCAACAGACCAACCAACAGACCAACCAACAGACCAACCAACCAACCAACCATCCTCAAGCATGACTCCAATATAGCCCCCATAGTTTATGGGGGTATAATGATAGATTATCGAATCATATCACACAAAAATTGTAGGTCGTCCCCACGTAACCATGGCAAAAGGAGTAAAAACTGCTTTCAACTTTTATGGTACATTTAATTAATGCTGAAATGGTTAAAACTTAGAAAAAAATTATCTACATTAGATCTAATTCACATAAAATATGACATAAATTCCAAGAAAAAGATATATAATAACAAATTGGGCAAGGAACATAGCACCGATCAACATAAACAACAAAGCACTTTAAATAGCACTGATCAACAGACACAACAGAGCACTTTAAATAGCACCGATCAACAGACACAACAGAGCACTTTAAATAGCACTGATCAACAGACACAACAGAGCACTTTAAATAGCACTGATCAACAGGAACAACAGAGCACTTTAAATAGCACTGATCAACAGACACAACAGAGCACTTTAAATAGCACCGATCAACAGACACAACAGAGCACTTTAAATAGCACTGATCAACAGACACAACAGAGCACTTTAAATAGCACCGATCAACAGGAACAACAGAGCACTTTAAATAGCACTGATCAACAGGAACAACAGAGCACTTTAAATAGCACTGATCAACAGACACAACAGAGCACTTTAAATAGCACCGATCAACAGACACAACAGAGCACTTTAAATAGCACTGATCAACAGACACAACAGAGCACTTTAAATAGCACCGATCAACAGGAACAACAGAGCACTTTAAATAGCACTGATCAACAGGAACAACAGAGCACTTTAAATAGCACTGATCAACAGAAACAACAGAGCACTTTAAATAGCACTGATCAACAGGAACAACAGAGCACTTTAAATAGCACTGATCAACAGAAACAACAAAGCACTTTAAATAGCACTGATCAACAGGAACAACAGAGCACTTTAAATAGCACTGATCAACATAAACAACAGAGCACTTTAAATAGCACTGATCAACAGAAACAACAGAGCACTTTAAATAGCACTGATCAACAGGAACAACAGAGCACTTTAAATAGCACTGATCAACAGAAACAACAGAGCACTTTAAATAGCACTGATCAACAGGAACAACAGAGCACTTTAAATAGCACTGATCAACAGGAACAACAGAGCACTTTAAATAGCACTGATCAACAGAAACAACAAAGCACTTTAAATAGCACTGATCAACAGGAACAACAGAGCACTTTAAATAGCACTGATCAACAGGAACAACAGAGCACTTTAAATAGCACTGATCAACAGAAACAACAGAGCACTTTAAATAGCACTGATCAACATAAACAACAGAGCACTTTAAATAGCATTGATCAACATAAACAACAGAGCACTTTAAATAGCATTGATCAACAAAGGGTCATAATTCTGCCAAAATTCATCGGAGCGCAAATTCCTTTCTTCATGCACATCTATATGTTAAGGTTGTTCATCTGTGAAAGTTTGAGCAAAATCTTGCCAAAACTGTAGGAGGAGTTGCGTCCACAAGAATGTGTCTACGGACAGACAGATGGACGGACGGACAAGCTGAATCCAGTATACCCCCCTTACAACTCGTTGTGCGGGGGTATAATAATACCATTTGATGAATTTTGTTTGATTATTTCAGTTAGAAAGTTACTTTTGTTGACGGTCTTGGAGCTTAAAATCAATTCTAGGGCCATTTTCTAGTAATTTATATTTAAATTTGAAAGTATGGGTTGATAAATTCATAAAAACTTGTATGAAAACAGACAAAACATCCAAGTAGAATCAAATTATGCCCTTTTAACTTTTTAAAACCACATTTTTTGTTGAAAAAGATAACATGAGAGTTTTTACTGCACTTATAGTTTGGACGCATATATATTTCTCCATAAATTTCGTTTGGATGTTTCATCTGGTTAAAAGTTTTTATTGCTTCGTGTTTATCAAAAGGGCAATCTCTTTTCAAAAACATTCTTAACTTTGAAGAGGTAAAAAATCCTAAGGGAAAAAGCACTTGAGATTTTGGTGAAATTTTATCAAGCAGATCATAATTTTTCTTTCAAGGGAGGTAACTCAAGATGAAACTAAATTTATTTAAAAGTATGTAAAGGGAAACAACTCAAAAATATTTCATGACAAATGGATACACAGTTAGTTCCCTTTGCATGAGAATTTTGCATTCACTGTGGCAGCCACAAACAATTGAAAGGAAGCCTCTTCTCAGGTTATTCAAAGAGTATATGGGGCACAATCTGTTATATTTATATGTTCCTTATACAAAACTTCCTAAAGAATAAGTTACTAAGAGAAGTAATTTTGAGCAATTACTTTGCATGGTAGAGGCAATGTGCACTACAATAAACATAAAGAAAGAAAAGGTCACAAAATATTTTATTTTAGCCATAACGTATCTGATGTTTTTATTTCCTTAAGAAGGTGAATTTTGTCTGTAAGCTTCTATTTGAAATTTGTAATTAAAGAATGGTAGTTGGTCTGAGAATCATAGGTTCAGATCGGATCACCTCATACTTGATTATCAACCGCTCTATAAACACAGGTACTGTCTCATTAATGGACACTATTCGCTGTCAACTATGCGGTCTATGAATTTGAAAATGGTTACGTTGAGTTGTTTCCCTTTATTGAAATGTCTGTGTTGATTTTTTTAGATTATTTACAAATTCATTTTTTTGCAATGTTTGTATGCAAGTGACAGACCTATATAAAGGACTAGTTACTATAGGCAAATATCTAGGCAATATCTTATGCATGATTTTGTACTTTTATCAGTAGAGTTTATATAGTAAATCCCCCCATTTGACCTACCAAGGTTCAATATTTACCTATAATCCCAATTCTTTCAAATCAATACCTACACAACAAGCATACTGTATAGAAACACACAGCCAATATAAAAACACGAGGTTCAGTGTAAAGTTCTGTTTTTATCATAATCACCCCGATGTTTCTTTATCTATGAACTGGAATTGATGTGGTGGTAAAAAAACATTAAAAGCTTTACCAGTTTGTTTGTTACTGCCTTACCTTCGTAGATGAAGCGATTACACAGTCGGAACTTTAACAGTCAGAGGTCCAAACTCATTACAAAGTTGTGACTTTCCTCAATTTAAAACAAGAACATTTTGCGATAAAATACTTGTATACCATTGAAGAAAATATAAATGCTCATAATATGCGCATAAAACCTGTATGGTTCATTAGTGTAACAGCAAATCTCTAAACAAATTGAAAATCTGGATGCATGGAACAAAGCCAATAAGACTGACCGAGAAATATGCTTCTGAAGAATATTTCTCAGTGATTTTTTTCCTTCTTTGTTTGCTACCGGTAAACGGTACCTTCCCAATCAGAAAAAGGCTATAATTTTCCCAAATTTGAAGGGAGAAATTCCCCATGAACATTTAAAAAAAATTATTTCAATATCGGACATAAAATGACGAAGTTATGAACATTTTTGACAAGAGGTCAAGCATAAAAGTTTACAGAAACTAGTAAACAGTCACATGTAATCCCTTTTTCTGTTTTATTTGGCCTTTCTGCTACATTTTTTGTACATGAAAATTCCCAATTTCAAGTTGTCACGACGCGAAAATTCCCAATCTGAACGGACCCGGACCCTTTCCCAAAGAAGCGAAAAAAATCACTGTTTCTAAGACACTACATACATAACAATACTATACAATATAACCTGTTCACAGCGTCCCTGACCAGCTTAAGTAATCTCATTACTATGAATGTAAATTTGTAAGATTTTCTAGGACTTCTCTGCTAGAGGGCCCATATATTTTCAAGGCTTTCTCTGCTGAAGGACCCATAGATTTTCAAGGACTTCTCTGCTAAAAGGTTCATAGATTTTCAAGGACTTCTCTGCTAGAAGGTTCATAGATTTTTAAGGACTTCTCTCCTAGAGGCCCATCTATTTTCAAGGACTACATTTAAAAAAAAGAACTTCTTTGCTAGAGGACTCACACATTTTCAAGGACTTCTTTGTTAGATGGCCCATATATTTTCAAGGACTTCTCTGTTAGATGGCACATATATTTTCAAGGACTTCTTTGTTAGATGGCCCATATATTTTCAAGGACTTCTCTGTTAGATGGCCCATATATCTATATAATCTCTATAAATAAGGACTATATAATCTCTGGTACGCATACATACAATGTACCAGTAATTTTAAGTAAAACAATACCATTTATTGAACTGTGCAGCGTCTACCAGCATCATTATGCTAAACACAAGAACAAAGCATCATAAAATACTTATAAACAGTATAGTTATTACAATATTATACATAAACTGCATCTGTTCAACATGGCAACAGTTGTAAATACAATATAACACACAAACACTCACACCGAGTGTACGTAGGTGATCGAGGAATGCTTTGAACATGTATAACTTGTTTAATCATGTCAGTCACCTGTTTACGTAACATTGTGCATAAACATTGCAAATTCTCAAAGGACGGATAACGCGAATTTACGATCAAATTTTTTTTATATTATTTGTTTACAATTATAAAGTATAGTAAATGGAGCTGCAGCACTACATGTAATAATAATTCAGTTACTGAACCCCTACAAACCGTGTCAGTTGTTAAGAATTATAAAGAATTTAATTTTGAGCATAACTTTAATATTTTCGTGATATAGAGCTTTGTGTGACATGTAATATTTAATGAACTGTCATTTTTGTTTCTTTTCATATTATTATTATACCATATTTATATCGCACTTTTATCATGTAATTACACGTTCAAAAGTGCTGTACAATCACATTTAAGACATGGTTAAAACAATTTGACATAGATAAATGCATGCAAACATTAAAATGTATATATACATGTAAACATAATACAAATAACACAAAGGACCCCCCCCCCCCTCAATTACCCCCCCCCCCCTAAATTGGGTGTTTCAAGAGCAGCGTCACATACCACTGCCACGAGAAACTAACTCCAAAGGAATAGTGATACTTCCTTTAAGGAGACTGAGGAAACCCCCGACACTATTTACTACTGTACTAGTGTTGTTTCAAGAACAGCGTCACATACCACTGCTTCGAGAAACCGTCTCATATATTAACATAATAACTAGTGCTTGACTCGACACATATACAGGTAGACATACATGATCAAATTATTCATGAATACATGTAAATGCTTCTTTCAAAATATGTCAAAGATTCATCTTACTATACATCATCACCGTTTAATTAACATATGAATGTACCCAAAAACATGGATGTGTACGGATATTAAAGAATATTGGTACATCTAAGCTACAGACGTCTAGACTTAAAACAGACTTACATGTATAAGGCAATAGATTAACATGCACTAAAACTTTCAAATATGAAATACCGTAAATAATCAGCCATAAGTCGCCCTAAAACGATCCCAAAAAACCCTAAAAAGTCACCCCACGACTTATGAACGAGAGAAGCCAGATTCATAACCCAAATTTGACCCATTGAAGACATTTTCCATCAAGTTACAGATCCAAAGTAGCCTAGATTGTGTCTGGCAAAAATATCAATGAAGTGTGACATTATAACAAAAATGTTTGTGGATTTTGATTAAAAAAATTGAAAAGTCTACTGGCGATTTATGAAAGGGTTTTGACAAAAACCTCGATTTTTTAGTTAAAAGTCACCCTGCGACTTATGGCTGCATGCGACTTATGGCCGATTATTTACGGTAGATGAAATTTCTGTTAAAGCCTCATTAAGCCCTTAAAACTACTATTTCCAAAAAGCAATAACTTGGTAACCTATCTGCGGAATAATGCATTTCGTGCATTTGAGTTGAGTCCCAAAGGAGGAAAACACTGTAAGATGAAAGAAACGAAATACAGCCTCCAGTTGGTTTGCACACAAAATAATGATTTGTGAACAATAATTGCATGATTTATAGTCTAAGGGAAGCAACTCTTGCAAAATTAGTACAAAATTTTGTCTTCCATACATGTACATTTTACTGAAATGTGATGTTTGCATACTATTTCGACAGATATTATATGTAAACTAACATTCTGACGTCAATATTTCGGTCATTTGAAATTCCTTGTATTAACTGAAAGATCAGAAAAAAGTTTTAGGAGATAATGGGGCTTAAAGGAATGTGATAGTTAAATTTTTGTTGAACTCTACCACAAAATTAAATTCCCACGATTTATCAACATCCCAATTACAGAACAAGGTTTTATCCATCCATATTGTGCAATCCACAAACTTACGACCCCTCAAAATGGCATTTTTTTTAAAAATTCACAAAATTTAATGCCAATGAAATTAAGTGATTTTACAGTAATGTAGAAAGTTATGGTAAATAGTGAATTATTTAGTTGATGTTAATATGACTGTCTGCAATTTGTAGGACACTGTGTTACATTGACTACTGTATAAACAAACGGCTACAGTACCAGTGTAGCAATACCATGTGACTTTTGGCTACAGATCCAAGATGAAATTTCTTTTCACTTTGAAAACAAAAATTGCCATAAGTATTTTGTTTGTATACTGATTTCTATGAAATACAAGTCAGCACCATGTGAAACCTTGAAAATTAAGAGACTTGAAACTGTAGTCTGATCGAATACGGGTTTCACAGGGTGCTGGAAAAAAGGGCACAGCTGGTGAAAAAGATCATGTATTTCATGGAAAGCAAATATCTTTCCCCGTAGCATGGGGTATATTTTATCGTAATCGATGAAGAAAATATTTTTGTTTTTGAAGTGAAGCAAATTTGTCTTGGACATGTAGCCTTTAGTGATGTAAAAGTCATATAGTATAGCTACACTGATTATAAACAAACTGTTACAGTATACTGTAGCTGCAAGCAGCAATGTGGTGAATTAATCATGCATAAATGAATATGTTCTAGACAGATACAGGGTAGCAATACCACGTGGCTTTTGACTACAGTTACAAGAAGAAATTTGTAAACATTGGAACTCAAATATAGCCATAAGTATTTTATTTCTTCATCGATTTCTATAAAATATACACCACGCTAAGGGGAATAGTATTTGCTTCCCGTGAAAAATAAGATATCTTTCAGCAGTTTTACCGATTTTTCGATTACCCTGTGAAACCTACACGTTCTACGGTTTCACAAGGTAATGGACAAAACGGCATTACCACTGAAAAAGATTATATATTTCATGGAAAGCAAATAATTGTCCCCTTAGCGTGGCGTATATTTCATAGAAATCGATGAAGAAATAAAATACTTATGGCTATTTTATTTACCAATGTTTACAAATTTCTTCTTGTAACTGTAGTCAAAAGTCACGTGGTATTGCTACACTGAGATATCAGAAAACATATCAGTTAGATAACAATCTCATAGAGCCTTGACCTACACTGTGTAGTGTTAGGCTTTTGGGTCATAGTTATTGTCTGCCAGTCAAATGTTGAGATAAAACTTTCGTTCAACATTAATAATATTTGTCTATTGACAACCAGAAGGGGCTATCAGCATATTAAGTAAGAAGGCTGATAAGCCCTTTTAGCTGTCAATTGATGATATGATATATATGCCCTATTTTTTTTCAAATCTATATTTGTTATCATGAATGTCATGTATAGTCTAGGGAAAACATCACTAGCATTGGTTTACTGATCAAAATGACAATTAAATGCATTTCCTATGTCCATTTTTGTTTGATCATGTGCATAATTTCTTTTAATACATATACTATTTCAATCTATGCCGGTAACAAGCAGTCAGTCGACCGTGCGGTGTTGATACAAAAATGTATCATCAATTTTTGTTTATACATATATATATGTGTAAGGCTAAGAGTTATCTCCAGCAAGCTTTATGTCAAATTGAGTGATTAAAATCATCGTAACATAGATTTACTTATTAGCAGATATATTGTTCAATTATTTATGTTTAATGCACAGGTAACTGTATCATTGATAAAATGTAAAAAAAATGTTTTCTTTCATAAATTTGATTTTATCTAAGATATTTTAAATTTTATAAATATTTTCTTTTTCTCTTTCTTTATAAATGATACAGTTACCTGTGGTTTAATGTAATAAATTCCTACACACTATGTAGGGCGTACTGTGCATAATGAACCATATACCTTGTATTATACTATATGGTATTTAACGGTAGACAAACAAGCGTTTTTCTCACATACTTCTGTAAGTATACTTATACATATAAACAGTATATCATAAGTATGATAGATTTTAAGTTAATTGACCATTTAGCGGATACTGTAACAAGTCGGATAAAACTGTAAACTAACTACCCGACTTACGACAATAATCTGGTATATAGGGATAAACAAATTAAAATTTTAGTATTTAACGAAAAAACATAAAATTCCTGTATAATAAGTCTGGTTTTAATGAGTGCATACAAATGTAAGATTAAAGATACACAACTTCCTTCTCTATAATATTTTGTTAAGATTTACAACATATTGCCAAATATGGTCATTGTTAAACCGAAGTAATGATTAATATTGATTTTGGGTAAAACCTTGTAGACTGCATTAGAACCTAATAGATGACAGATTAAATCATTAAGATGTTTGTTTTCACATTCTCAAATAATCATTCACTAAGATCCCACACTCAACAATCCCTTAAGGTTCCAAAACCAAGACTAGAATTTTTTAGGAAAACTCTTGCTTATTCAGGTCCCAAACTCTGGAACACTATACCACTACACATAAAACAATCAGAAAGCTTGGCAATCTTTAAGTCATCATACCTTAAACGGTGGTTCTCTGGTGGGAAAGTAAAATTCTTGTGTCACTTAATATGTATATAAATGTAATTTTATTCTTTGTTTTATAGTTCAATTTCACTGAACTGTTCTATAAATTGTTGGTCTAGCTTTCTTTTGATATGTTTTATTAGCTTAATTAACGCACTGCTGTTAAATCTAATGTAAATATCATTCTGTAAATGTTATATTTGTTCACATTTGTTGTAAATTGTATGTACATATATATTGAGGCTCACAGGTAAGACTGGCTTTGCCAACTGTGTTGCCTCATTAAATAAAGTCTTTATTATTATTATTATTATATATTCATGTTTAAAGGCGTTCGCTGCGGTTTCCAAAATAAAAATCCACAAAATAGATTTTGATGAAATTTTGCGTGTAACAAGAGAATTTTGTGATACATTGAAAAGTGATACAGTCAACTCTCGTTATCTCGAATTTCACGGGACCGTGGAAATTACTTCGACATAACGAAAATTCGAGATAGAATTTTTGGCATCAAAGTTGCTAGTTTTCTAGTTTCTGTCATTTTACGCCGCCATATTGTTACGGTCGTAAGAACGACATATTCGTGAGAATTGCTTGTTTTGATATTTATGTACATGTATTCCTCCTCGAGAAAATGCGTTTTATTCATTTTTGTTTGTGTACGTTGTGTTGTTTGCATTAAATATGATGATATGTACTCATCAGTAAGTGTAGTGTATCACATGCTAATGTACATGTACGATCGAGGAAGTAATGCAAAACTTTAAATGCCAACACCCTCGATCTTACATGTAAATTAAGCTCTAAGCCTACATCATAAATACATGAGAAATAAAGATAAACAGTAGTGATAGTTTCTTTTTTTATTCAAGATCGTGTTCATGTATATAAAGTCGAACATAATGTATTTAACTATTATTTTTAGAAACAATTGTTCGAGATGACATGTTAATTGATGTTTGGACGTAACTCGAATCTTTATGACATGTTTGCGCAAATTGTTGCAAACAAATATTTGTTTAACAATGGAAGGCACGAAAATTACAGGTAAATCGAAGATTTCAGACTGGCGAGGTGTGAGAAACATTCGACGCTAGTTGAATACGATCAAGACTTCGACCCGACTTTTAGATGAACAATAGATTTAAAGTGCGAATCAAAAAATAATTCGACATAACGAAAAACTCGAGCCGAATTTGAGCGGAAACTTCGAGATAGGTCTCGAGATTTCATATAGACAAAGGAGAAAAGTTGGGACTTGATAAAAAATCAACATAACGGAAAATTCGATATAAGCGAGTTCAAGATAATGAGAGTTGACTGTATATAAATGATAGGTCACCAGCTTACTTTTATTTTTATATGTAGTCAAACATGACACCAAATGGAGAGTATAGCGAGCGTCTTTAAAGCTGTCTATGAACAATTTTTCATTTATATATGCTGTCCGATTCATCTAACTAGTTTTCCTGGACTGCTTCCTAACCAGTACTAACTTACCCTTCCACCAGGAGCAAGTAACTTCTCCACATGTGGAGGGAATCAACAAACACTGTTGTTCAATTTCCTTTGACCTTATTGCCCTCAAAATCAATAGGGCTCATCTAATGTAATTTTATTTGTTGATGACCTTTAACCTCCATGGCAAGTCTGGGGATACTAAGGTCAAGGGTTCTTTAGTTCTTGAACGGAAACCATTTGGTCAACCGACCGACAGACCTAAAAAAAAGTAACATGACCAAATTAAGTAATTATTATGCCCCATATTGCTTAATTTGTTCATGGTGATAAGTTTTTACAAAATCTGAAAGGGCATGCGCCGACTCTACCAAACCCGCATTAGTTAATCAAGTATAATTACCAAAATTAAGAAGGAAATGAAATTTCAATACCACACACATGTAAAGAAATAACTAACGCATAATATGTGAAAGAATTTCTGTAAAATTATGCGTAGTGTTGAAATGGGAGACAAAGTATGCGACTTTTGTGGACAACCCTCGTATAGTCTACAAGAGGGCCCAAAGGGCCCTAGGTCGCTCACCTGTCGTACTAGTGCATGCACACCCCTATGGTGATCCTACACATTTTCTGAATAAAATTTAAGGAAATTCAGCCTCTATTGCAAGTTTTTGTATGATTTGACCATGTGACCTAGCGTTTGACCCCAGATGACTTAATTAATATCAAACTTAACCTAGATTGTGTTGAGATGATTATTAGGACCAAATTTCATAAAGATTAAGTCGAAATTGTAACCTCTGGCGACTACACAGGGTTTTTCTATGATCTGACCTATAATTTAAACAAAATATTTCCTCAATATAACTGTACAAAAACATGCTATAAAGACAGAACAATACCTAAACACTTAAAAAAAAATTATGGTTCCAGTGGGGTTTGAACCCATGACCCTCAGGAAAATGTCAATTGACATTGTGACCTTGTTTTTGACGCCAGATGACCCAAAATCGAACTTGGCCTAGATTTTGTTGACAGGATCATTGTGACAAAGTTTCATAAAGATTAAGTTGAAATTGTAACCTCTGGTGACTGACTACACAAGGTTTTTCTATGATTTGACCTATATTTTAAACAAAATATTTTGGAATATTTTTCCTCCATATAACTGTACAAATACATGCTATAAAGACAAAACAATACCTAAACACTCAAAAAAATAAAAATTAAAAAATAAAAATTATGGTTCCAGTGGGGGTTGAACCCAGGACCATCAGGAAAATGTACAAATACATGCTATAAAGACAAAACAATACCTAAACACTCAAAAAAAAAAAAAAAAAGAAATTATGGTTCCAGTGGGGATTGAACCCACGACCATCAGGAAAATGTACAAATAAATGCCTTACAGACAAAACAATACCTAAACACTCAAAAAAAATAAAAATAAAAAAAAAAATTATGGTTCCAGTGGGGGTTGAACCCACGACCATCAGGAAAATGTACAAATACATGCTATAAAGACAAATCAATACCTAAACACTCAAAAAAAAAAAAAAAAAAAAAAAAAAATTATGGTTCCAGTGGGGGTTGAACCCACGACCATCAGGAAAATGTACAAATAAATGCCTTACAGACAAAACAATACCTAAACACTCAAAAAAAATAAAAATAAAAAAATAAAAATTATGGTTCCAGTGGGGGTTGAACCCACGACCATCAGGAAAATGTACAAGACAAATCAATACCTAAACACTCAAAAAAAAAAAAAAAAAAAAAAAATTATGGTTCCAGTGGGGGTTGAACCCACGACCATCAGGAAAATGTACAAATAAATGCTTTACAGACAAAACAATACCTAAACACTCAAAAAAAAAAAAAAAAAAAAAAAAAAATTATGGTTCCAGTGGGGGTTGAACCCACGACCCTCAGGAAAATGTCTATGCTCCCTACAGCGCTTTGATTTCCACTTAACCATTACAATTCACACCCTCTAGAATATTTTGATATTTGACCTTTACAAAACTGCTGTGAACCCTGATACACATTTTCATTGGTTGATGAAAGTTTACTTGTATGTATAGAGTGTAGAGAGTTACAGCAGAGAGTTAAGTGACCATGAAGACTACATGTTGAAAGGTTTAAAGCAAGGTTTTTCTATAATTTGACCTAGTGAGCTAGTTTTTGACCTCAGATGACCCAATATCGAACTTGACCTAGATTTTGTTGAGATGATCATTGTGACCAAGTTTCATAAAGATTAGGCCAAAATTGTGACCTCTAGAGAGGACACAACCCAATTGTTGACGGACGGACGGACGGACAGACGGACGGACGGACGGACGGACGGACGGACGACGGACGAAGTGTGATCACAAAAGCTCACTCTGTCACTTTGTGACAGGTGAGCTAAAAAACAGACAAGATAAGAAATAGACTGGTACCTAGTAGTGTTAAAAAATGCTACTTTAAACTTGAAGTGGAAAGCCAGATTGAGACATTAGTCAATCGGGCTTGGTGCTTGGTCACGTGCTCCTCTGTACAGAAAATGGCTTCATGCATTCCAATAGACCTGTGCCCTCAGGTAATAAACAGAGAGCATCCTAGAAATAGAGGATCTTGCATGAGTGCTCATTACATACGAGTTTTATTAAACGAGTGGGCAAAATGATTTGACACGAGGCTTTGCCGTGTGTCATATTGTTTTTGTCGATGAGTTTAATAAAACTCGTATGAAATGAGCACGAATGTAAGATTCTATTTATCACATAACCTTAGAAGACGCTCAATATTGTTAGGAATGATGATGTACGCTGCATATGTTTCAGCCAAAATTTATCGGTACAATGAGCGCGACGTCATGGCGACGTTGATATTATCCTGACGTCAGTGACGGATCAATGCATGGATTGGCTAACGTCACGCTAATTTAAATATTTATTGCACGGTCTGGGAGTGCCGAACGATATTAACATACGGATTTACGGCACTCCTGGACCGCATGTTACGTGATAAAACTAATAAAGGTGCTAAATTAAAGAAGGATATTGGTCAATGCTAGCATGCCACTTATGCATATTGAGTTTATAATTATAAGAAGTGTACATTATTTAGAATTATTTATAAATACTACAACTTGATTGCATTTGAATCACTTCCTGATATAACAATTAACTTGTAAATGAATATGTACACACTTAATATAATAATAATATATATTACTGAAATACTGGTACAGTACAGAAATACAGAAATATATATATTACCACCATTTCAAGCCGAAGTTTTGCCATTTTGTGTATGTTAATACCCATGAGATTTAAGAGCTATTGGACCGGTTACAAAACAGACAGAATGCCTGCATGATTGTAGTCTGCAGTAACAGAAAGTCCTTGGAAGCATCATATATAAATAACACATGGCTGCGAGGGTGATGGTAAATAATATCAACCCGAGAATAGTTGTATCACCCGAGGCGATTAGCCGAGGGTGATACAAAAATGTATGACTATTCAAGGGTTTGTATTATTTACTGTCACCCGAGCAGCCATGTGTTATTTATTTTAATATACCGAACAAAATTACAACCATTTTGCAAAATAAAATATCAACAAATTTGTAAGCAGAACTTAGATTGCTGTTATGATAATTTTCCATGTACAATCTCAGTCCGTATAAGTGTCTAATGATTTGGTGCTATTTTTAGTAAATCTCGTCAGTTTCAACGGTTGAAATTGACAAGATTTACGAAAAATAGCATGTGAAATATACACAAACATATAAATACCATACAGATACTCTCTAGCAGGGTGGTTTCCGGACTCAAATAGTACAAATTTCTATAAATAGCCCAGCCTCGTTTTTACTAGTAGTGATCGAACAAAATATCACATAGTGATCGAACAAAATATCACATGGAAGGTCTATGGGGGAAATACATTGAGAGGTCACGTGAGGTATAATAAAAGCAAATATCATACTGAGAAATTGTAATTGATAATATAAATGTTATATTATATACAATGTAAGGCCTAAAATAAAGTAATATTTGCTCCCCCCTCCCCCTGGCCCTACTGGCTACACAAATCATTAAGGGTTTCGTCACCGTGGGAAGTAGAAATATTCATATATTTTCTTTACAGACAACAAACTTTTTAGGACTATTTTGACACCTAAAGTTAGGACTTGCTTGCGGTTTGTGTTTTTTCTTTTATATGTGATCATTTTTGTGCTGGTCATTTTGTGTCAGAGTGCTGCCTTCCATGTTAGATTTTTCAAGTTATATATTTAGGAAATAGATCACTGTTTTGCGTGATATACCGGTGAATAGATAACGGTTTATAGTTCATATGCGTAGGAATTAATCACGAAGGCCGTAGGCCTGAGTGATTTATAACTATGCATATGAACAACAAACCGTTATCTATTCACCGGTATATCATGCAAAACAGCGATCTATTTGCATTCTAACACGTGTAATTTGTACAAATTTAAACAGACTATTTTGTTTGCAAGTTGGTGAGTTATTTATCTTGTTGCTATAGACAACTTCCGCTGTTCAAAGAATCGTAACGTTCGCCCCTGGATTTTTAAGCTTTACTATTATCTTTATTTGTCGCTAAACTGATGCTTATTTAACGCCAACGTCCAATTACGTATTTCACGTTTACGCATATGAATTGATGCATGCAATAACATGTTGCTAGAATATAAATATAATATATATGTTAACAAGGAGCAAAATACAGACAGTGTTAGAATGAACCACTTTACCTAATTTTGTCCCATAACATCGGATTTCTCATTAAAATATTTTAAGTTGGGTTGATTTAGCGGTGTTACTCTTATACAAAGGGGGAGGGGAAGCAAACAATATTTCATTTTAGGCCTACAATGTAATGTTCCTGATATTTCCTGCATAGTTTCCATCACCTCGCAGACTGTGTGAGACAGAAAATCTGAGAAAACGTTTATAAATGCACCCAAAGTATTTATATGCATGGGTAAGAAGAAAACATTCCGAATATCTTATCATCAACACTGAAACTGTGCAATAATGATCGTGTAATTTTCACAGTTCTATAGCACGTCAATTTCTCAATTCCCGCCAATTTTGTGCCGACATTAAGCACAGAATTACAGAATTTACAAAGCATCTCTAAGTGTTAGGAGAAATAAAAGCAGATAATAGAAAATTAGCACTATTACTGCAAATGCCAGACTTAAGTAGTTTGGCAACAATATGGGTATACCAGATTTCCAGCAACATGTGTATATCATTAATATATCTAAGAAAATAGTCATAATTCTGGCCAATAATACATTCAGCAGAGAGTAAATCACTTAACTTGTGGCTGATTTTCCCCTGATTGTCAGAGAGTGTTGAGTTACATAGAAGTAATACCCACTGTGATGGCTTAATATACAAGGAAAATGGGTGTTTACATACATGTATATATACAGGGGTAGTCTGGCCTATGTTTGAGGGTGCAAAGGGAGATAATTTCATGAAAAAGAGTAGACTGATGAGTTGCATCTTTTAATTAACATAGGGTCTGTATAGACAGACTAATATAGGGGTTCCATTTGACTCAGGATTATAGGGGTTTGACCCTTGAATTATTCTACAAAAACATCTTCAGGAAATATTTGAATTTCTATATCTATTTCATGTGTCATGCAAATATTATTCAGCAAAAAATAATACACAGATACGTTTATCTTGATCGATCCAATGGATAGATGCCAATACACTGTAACTCAATAGTTTATCTTAGTCCTAATATTTACTATACAATCAGGAAGATGATAAGTACAGTTTTGAAATATGTTATATCATTAATGATACCGCCTACTCGACAGCCTTAGCTAGTGGCAGAGTGTCAGCTTTGAGTGCGGGAGGTCCTGGGTTCGATCCCAGACTGCGTCATACTAATAAAAATAGTACCAGTACTTTCCTTGCTAGGCGCTCAGCATTAAAGGAATATGCTTCTCTTCTCTCATACCCTTGTGGCGATGGATACCATCAGGAATGAGGTGTTGAGAGTGATTAATATAAGTTAGAAAAACTTGTTTTTCAATCTACCTAAAATAAATTAATGATATACCATCAAATAATTTAGCATGAAAGTATAAACATGTCTAATTGTATGATGAAAATATATGTTAACAGTGATTTTTTTGGCCATTTTTAGGGCCGAATACAGGCACTTTTCCCTAAGCAAAATAACCTCCCTTTTTCCCGAAAAGTTATAATTTTTCCCCAAAAGAATGCATACATTCCCCCTTTGGTTCCTACTGGTATTGTATAGCTGTGTTACCGTAAATAATCAGCCATAAGTCGCCCTAAAACGATCCCAAAAAACCCTAAAAAGTCACCCCACGACTTATGAACGAGAGAAGCCAGATTCCTAACCCAAATTTGACCCATTGAAGACATTTTCCATCAAGTTACAGATCCAAAGTAGCCTAGATTGCGTCTGGCGAAAATATCAATGAAGTGTAACATTATAACAAAAATGTTTGTGGATTTTGATTCAAAAAATTGAAAAGTCTACTGGCGACTTATGAAAGGGTTTTGACAAAACTCGATTTTTTAGTCAAAAGTCACCCTGCGACTTATGGCTGCATGCGACTTATGGCCAATTATTTACGGTAAGTCAAAACAATAGATTTTGTAACTGGTAATAGTTAAGTATAATCAGAAGAATGGCAAAATATGAACAATCAAAACTCGAAACAATCTTTTTAATAATTCCCAAGTTTGCGATTTGTCACGCTAAATTTTCCCAACTTTATAGGCACAGGTGGTGTACATTTTTTTCAAGAAAAATCACTGGTTAAGTATCTATTCAAGATAGGGGTTGGAATGGGTTGTCTTATTTGACAAAGATCTAAAAACATTATTTGACAAGGAATTAGTAGACACAATGAGGAAATTTATCTTGTAGTACATTGTATGTATAATCAGTAAATACCTCAAACTTCTTTATAAATGTATTACTTCCTTATTCATTGTGGAAAGCAAATATATAACCACTTCAGGACAAAATAAGGATGAAAAAGAATGCTGCAAAGTGTATATAGAATCTACAAAAATAGTGTACATAGAATCTACAAAATTATGTATATATAAAACAATCATATAACACACTATTGCTTTGATGCGAAACATAGCAAACTATGTTATCTATAGACATATAGTCTCTGAACATCATCAGGTATCAAACACATACGAGGGTTGTCCACAAAAGTCGCGAACTTTGTCTCCCATTTCAACACTACGCATAACTTTACAGAAATTCTTTCACATATTATGCGTTAGTTATTTCTTTACATGTGTGTGGTATTGAAATTTCATTTCCTTCTTAATTTTGGTAATTATACCAGATTAACTAGTGCGGGTTGGGTAGAGTCGGCGCATGCCCTTTTATATTTTGTAAAAACGTATCAGCTTTTATTCAAGAGCTTATAAACTAATAAGTGTTCTTATTTGTGAATTAAAAAATATGACGATGTCGACACCATAGTTTCGCACGTTTTTGTGCGAAATTTAAGGTTGATAATGTCATTAACAGCAAAACTATGAATTAATTCGCAACGCTCCGGTTTTTGCGTCATTCAAAAATGGCGGCGTCAGGGAAATGTGCGGCGCAAAGAATTACTGCCGAACCATGGTCTGACACCCGCATAATCAAACACCTGGTCAACACCTGGTGTTAATGTTTTAAAGGGAATTTGACGACAAAATGAAGACTGCCAAGCCTAAACGGAAAACTCGGCCCTAGTTAACATTGCGAAAAACGTCATCCACTAAGACTGGCGTCAGACGGTAAAGTGTGAAGTATGTGTTAGACTGTTGCACATAAAATCTTTCCGGAAAATTTATATATGTGTCGGGGTATCTCTCTGAACTTTAACTGTCATGTTTGATTTACGAGAATGCGTCGAATTTATCAAAAATTGCACCAGTCAATGAAGCGAAGGTGCTGAAACAAAAGAAACGACGTCTTTGACGTTGTAGAGTGTGCGCTGATCGAACCTACTGCAGGTGCAATAAAACCATGCAGATTTTTAATACTTTAAGATATCAACATCAAATTGAGCAATTACAATGATAACATATCTCTAGAAAAGACAATGTATGCAAATTGTGAATACAATGGACGACAATACAATAAAAATCAATGTTCGCGACTTTTGCGGAACACCCACGTATATATTACATACAGTACAAAGTTAAGACAGATTAATTATGAGATAATAAACATCTCAAGAAATACATATAAGAAACTGTGTAGGCATTCTACATTACGAAGAAAATGTTCTAAATAAAATGACATATCAATTTAAATACCAACAACTAATTACACATACATATACTCATAGAACTATGCTCTTCAATTTAAATATAACTGTATTATGTTATACATGTGGGCCTACATTTCTATTAAATTTCAATTAAGTGTCTAAAATAAATTTTTTATCAAATATCTGATATTAAACATGGACATATCAATAGTGTCATAAATAAACATTTTGAACCCAGAGTGTAATACAACTTTTATCGTTTAAAAAACATTATAAGTAGGCCTCCTATTTCTTTGGCAGACGAAGTTTTAACCTGTCGACTATGCTACCTTAAGATTAAAATATTAACATACCTTTAGAGTGATAGTCGAATTCGAGCATTAATTCCTTATCCTTCTTCGATTTCTTCTCTGACGCCATTTTCTAATTCAGTCGTAAATTCGTATTTACATCACCAAATTAGAATCCACTAATTAGATCTAAATAACACACACACAAACTTATCCAATTTGAAACCGGAAGTTCAATGTATTGTGGGATATAAGGTCAATAGGTCAAATGAGGTTACAGAGGTTAGCGCGAGACTTGCTTTGACTTGTTTCCAGGCAACCGATTCGACTTTAACCAATGAAATTGAAGATAACGTTTTACAATCTTATCCAAACCAATCAAATCGATTGTTAGTATTCACACGAAATATCTGTCATTTAGACGCTGCGTCCTAGCACCTGTTTAGTAAAACTGTCGCTAAAAGAACGTTTTTGTTAGTTTTAGACTAAAGAAGCGTTTTAGAGTTAGTTTTCTTCAGCATAATTTTCAATATTACACAACTTTTTCTATTGTCGAGTGAGATTTAACGAACTGTCACATAATTTTACTGTGGAAAACCTACTTTCGGTTTTGAAATTCAGCATGGCCGAGTTTGACAGCTTTGACAAGAATGCAGTCTCACCAACATTTAGAAATGAAGATGTGTACGCGCTGGATTGTATGTATTGCTACAGCGCTGTTTGTGATAGAGGAATGAAGTCTTTTTTGATTGCTGATGAAGAAATTGAATTGTATTCCACTGACATGGTTGACAAAAGGTATTTCTCAGTTTTTATTCCATTGTTTACATCTTAGAAATGAAATGTAATAGGCTAATTTCAACATTTGATAATGATTTATGCGTCTAAATGTTTGGACTAAACATCAGGATGTTTGGTTATACAATTGTTGTGATTATAGGTCACTTGCCGCTTCCAGCAGCTATTTAGCGACCAGGGTAGAGGTAGTCAAACCATTTCGACGCAATCTATACAGGGATGCCCGTATAAGCTGGACCGTCAGAATTTAAAGCAGCCACTTGCAGACAGCTTATCTGTCTAGGGTAGAGGGGTCCGGGCTCGACACTCGGGTGGCACAGTGGTCTAGTGGTAACGCACTTGACTACTGATCAAGAGGTCCCTGGTTCGAATCTCGGTCGGGGCACTTGGTCATTTCTGAAACGCTTTTTAGTGTTTCCCACCCAACTAGAGATGAACTGGTTGGAAACCCAGAGGTAATTTCGCGTGTATCGGTGCTATACACAGGGCACGTTAAAGAACCAAGGAGTCTATTCGAAACAAGCTAGGGTAACGCACCGGGATTCCTTGTATCACACCTCTGTCTCTCCGTTGATGTATAAGCCTGCCCATGTCAGACAAAAAAAAATAAAATAAAAAAAATAAATAAAAATAAAAAAATTTTGCGACAATGCCCCAGAGTGGGTCCTGCAATTAAATGGAAGAAGAAGAAGAAGAAGGTTACTTGGTTTTTTTATACGCATGTTTGCTTTAATGGTGCCAGAAATGCTTGACAGACTACTGCGCTAAAATGGAAAGCTCTAAGAATTGTAAATTGCAGCAATTTATTGTACATGTTATTGTAGTTTCAACACCTTTGCTGTGATGCTGCCCCTCTAGCAATGTGGTGCCGGTTCACCCTGTCTAAGCGTATTTTCGAGCGTGGAGATCGAGTACGATGGAGCAATGCGAGAAAAGTGGATCGGGAGGAGAGTCAAGGTAATATATTGCTTCACCATTCTTTTAATTATAAAACCATGAGATCGGGAATTGGCCGAGGATGACCTACAATAAATGCCCCTTGATCGTGATGAATGAAATATCCATAGCACTTGTAGTTTTTTCTAACATTCGGGAAAACCCCAGCGAAACTCGTCTGTTTTGCTACCGCCCCGTTGTTTTCTCGTCGTAAATGGATCAAACATCCAAAATAATCCTTATTTCATCGTCATACATATAAAATACAGTATATTTAACAAATAACTAATAATTAATCCTATGATACTTTCAGATAGCAGTCATCCTTTGAAGCTCAATAAACACTAGAACTAGAAGGAAGATATTATTATTTATTTATGACTGCTAACCAATACTAACCAGCATGCCTACGCTAGAGTGCCCAGTGGACGGTTGCGACTGGAAATCGCAGGACCTGGCAGCAGAATTTGCAGCTGCGCTCACTGCAACCCTGCAGATCCACGATCGGACCGCCCATCCAGCACAAGTACTAAAAGCTCCGCCAAAGCTGAAGTTAGACTCACCAGTGATTGGCACAGGATGCGACCCTGACCAATGGTCATCGTTCACACGACAGTGGCAAATGTACAGAGTGGGCATGTCCATCACAGACGCTATGGTCCCCACAGCATTGTTCTATTGTTGTGACGCAGACCTCCGTACAAACCTAATGCGGGACATTCAGGGTGATGTTGCGAATATGAGGGAAGACGATCTCCTAAGTGCCATCAAGAGACTTGCCGTTAAGGAAGAGAGCACTCTCGTCCACCGCATGAAGTTGAATCGAATGACTCAGTCTCCTGGTACGGGAATTCGCACGTTTCTTGCCGGTCTTCGAGGTCAGGCCGCCTTATGTCAATACAAGTCAACATGCAAGGAGCAAGATTGTAATCACGTATTCGACTACAGTGATGAGATCATCAAAGACAATCTGATTAGGGGTATTGCGGATCCAGAGATCCTGTCAGACCTGTTGGGTGACCCAAAGACTGATCGTACTCTTAATGAAACTGTGTCTTTCATCGCGCAGAAGGAGCAGGGCAAAGTGACTAGGAGTGCGGTAGGAGATTCTCTGGGTGCAGTGGGTGTCGCGCGTCCTCCACAGAAACCACCCACACCAGCAGGGACAAAATGTTGGGCATGTGGTGGTTACGCACACGCCCAAAGGAATGATCGTAAAGCACGTGCCAGGGCCTGTGAAGCATGGACAGTAACATGTAACAAGTGTGAGGTAAAGGGACATTTCACATCATCTTGCACAAAGTGTGTTAGTTGTGGTATATGGGGCCACCGTGACTCATCATCAAAAAACTGTCAGAAAAGTGTGGGTCGTAGACAGCCTCCGAAGAATCAAGTTTCCACTGGCTCAACCACAGACAACGGATGCAATGACAGTGGCTATGTCTTTGACCAGCTGTGCACAGCAGCAGAGATCAGACCCCAGACCATTCAATCTCTGCATCAAGCGTCTGCAGCACGTCTGGAACATCATGTGTTTGATGGAAAATGGATCCCTAGACCCTCTAGACCACACCCAGTGATAACAGTGAAGGTCACACCACTTCATAAGGACCACTCATTGTTAGGAAATAGAAAGCTTGAAATTTCCAAACTGAAGTCTGTGACTATGTCAATGGTGGCTGACACAGGTTGCCAAAGTTCGATAATGCCACTACGGTCTGTACACAATCTTGGTATAACAGGGGAGGACCTAATTCCGGTGAAGCTTGTGATGCGTGGGGCCATCAAGGAGGACCTCGGTGTGATCGGTGCTGTTGCACTGGATGTTGCAACCACCGATTTGGCCGCGCCCGCCAGATCAACCAGATTGCTATGTTATGTGTCAGACACCATAGAGAAAGCCTTTCTGTGCAGAGAAGCCCTTGTGTCACTCGGAGTCATCCACCAGACCTTCCCCAACTGCAATGTTGATCCATCCTCAGAATATGTCGCCTCCACCAAAGACCCCAGTGATGATGTATGCTCATGCCCGAGACGTCAAATGGAGCCACCCCCTAGACCCACTGAACTGCCGCCTGGTTTGGGGGCTACAGAGGACAATGTCAGAGAAGTGGAGAACTGGTTGCTTGATTACTATGGTGCCTCTGTGTTTAATGTGTGTGAGCATCAGCCGCTGCCCTTGATGTCGTGCGAACCCCTTCAACTGCATGTGGATCCCAATGCCACACCCGTAGCCATCCACAAGCCAGCCCTAGTCCCTATCCATTGGCAGGAACAGGTGCATGCAGACCTTGAGAGAGATGTTCGCATCGGTGTGCTCGAGCGGGTTAGCCCAAACACACCAACGACATGGTGCTCCAGAATGGTAGTCACTAGCAAGACGGACGGCACTCCTAGACGTACGGTTGACCTGCAACCACTCAACCGTTGCTCTGTACGCCAGACGCACCACGTCCCCAGCCCATTTCATCTGGCTGACCGGGTCCCACAAAACACGAAGAAGACGGTGACAGATGCCTGGAATGGATACCACTCTGTGCCAATTTGTGAGGAAGATCGCCATTTCACGACATTCATCACACCGTGGGGACGTTACAGGTACAAGGTGGCCCCTCAAGGATTTCTGGCTAGTGGTGATGCTTACACCCAGAGGTTTGATGCCATCATCTCTGATTTTGACAACAAGGTCAAATGTGTCGATGACACCTGTATGTGGGCTGACTCCATCGAGGCTGCATTCTTCCAGGCCTGCGATTGGTTTGACATATGTGCTCGCAATGGTATCACATTGAATCCTAAGAAATTCCAATTTGCTCGAGACACTGTGGATTTCGCGGGACTGACCATTACCCCCACCAATATTCGACCAAGTGCCAAGTTTCTAGATGCCATACGGGATTTCCCAGTACCGACAGACATCACGGGTGCCAGAGCTTGGTTTGGGCTCATCAACCAGGGTGCCTATGCCTTTGCCAAGACAACACAGATGAAGCCATTCCGAGCTCTCCTCAAACCCTCCACCCAGTTCCACTGGACCGAGGAACTCACTAGTGCATTCCAGCAGTCCAAAGAGGTCATCATACAGGAAATGAGAGACGGTGTTCGTTTGTTTGATCCCTCTCGTCTGACATGTCTAGCCACTGACTGGTCTGTTGATGGCATTGGATTCCTCTTGATGCAGAAGTACTGTCAGTGCCCCGCTAGAACTCCTGCTTGCTGTCCTGATGGCTGGAAGTTGTGCCTCGTCGGTAGCAGGTTCACCCATCCTGCCGAAAGCAGGTACGCTCCAATAGAGGGTGAGGCTCTCGCTGTGGTATATGCCCTCCACCAGACACGGTATTATGTGCTTGGCTGCACAGACCTCCTTGTAGCCACAGATCATAAACCGCTCCTTCAAATATTGAATGACAGATCCCTGACTGAGATCACCAACAGGAGACTACTTAATCTCAAGGAAAAGACACTCGGATACAGATTCACTGTTGTACATGTCCCTGGCAAGAAGAACCTAGGACCTGATGCTGCTTCTAGATACCCTGCAGGGCATGCTGAACGTTTGCATTTGCCGGGTGACCCACTGGAACTTGATTCACTCTCCGGCACAGCAGTGTGTGGTCATGATTCGTTTGCCTGCCTATACCAGCAAACAGAGGATGTTGATGATGCTAATGACATGGCGACTGTTTTGGCAGCATCCAGTACATTGAGTTCGATATCTGAGGTTGTTACATGGGACATGGTTCGTGAGTCTACAGCGTCAGACCCCACATTCCACAAACTTGTCGCCCAACTACAGACAGGGTTCCCAGAAAACTCCAGAGATTTGCCGTCGGAGTTGCGGCCCTTCCACCTGTTCACCTCCAGTCTGTGTGTAGTAGATGGTGTAGTACTACTGGGTCAACGCATCGTGATACCACCTGCGCTCCGTAAGCCTGTGCTTGACGCCCTGCATGCAGCCCACCAGGGTGTCAGCGCTATGCAAGCCAGAGCCGCTGACTCTGTGTATTGGCCAGACATCACTGTCGACATCACCCGAGTAAGAGACCAATGTCTACACTGCCACCAGATGGCCAAATCCAACCCGATGCAACCCCCATCTGAAATTATGCCCCCAGACTACCCATTCCAGATGATCTGTGCAGACTATTTCACATATAACAGCAAGGACTATGTTGTGATCGTGGACAGATATTCCAACTGGCCCATGGTGTATAGGTCAGAGTCAGGCGCAGAAGGGCTAGTTAAACGTCTTCGCGAGACATTTGTGACATTCGGGATTCCGGAGCAGCTGACGTCTGATGGCGGTCCCCAATTCACGGCCGGACAAACCCAACAGTTTCTAAAGACCTGGGGAGTCAAACACAGACTTACATCTGTTGCTAACCCTCATGCCAATTGTAGGGCAGAACTCGCTGTGAAGACTGTGAAGCGCATGCTGGTAGACAACACTACAGCTACAGGGTCTCTTGACACGGACAAGTTTCAACGGGCTCTGTTAATATATAGGAACTCAGTGGACCCAGAAACAAAGGCTTCCCCTGCGTTGATTTTGTTCGGACGTCCCATTCGGGATGCCATCCCAATCCTGATGGGTCGATATCACCCACATGAAACATGGACTGAGTTACTGTCACATCGCGAGATGGCACTAGCGAAGCGACATGCTAGGGAGCATGAAAAGTGGACCGAGCACACTCATCAGTTACCGCCACTGCAGGTAGGAGATCACGTGTTCATTCAGAACCTGACTGGCAATCACCCGCGACGTTGGGAACGTACTGGCACCATCGTTGAGGTTCGCCAGTATCACCAGTATGTGGTACGGGTAGATGGAACAGGCAGGGTCACTCTGCGCAACCGCCAGCACTTACGCAAATTCACCCCATTCCAGAGGAAGCCCATCAGGGACAGTTTTGCTCTGCCTTCACCGGTAGTTCCTACACCTGTGGCTGCTAAATCGGTACCATCACAATCCGCAATCCTGCCCTCCAATCCTGAGCCTCCTGTACCCATGACTACCTCGAATCCAACCAGTATGGAGACTGTGTGCCCCTCCCCTGCAGTGTCGCTGCAGCCATTGACACCACCACAACGTTTGGACATGGAACCTCCTGTACATCCATCCCTGGATATGGATCCACCGGCAGACCTGTCGAGCGACATGATGCTTCCGGATAAGCCTGCCATGCAGCAACCTGTCCCCTCAACTGATGGACGTGCTTTGGTTAAAGTCCCACGCGCACTCAGCCGCCTCAAGTCACACAACACTGCTGGTTCACAGGAACTGTTACCACCACGTCGAGCTGGTCGTGGTTGCAATCAGAAATGACTTGATTCATAGACTTTTGGCCTCACTTAAACATGTGTTTTTGTTTTCTTCAAGTGTGCTTCATTTCAGACTAATGCTAAGACTGTTGTGCTATGTGTGGACACTAGCTTATTGCTTCTCGATGTTATTTGTTTGCTTTCTAATAAGTTTTTCACGTACCCTTAAAAACTTGTCCCTAGGGAGGGAGATAACTAATAATTAATCCTATGATACTTTCAGATAGCAGTCATCCTTTTCCACACACATTCAAATCATGCATGACTATTATACCTCCAACTTGGGGGGGAAGGGTTATTGATAACTTGTTAACATTTTGGATGATTGTTTTTCATGCTATTGTTTCTATTATAATCATGCTTATTATTTGTTGTCGTGATGGAAAAGTATTTCATCCTTTGAAGCTCAATAAACACTAGAACTAGAAGGAAGATATTATTATTTATTTAACAAATACCTCACCGCTCAAGCAGTTTAAAACTCATTATACCCTCGAATACCCGGCCGTCAGCGAGACCTGTTTTTATACGACCGAGGGGCGGGATCGGAGCGTATTTTCGAGATGGTGGATTTTACGGAAAGCGTTTTTATCACGGCTTTTGAAGGTCGAACCATGGACATAAGTCACTTTTAGCTACTTGTATGATATTATGCCGTGTTTCTTTAATGGCTACCGCCAATTTAACACTTTTAAAATCGCTTTCTTATAACGATGTATTCCTTCATGAGGCGCATGTCTCTCGATATTGTTAGCCCATTTGTAATAATCCTACAACTTCTCTTACATACCATTTCTGATGCTATGCATATCATCCAATGCCTTAGGCGAAGGGGATAGGGTAATGATATGTGCCATTTCGTCCGTCGGTCCGTCCTTCCGAGTCTTTTGTGTGCAACTTCTCATACATTTCTTAAGGGATTTTGAAGAAATTTTCACAGAACTTATACTATAAGGTGCCCCAATCATTAAAGCTCGGTCATTTCCGTTTGTCTCCGGTACTTTTATGTAACATAGGGTTTTATGTTACCGTCCATTTTAATATATTCGATTCCAAATGTAGTATTGCATTTCATATTCAGTTTAGTGTCGGAACAGTTATATATGTAAATATTTAATTAATATAACTAAATATCCATAGCAATTTGCAACTTCCGGTTCATTAGTTATTCTCTGCAATCACATATCGTACAATTCATGATGTGTAAAATCCTTCTATTAATGATCAGACTAATACCTAAATATAGTCCCACATATTGTTTCAACAACTCAAACATAAGTCTGCTCTCGCAGACACTTAGGTAATTACTAAAAGTACTCCGTTGTCTTAAACATACATCTTTTCTAACTTAGGTTCAAATACTAACTGAAGCGCCCGGCGTGGCAGAATCATACATCGTACACACACCAGCTACTCTTTGACCCTACGATATTTTGTGTCATCACGTGGCAACTAACCCATATCACGTTACCAACTGATCACCATATATTAAAGGTTGTTTAATGAACATAACATATGCTGACTTAAGTCTTGGTTATATACACATCAGTCCACGTGTATGCATACTGCGCAATATATGTATACCGGTAACTTTATTCTTCAAATTGATCTTGTTTTATGATGCACTAAATTTACCATTGAAGTGAAACAAAAATACAAATATTAATAAAGTGAATTGATTTAAGCACGATCATAGCACTTTCATTGCAAATATTGCTCGTTCACACACACAAACTCTGAAACGGTACGTGCTAAAACGTACACGTTGTACATGAATATGTACAAGATAACTGCAGGCAACAAAATCTTTCTTACTTACTGCAAAATTACATAAACATTATTTTCGTGGATATTAAATTTCGTGGAATTGGATAAAAATCCATTATCGGGGGTTCTTGACATCGTGGATTTTACTAAACATGGACGACTTAGTGTATAACCATGTTTTGTATTTGGGAGGTCGATTTATGGCGGGCATTTGATTTCGTGGTCGAGTTTGACAACGAAATCAACGAAAATTCCACTCCCTCGAAAAATAATGATTTTACAGTAGTTTAAGACTGAAAATGTATATTTTCAAAGGTATTTAAGAAGCATTACCATTTTCTACTTTCCGTTTGCAAGGTCATTGAAGTTTTGCATGATACAAGGTCAAAAGTATGTTTCATAAATATTTAGTAGTAGTGATTGCGCATTATAATTTTGGCTAAGCCCAGGACAACAAACATTGATCTTAATGTAATGTTGACGTTGTTTGTGAACGAGCAAGATTTGCAACTGAATTGCAGTGTAATGCTTCGATGAATTTGCTTTTTGATATTTATTATTGTCTCACCACATGAGTCAAATTACAATGTAGTACATCATAATACAATGTTTGTTTTACCCAACAACTTAATTTGAAGAAAAAAGACACTATAAATTAGACTCTACCCCTTAATGTTAGAAAACTCAATCCAATTTGACAACACAATAAATGTAACGCCAAATACGAAATGTTAAAAATAATTACCAATGTATGATTCGAACATACCTTATCCTATATTGATAAAACGATTCGAAGTCTGATTTGGTAACCACTATGTCACAAATCTGTTCTGAATTATTGGTTTATTTATCATTTGAGGGAAAGTAAAAGCCAGCAGAATAATGAAGCACCGTTAAATAATAGTCTATATTTCGAGGAAATGATAACAATGTGAGGATAGCGTAATGTTATTGATAAACATGGTTGACAAGGTGTTCCCGTCAAAAACTATATATTGCACTTTATATTTTGATAATGCTATCATATGAGCTGAATACATATGTTCTAATTACATTGACCACACAGTTAGAATTTGATCAAATATTGTAAATGAAGATTCAACATTACATCGAATACATCAAAATGGATAAAATAAACACTGTCCATTGACCGCATGTTATAAGCGTAAATTAAGCTGTTGTGCGTCATACTGTCATTGGCAGGCTTTCGGTTCAGGACCACCAGAGACCTTCCTCAAATAGGACGTCCAAGCGGATTAAGTATTAACACGAAGTTTTATCACATTAACGTGCGTGGTATAAATCATCATAGAATAATTAGTCCTGACCAGTTCATAAATAAATTACAAATCAATTGTTTTGAAGAGTTATACTCGTATGTCCAAGACGTTCAGTCGAACGCGATGTTCTACATCAATATCATCGTGTAGCATATTGTACCAGACTGAGAGGCATGCGCTCACAAAGGAATACATCGTTATAAGAAAGCGATTAAGTGTTAAATTGGCGGTACCCATTAAAGAAACACGACATAATATCATACAAATAGTTAAAAGTGACTTATGTCCACGGTACGACCTTCAAAAGCCGTGATAAAAACGCTTTCCGTAAAATCCACCATCTCGAAAATACGCTCCAATCCCGCCCCTCGGTCGTATAAAAACACGTCTCGCTGACGGCCGGGTATTCGAGGGTTTAATTAGTTTTAAACTGCTTGAGCGGTGAGGTATTTGTTAAATATGATGTATTTTATATGTATGCGATGAAATAAGGATTATTTGGGAAATTTGATCCATTTACGACGAGAAAACAACGGGGCGGTATCAAAGCAGACGAGTTTCGCTGGCGTTTTCCCAAATGTTAGAAAAAACTACAAGTGCTATGGATATTTTAATGCATCACGATCAAGGGACATTTATTGTAGGTCATCCTCGGCCAATTCCCGATCTCATGGTTTTAAAATTAAAAGAATGGTGAAGCAAAACATTACCTTGACTCTCCTCCCAATCCACTTTTCTCGCATTGCTCCGTCGTATTCGATCTCCACGCTCGAAAATACGCTTAGACAGGGTGCGGTTTGTCACCTAAGAATTTAGATGTCCATGTGTGATCCTTTGTAGCTCCTTGGGATTTTTACCCCCAAGTTTACTTTACAGGAACGGTGACTTTAATGTGGGTGTTGTGTTTAGGGGGTCATCAGGTCAAGTTATTAATAACAATATTATAACCTTTTAGCTTATGTTTTTTATTGACAGAATGGTTGAACTCACTGATGAAAAGTTTCGTACAGAAAAATGTAGATGTCAGATACAGAATATTGCCTGTTTGCAATGGTTTGTTTTAAATTTTTATAGTCATACTTATCTTAATAGCTTATTTTACAGATATGGAAGTGTTCGATACAATGTATCAATCAAATACAAAACACCGGTATTCCATTTATATCAGAAACCAATACACAGCCCTACTGAGCATCAATAGATGTAAAGTTCTGCATGATTGATTTGTACAGATTGGACCTTTTAAGTTAGTCACTCACTCAGTTTCTCAGTCAGTCCCTCACTGAATTCACTCGCTCAAGAGTGAAAACAGTTGGGTGTAGTAGTTTACCCAACATTCCCTGTGAGCCCTTATGCTATTATAATACTGACTTTATTGTACGAGGATAACACATTTGCATATACAGGGCTTTTTTCACTATATACCAGGGGCCTATATTAGGCCCCTTCACAATTTGCTATAGGCCCCTTTCACAAACCTAAAAGGCCCCATAATTCACAATTATAATTTGCGTCATGGGTTTTGTAAAATCAACTTCACAAAGCACCAAACAAACAAATCACAGATAACAGTCATATATTCCTGTACAGGACTTGATATAAAGTATTATATCATAGATACATGCATGTTTGGGAAAAGTTGACAAAAAATGAACTAACATCTGAAAAATTTTGTATCATAATTTGATGATTTATCGTGTTAAGTTTTTCACAATTTGAAAAGTTTCCGCGCCTACTTTTTCACAATTTTGAGAATTTTCGCGCTGAATTTTCACAAAACAAAAGGGCTTGGGCCTCTACACAATTCAGCGAAAAAAAGCCCTGATATAAACACAATCTTCCATGCTGACCTCAACATCTATGCTGTATCTCAACACTGCTTGTACTCTCTCAGTCTATTCTAATCATATGCTTCTTAATATTACGTTCTTTTGCAAAAAATGTAACAATGTCTAATATCCTGCATTCTCGTTCACCAGAGTATTCTTCGTCCGATAGTCTGGGAACTTGACTAACCACTGATGTATGAGGATGAATATCCTGATACATCAAGTAAAATTTTGCATCTGTCTTTGATACAATTATAATTTATTATTATAATGTTAATACAGTTGATCAATTGTCTACTTTCAGTGGGAATGTTGTTGGGTATCATGTATCGATGCCTTGTCGACCGTGTCTAGAGGCACAGAACAACGGACATTACTGGATGTTTTATAGAGCTGCTACGTTACCCTATCCAAGACTCAATATTGAAGGTAATCTTGTGTTTCACAATTTTCTCATCTTAGGTATTACCAATTTATTTAAAGGGGCATGCCCAGAAACTGAAGTGTCTTGGTTTGCATACAACAAAATTGTGTTTATCACTTGTAAAACCAACTATTACCGAAAAAGTCAAAGAATAATTTGACTTAAAAATTTACTCTATAACGCGCGCTTTGATATTATGTATATTGATTTAAATAATTGGCTGTCAGTCTTTTTTTGACGACAACGATAATTAGTTATTCTTGAAATATTTTTTTTAAAAAACTAGCAGGATATTTCGTAACTTTTTTACAGGGTTTTCATTATTTGACTTAGGTATTAAAATGATACCAATTTGATTGCTATTCGAGACACTTCAGTTCCAGGGCATGACCCTTTAAGTTCGATTGTGAAACAAGTTTTATCAACTTGTATTAATTACTCTAGACACCTCATTCCTGATGTTATCCATCGCCACATGGGTATGAGAGGAGAGATGCCAGTTTCCCTTTCATGCTGAGGGTCAAGCAAGGGAATTTCTGGTACCATTTTTATTTTGTCGTCGGTATGACGCGGCCAGGGATCGAACCTGTGACCTCCCGCACTCGAAGCAGACACTCTTCCACTAGGCTATGTCTGCATATAGGTCATTGTTGGAACCCACAGTATTACTGTATATATCCTATCAGTATTTACTACAATATACAGTGGAACCCCACACAGCCAGTGTATTATAAGGAAAATGTCATTATTAAAAAGAATATCATTCGAAGCGAATTTTGTTGCCAATTGTTCCTGTGACATTTGATCTTCAATAAAAATATAAAATGATCAAATTATGTTTAGAAACAAAATAAATGAAACACATTTACAGTAAAGGGAAGTAACTCCATTAAGTAATTGCAACAATAGCAGTTTCCAAGTAGGTCAAGTTTGTCAGCAAATTTTTGCCGCAGGTATATTGGTATGCTAAAAGTGAAAAGTCCATGGAGGGGCACGTGACCTGTTCTCGATGGTTTACGATTTCAAAAAAATAATACAAAAAATGAAGCATTTTGTAAGAATGTCGTGAACCAGACTAATTCTATTATTCCATGCGGATAACATCGGTCTTAGTCGCATTGCAATAGTTTATTTACCGAAGAAATCTGAACTGTCTGAAATTTCACTTTGAGCCCTAGGTAATTGAGACCATGTATATAAACAGCAGGTGTCTGCAGCTGCATAAGCGCTTCCTGGTCAATGATAAATATAGTGAGCAATGGAGTTCATCCCGTAGAGAACACATTGCTAGATTAACAGAAGCATGGTATATTGATACATGATAAATGTTTTTCAAATAATTAGAGGAAACATTTTTGTATGTTTGTTTAAACTGAATACGATTTATATCTCATCATGACATCTGTTGTGATAAAGTTCAAAATTACTGTTACATATTATAGTTGGTTATGTTAGATTAATCGGAATCGTCCGATATTACAAGTCATGTATTTGAATTATTTGGACAGATACATTTTAACATACACCGGAATAAATTCGATCAGCATCCAAACTGCAAAAACACATCCTAAATAATACAACTAAATCATCTGCCCGCAGAAAACTATTTGACTTGTTACAGTATACGTTCAAGAGCTTGAACATCATACGTATCTCAAATTCAGACTGTAATTTCAACAGAATCTCCATTTGAGCAGAGATTTCTACCTGAGATGCTTCAGGAGAATGAGGCCAGATGATGATTTAAGAATGAGAGACTTACCAGGGGTGGTATTCATTATTGATCTTATTTAATTGGAGAATAGGGATAGCCAATCATATCGCCTTTAACTTATCAAGAGTTTAATATGGTGTGATCTGATTGATTGTCCTTATCCTTAAGTCAAGTAAGATCAATATTGAATACCACTCCTGAGCACAACAAAGTAAACATTCCTAATTTTTTACTACAAAGCTTTCATACTTGCATGGATGTTGTATATGAACACTCTCCACACGCCTGTATCACCTAACCTCATTTTGACCTTGACCTTGACCTAATTTTGGACTCAGACTTATTGAAGGGCTAAATTCTTGGTTAACCCAAATTGACCGTTTCTTCTAGCATCATTATGGCTTGCTACAAAGCTTTCATACTTGCATGGATGTTGTATATGAACACTCTCTACACGCCTGTATCACCTGACCCCATATTGACCTTTACCTTGACTTAATTTTGGACTTAGACTTATTGAAGGGCTAAATTCCTGGTTAACCCAAATTGACCGTTTCTTCTAGGATTAATATGGCTTGCTACAAAGCTTCCATACTTGCATGGATGTTGTATATGAACACTCTTGGCATGCTTGTTTACTATCATAAGCCCCTTATATTTTCAAAGCCATGTAACACTATCCAACATTATTACAGAATTATGGCCCCTGATTGACTTAGCTTTTTATGGGCAAGGCTTCCATGGGGGCATAAGCGTTTATTGAACGCAGTCTTGTTTATCCCTTTCTTAGTGTTCTTGTGATGGGTTGTTCAGCAAATTATACACTATAATGTATTGATATTTCAGGTACTGACACGATGGTTTGGGGAGATCTTTCACTCTGTGATAATGAGGACAATATCTGTGAATCTTATTGGGGTGAATGTGAAAGATAAAACTTAGCAAGAAGCCAACAATAGATAGGCTTTAGTTACCACTATGATGTTCTTCAACTACCATGTGCAATTATCTATCATCTATTGTCAGACAATGTAGGTAGTTGCCTTACTGTGTTACGTTGATGGTGTATGGGCAGTCTAGATGACGCTTCCAGATTTTCTGCTGGTATGGTAGAAGTACTCATGAATGTAGACAGTTGGACCGTGTATTATATTGTTCTGTGATTTGTTATTTGTATGATTTTCTGTCAGATGCTGGAATTTAAATCATCCATGTTTTTGTTACAATTTCATATTTTATTTTACTGACGTTCATATTTCATATTACAAATGTATTAGCATGATGGTGCCAATGTTTTATTAGTCCAGAAATCTTTATAGTAAATCATTACTGTTTTCCATGGTATGTCAAATATGGAAAGTCCATGTTAATCTACAGTAGTATTTGTTTAAATATTGTGACGTATTTTGCCATATTTTTGAAGATTAATTAGTTTCAGGTCCATTTGGTCATACTTTAATGATTTGTGCAATGCTGTTTTGTAATATTTGATGAATTGTACTCATAATTTACATGATTGTGCATTGTTTTTGTGGACTAGTAAATTAATATGTGTTAATAATTCACTCTATTGCTCAATAATTCGACCTAAAGAGATGAAACACTTATTCTATTCACATAGCTTTATTTCTGATATGAGTACTACAAAGCTATGTTGAAAGTGTTCCATCTTTTGAAAAAGACCGTATTAAGGTCGAAATATTGAGGAATATATAGAGGATATTTGTTTGTTTTGATTGAATATGGTTTATATCTCATCGTGTAGTGATAAAATTCAATATTTTCAAGAGCGCGTAGCGCGAGTGAAAATATTAAAATTTTATCACTACAAGATGAGATATTAAACATATTCAATCAAAACAAACAAATATGCTATTTATTTAATGCTTTTATGGTGTCAAAACTGGTACTATTTATGCCAATTACCACTGTGGTTAGGCTACGTATGAATATGTTATTCCATTCATACTTTTCACTTCAAAATCCGCCATCTTGGATTATGGTGAATAGGTGAAAACGACTTTTTTGAGAATTTTGCATTAAATCATACACCAACTTGTAGGAAATGGTCTAACTAAGAATAAAAACCCCCCACATGACATGTTTCCGTTCAGTAACAAAAAAGTTACAGACATTTTAGTGTTGAGATTTTGGTAAATTAAAGTAGTCCCTGTGAGGGGGCGGAGCTTATATCAGTCACATTGTAGGTGATAACCAGTGACTGATATAGGTTTTATTTCACTGATAGAACTCCATATCTCATCAGTTAGCATTAAATAAAGTGAATTATTAACAAATATTTATTGTGATCCCCTACATGGGATATATTGCATAATTAAGTACAAGGTAGACAACTATGTAACTGAAATTTTTAAATGAAGTTTCAATCAGTTCTCTCCCCTACATGATATATTGTTATGTTATTAAATTTCTTGTACCATTTTACATGGCAACTGAATATACCAGCTCATCCATGGATCAATCAGATTTGATATTTGAACCAGTCTTACCGTACAATAACAACATCACTCAAAGATTATGCGCCTATCAATGTTTTCCCCCAGGGGGGGGGGGGAGCGGCGGGCATACACGGGACTTTTGACAGAAGGCTTTTTCCGATAGGTGGGAATTTGAAAGACAGAATGGTGCCGAGTCCCGGGAAATTTTGACTTTGGCCGTAATTTTGATCCCGGGGGTATGTAAAGAATCTCCACGTGAGGGGATTTTGACAAATTGCCCTTGCTCTAGAGTGGGAATTTAGACTTTGAAAAAGTAAAAATGTCAAATTCCCCTGGGTCAGCCCGCCGCCCCCCTCCTGGGGGAAAACATTGATAGGTGCATTAATAAGTGCTTGGTCACTTTAATAATATCAAATTCATAAATGATTCTCTTAAAGGTGCTGCCTCACAGATCGGGCTAAAATTTTTGTATGACGTAATTTTCTTACCTTACCAAGTATTTATATAATAGAAAGTCACTGGTGGTTGCTTTATGAAAGATTTATGGCATATAAGCAATTGAAATCACTCTTGATATTTGGCACTCAGTATTTTTCTGTTTGAAAATATCGCTGAGTTTCCTTCCAAAAGGTTCTATGAATTATGTAATTCAGACATGATCAAACTGTAACTTCAACAAACTAAAGCCTAAACATCTGTGAGGTATTCGGTTCGTTTCGCAATTCGTTTTCATCGAATGGAAACAAATTTCAGGCAATTTAAGTGATAGTAGTGCTAATTCTATAGGGTATTAGCCTCTATTCCTATAACTTCGTGCATTCCTACAAGTTCGTGCATTTTAGAAAAACGTTCATTTCTTTGCCAAAATCTCATTTTTGTGTCCAAATTTGTTTTAAGTTATTAAAAAGACATTTATCCAGCCCAATAATACAAAAAAATGCGACAAAAAACAGGTTTTGTTACGTTCACGGTGAGTTTTGTCTGAGCACTGATTTTACTGTTTACATATTCACCGCTTCCGGTCGCGAATTAGGGTGACAATTGTTTTCCTCAAAATTTGCATTAGATACGATATATCTACGATTGGAAAATGGTGCTAACTTACAGACAGATAATCAAACTTTATTTTTGATGGCAAAATCCTTCCCGTGCGATCCTAATGATGCCATCCGTTTATATGCACAAACTTATAGGTCACAAATGTTTATATCAAGACTGCAGACTGCATGTAACATTGAGGCCAAGTTTTTGCAGTTTGACATTCATTTTTTTGTTTGATGGTTGATGCCTGTGTGTTTGTTTTTGTGCAAATGCGCCCATTTCAATATCAGATGCACAAACTTGTAGTTGTACAGGCTAATACCCTATAGAAATTTAGGTGTAAAAATGCTAAATTACTACAAAATGCAGATGTTTCCCAAGTTATTTTTTAGCTCACCTGTCACAAAGTGACAAGGTGAGCTTTTGTGATCGCTCTTCGTCCGTCGTCCGTCCACAATTGCTTGTGAACACACTAGAGGTCACAAATTTAGCCTAATCTTTATGAAACTTGGTCACAATGATCATCTCAACAAAATCTAGGCCAAGTTCGATATTGGGTCATCTGGGGTCAAAAACTAGGTCACTAGGTCAAATCATAGAAAAACCTTGTGAACACATTAGAGGTCACAATTTTGACTTAATCTTTATGAAACTTGATCACAATGATCATCTCTATAAAATCTAGGTCAAGTTCGATATTGGGTCATCTGGGGTCAAAAACTAGGTCACTAGGTCAAATCATAGAAAAACCTTGTGAACACATTAGAGGTCACAATTTTGACTTAATCTTTATGAAACTTGATCACAATGATCATCTCTATAAAATCTAGGTCAAGTTCGATATTGGGTCGTCCGGGGTCATAAACTAGGTCACAAGGTCAAATCATAGATAAACCTTGTGTAGTCACTAGAGGTCACAATTTTGGTCTAATATTTATGAAACTTGGTCACAATGATCATCTCAACAGAATCTAGGTCAAGTTCGATATTGGGTCATCAGGGGTCAAAAACTAGGTCACAAGGTCAAATCATAGAAAAACCTTGTGTAGTCACTAGAGGTCACAATTTTGACCTAGTCTTTATGAAACTTGGTCACAATGATCATCTCAACAAAATCTAGGTCAAGTCCGATATTGGTTTATCTGGGGTCAAAAACTAGGTCATTAGGTCAAATCATAGATAAACCTTGTGTAGTCACTAGAGGTCACAATTTTGGTCTAATCTGTATAAAACTTGGTCACAATGATCATCTTAACAAAATCTAGGTTAAATTCGAAAGGTGAGCGACCTAGGGCCCTTTGGGCCCTCTTGTTATGTCAATGTGGTTGTTTATGGCATTTACAGGAAACTATATCAAAATTACATGAATATTTGACAATTTTATTTTATTTTTGCAATACACCAATACGTGAGGCAGTCCCTTTAATGCTGGTGGTGAAGTACTACAAAATGGCTCATAAATATTGTGATATTGTCTCTTCATTGAAGTTTCAAACTCTTGTAACTCATGTTTAAATGTTAGTGTGGAACGATTCTATAGTGCGCCCATGATAATGAGAATGGCAGGAAAATTTGGTATAATCCAATGAAAGGATTAATCAGATGTGCACAATTTATCGGTGATGTTTTTAGTACAAAACTGACAATATCTATTTACTTTAGTAATTTGTCATCATATTTGCAACAGTTGACCAAACTGATTTATGTTTGTAAACATCACAATATCCTGGGCGCACTATATCATCATCATAATTCCCAAGATCACAAACAGTTTCCCGGTTTATTTTCCAAAAAATAATTCGAACTGTCCTCAACTGTCAACAGATTTTGTAAATTGCGTCAAGAAATTTTGTTCCAATTGTTTGGTTCCCAGCGTGTATGCATATCAATACACAGTCTCCAGTGAATATTTGTACTTCTGTTGCTTGAAAACATTGCAACTGAGTGACCTTTGGGTGAATAGAGAAGGGATTCGGAATTTTTTTTTCCATACAAGTTGTTAAAATCGATGAAACCATGGGCCCGTGCCCAAGATTGTTATTTAAATCATATTGCCATATAACCTATGAAATTCAATGTGTTTTGTCACTCATATAATGTTTCACAAAATGAAATAATTTTTCTGTTTTACATATATACAGTTGATTGCTGTTTGACTTTATCCTGTACATTGTTCACCCAATTACTGTGTACCAATAACATGTGACTCTGACCTCACGAAAGGCTACAAATCCAAGGACAAATTTGTCAACATTTGTTCCACTTGGAAAATGAAAATAAAAGGTATTTTATTTCTATCCAGTTGGGGGTGGTATTCTATAAAGATCTTACTTGACTTAAGGATAAGGACAACCAATCAGATCACACTATATTAAACTCTTGGTCAGTAACAGGCGATATGATTGGCTATCCTAATTCTTCAATTAAATAAGATCAAAATTGAACACCACCCCAGGGTAGCTATTCAATATTGATCTTACTTGACTTAAGGATAACCAATCAGATCACACCATATCAAACTCTTGGTCAGTGACAGGCGATATGATTGGCTATCCTTATTCTCCAATTAAATAAGATCAATATTGAATATCCCCCTGGGCTATTTTTCCAGCACCCTGTGAAACATTTGAAATGGTTTGTACGAGAACGACTACAGTTACAAGCCGTCTTGTTTTCCAATTTTTCACAGGGTGCTGGAAAAAAAACGCCAAGCTGATGATAGGGATCATATATTTCATGGAAGCTTATATTTTTCTCCTTGACTGGCATACTGGGGAATGTTTCAAAGAAATTGGTGTAGAAATAAAATAGGACTATTTTCATTTTTCAATGTTGACAAATTTCGTCTTGATGCCTTTAATGACGTCAGGGTCACAGGGTATTGTTTAACTGCATTTACGAGAATGTCTTACTGTATAAGTGGTTATTTTCGCGTGTCGAAAAGTTCGCGAATCCATCATTCCAGGCATTTCGCGTACATAAATCTTCGCGAAAATACGATTTTTCAAATAGCGTAATAACTACACGTCGTGAAAATCGCTAAGAAATGCTATTTCCTGGTATTACCGTACCGGACAGATTGTCCTTTAATAATAAATTACCTTCATTAACGAGGGTATTAGTTTTGGTTTGACCTCGTATTTTATGCATATTGTGTGTATTTAACATGATATGTGATCAGATACGCTCACAAGAAATAATCTTTATGTATGAAATTAATATTACTGTTACTCATTGATATTGACTCAACTGAATATAACTGAATAAATCGTAAAAAACTTGTCACGTCTTTGTTTTGTGTTGGTGTTTTCTTGTATCATTGTATATAATAATTGTTCACACCTAGAACAATAGGCCCCTTTCACAGTTTATGATAAACTGCCATAGATCAATGTAGACACACGTCTTTCACCCGTCGTTTGTGCATGTGTGATCAACCAGCGTTTGGCATAGTTGATGTTTTCAAGGCAGATCGCTAAAACTTTGAAACTTTTAATGAAAACACACCAGAAACTCGATATAATCCGAAATGCATTCGTGCAGTGTTAACAAAGGGAGATAAATAGGACTGAATTAATCAATCATAATAAAGTATGTTTACACCGGTGACTCACCCGTGTGCGTATGTAAACTAGTCGTGACGGTTGAAATGTCAATACAATATTTATTTCACTGTAATTTTCTAAAGTATTCGTCATTTTACAGCTATGTTTTCTTTATTTTCATATCACACTCCATTAACATTTCCTATATTGGTTTGTATAATACGAACAAGCATCGTAAGTGGTGAAATCATAGTTGATCGTACATAAACACCGTTTAATGATGGCAGATATTTACGCTGGCGGAAACTTCGCGAAAATGTGCCATTCGCGAAAAACGCGAAGATTTCCACGACGCGAACTTAACCACTTATACAGTAAAGTGCTACATTATTTATTTTCATGTTATTATCTGTTGAACAGACCTGTTGAAAAAATAAAAACAAATACAAAAACATCTTTTTGATTTGTTCTTTCTTTTATTTACCACAGAGCATTGAATTTTAATACTTTTAATAAATCGACCACAGAACGCATTGTTTACAATTCAATATATTTAATACATTTTTGACAACTTATAATAATAAAATTCAATAAATAACCACTGGATGGACGGATAAACATTGAATAAATATGAAAAAAATAATTTTATAAAATAAAAATATATCACAGAAATAAATAGCTTGCCAGAGATAACTCTAGCCCTGTATATAAAAACAAAAATTGAAAATATCAACATTGTACAGTCGGCTGACTGCTTGTTTTTTTTCAACTGTGACTCATCAGAAATGAACAAGCACAGGCTCGCAGTCTCACTTTAATGTGGTTAGACAACATCACAGTTCTTGTAATTAAATTCACAATTGTTTAATCCACAAAAAATGCATGTAAACTTTTATTCACACTTGCTTAATTAAAGATGTCTTTCAAATACTGTAGGACATGCATGTTTCACCAACAAATGTAAATCTATATCCCCATCAAGTACATTGGTGAGGGAATAACACTATAAAGTAGAGTTTAGAATCTATGCTGAAACACTTTAAAACACTGATAACCATGTTCATTTTAACAAAAAACCCTTGATTGATCTTTTGGTATTAAAGGTATACACACAGAATTATTTATACAGGAAACAATTTCAGCATCCATTGAACAAGGTCTGAACCTTTAGCTGACGCTCCAAAGCTAGGATCAAATAACGCTTCTAGAAGTCTCACATTATTTCTGTTTACTTCAAACGGAAGCCCCTGAAATGAAAGCAAAGCACATACATGAATATATAAAAGAGATCAACTGATACAATCAAATGCTTGTAGAAAGCATTTCAATAAATCACTACAACTATACAGTTTTGTTTTAGGGTCATTTCATTGTATATGAATTTTGAGATCACTCAAATGAAGAAAATTATTTTCCCTTTTCACCTACATTTCATTTAACATCTCATTTTTTTAATTTGTGAATAAATGTTTATGATACAATGGAAACAATATGAAATAATTATTTTTTCATTTAATAACCACATGGAAACATATCAAGATATAGCTTGAAACATTATAATGCTGTAAAAAAATATTAAAGTTTACCTCGGCCACTGATGAGGACGTGTCTGGTTCAGCAGTTGAACCCAGTAGGTTAGTTATATCATCTATACACTGTCGTAACAAATTCTGAAATTACAAAAAACACATATTCTACATTTTCAAAACCGATAGCTTAGGCTTGTGGTATAGAAATATCCTTTAACGTAAATTTTGGCAAACAAAGAATGCTACCAAGAAATCTGAAAAATAAATCAATACTTCAGCACACTACGGTAATTGTCCGCAGTAGCGATCCTGATACACTGCTTCTCAGTTCCGTCGGAGAATTGCATTTTTTCATATGGCTCTGATGGAAATGAAAACTGATGTAAAGCTCGGAACAATAAACTTTCATATGAATTAATATACAGTATTCGCCCAAGAGTTGCATACATCTGTGTATTAGACGCCAGTAAAAATGAGAAAAGATTCAAAGAAAAACAATTCAGATGCCAACATTTTTGATAATACGACAAATTTTTAGAAAATAATACGGTAACATGTCCATTAAAGACTTGGAAAATGTGTAAAGAACGCATTTTTGCTAACTTTTTGGATACAATTCTGGGTCGATAAATGTGCGGGCAGTATTTGGAAAAATACGGTAATGTATATATCAGTATGTCCTTACCTCAAGTGTTTCGTCCTTCTGTATTTTAGGTGAGAGAGCTTTTATTCTCTGGGTACCTTTCTTAGTTTTACCCGCAGCACTAGGTGATGGTATCACGTCTTTCTTAGATTTTATAGCACCAGTCTTTGGTAGATAGATCTCTGCTCTCTGCATCAATACAGCCAATCTAGAAAAGTAAACAAATGAGTAAGGTGGAATTATTTTCTACTAATTACTTAAGGTTGGTTGCGAAACTAGTTTCACAACTTCAATCAATAAACAGGTCTGTTGTTCAATCGGTCTGTTGGTCAATCAATCTGTCTGTCAGTCAATCAATCAATCACAGCCAATTTATGAAAATTCGTTTTCTGGTACTGTCAAGTTATTAATATTCGTTGATTTCGAGGATAATCTATATCATAAAATTAAATCCCCATAAAAAACGTAACAAGAGATTTTTAACAAAATCTGCAAAATTGAATTCCCACGAAAATTAATTATTTGACAGCTTCTGCTATATTCAAGGGATTGGAATCTGGATATAAAGGTGTTTTAGAAGAAAAACCAACAATATGGCAAGCTTTATAGCGGAGGTTGAATCAAATATGGCTGGCCTTTGAAACTACTGTTTGTAAAGCCCAGAAAATTTGTCTTGATCCTGACCTTTATGCATGAATATATTACAAGGTTCTTGTCTTGTATATATGGATTTCCGAGAGCAAATCATGCAATATCAGTCCTTTAGATTTGTGTTGGTATTACAACTGGAGCGTCTTTGTAATACTGCCCCCTTATGAAAACATACAACTGGGATTATAAATATAGACAATATGAATTTTGCTAATAGAAGGTCGAGAGTCTTGTCAAATTCTCCAGACTATAATAATTAGACTATAAAATGTACCTGTCATGAAGATCGTTGAGTTGTGAGATTTGAATCCAGCTCATCCTTGTCGATGTACTAGACGAGGCAGCACTTTTAATGTTCAACGAATACATCAGTAAGATTCTAGTCTCTGGACCCGACGCCTCGGGTCTGGCAGGATCAGCTTCCTCTAATGATGGTTGGTACCATTGTAGGGTTAACTCGTTGTCTGTAGGGGACACTAGAGGTTTGTCTATGGGTCTGATTGAATCTTTCCAGGAACCTGGAGGTGCAGGCGCCTTACCTGTAAACACAATACAAATGTCATTGCATGGGACCCTTGAAAACATCTCACATTCCTTTCACATACTAGATATGCATCTGGAACTTACATTTGTGAATGTGGCACTGCATGTTCAACTCTCAGTTTTCTTAAAACTTAACATTATTATGTCTGTATCTCTCTAGGGTCATGGGAGTTTAGAATTGCAGAATAAAGTGAGGTATATTAAGTAAATAAATATACATGAATGAGTCAAAACAAATCCATCTATAAATGTATATACCTGGTCCGGGTATCTCTATATCTATCTGTAGTTGTGATTCACCTTCAATGTCCGACGGGTACGTCAGATTGGGTTCATACATCTTCACCACAAGTTCAAGGTCAGTTGGAGTGTCAGAGGTCACAGGAAGGTCAAGGTCACTGGGTGGATATATTGCGCAACAATCTGATCCGTAAGGTCGTAAGTTCTCACTTAAGTATTTATGCATTTTGTTCAGCCTGATAGTCCAGGTACCAGAGAATAACATTGATCTGAAATACGAACAGTAATAGGTCAGATCAACATAATGTGAAAGTAGAAGGGTTTTTGATACAAAAACATGAGCCCATTGCCTAACTAAGGCGCTACCAAGCACTTTTTTGAAACACTTTTAGCCTTAACTATGTCCATGCAATGACACGCTACCAGTGAGCAGAGCTTGCCAATAACATACCATTTCTCAGCGCTTTACTAGGCAAGCCACCAAGTTGGCTTCGGTAGCGCTTTGCTGCGCAACTATGCCATTTTCTAGCATAGTGCTATCGAGCATATCGAGGGCCACAATTCCAGTAAAAACCATTCAACCTAAAATTCCTGACAATACGCACAACTAAGCTTGGTACCAAGTTAATCAGACCAGTGATGCCGATACACATCGTGACAAACATCAAGCACAAAATCACCCACTACTAGATTTATGAGACAAATAACTTGAGCAAGAATGTAACACATGCATATGCAATTGCTAACAAATAATGGAGCTGAGATTATGTTTTGTCAGATTATTGCTCCTCAGCTCAACGGTTAGCGCACCTGCTGTCTAATCTAGCGACCCAGGTTCAAATCCAGGTGGAGGCACACATATGCCCGTCATTTTTCAGCAGAAAGCTGACTGGCAAATAAAGGCTATGCTCGGGATTTTAAAGCTTATCATATACCTGACGACATCATGGTTCAGCGTTGTATCACATTCAGCGTGGCTGATAAAGCCAAGGTCAAACTCCGGTCCAAGGTCACCACCAGATGCATTCTGGTTACCACGCACCTCCTCAGCCTTGTTACTAGACGCTGATATAGTAGACGTGCTACATAGACGCTGTAGAATAGTCTGGTAACCTGAAATATGAAAAATTGGTAACCTAAAATATGAAACATTGGTAACCTAAAATATGAACAATGGAAACCTAAAATATGAAACATTGGCAACCTACAATATGAAGCAGGTAACCTGAAATATGAAACATTGGTAACCTAAAATATGAAATATTGGTAACCTAAAATTTGAAACAGGTAACCTAAAATATGAAACAGGTCACCTAAAATATGAAACATTGGTAACCTACAATATGAAACAGGTAACCTAAAATATGAAACATTGGTAACCTACAATATAAAACAGGTAACCTAAAATATAAAACATTGGTAACCTACAATATGAAACATTGGTAACCTAAAATATGAAATATTGGTAACCTAAAATTTGAAACATTGGTAAACTATGGGAGGTTTCAGATTAGGGAGTATGTATTGTATAGTTACCCAAAAATTGTATCCAGCTAAGATCGTTGGCAGCAACTTTAGCTTTCTGTACCAGTTCTTCATAACTGTCAACATGTTTGACTTCCTGTGCTTCAATCAGGGGCGCTAACTCTTCCTCAATCTCATCTATATATAATATACAGAATACTAGTCAAGTTGCTGAACACAACTCATACCACTCATTTTCCAGGAAACTACTCAATTTAGGCTATTTTAACTAGTTGGTGGTGGTCTATACATGACTGCTAGACCAGTGATTTTTCTTGAACAAAATTTAACAGCCTGTGCCTTTAAAATTGGAAATTTTAGCGCAACTATTTGCGAAATTGGGAATTATTAAAAAAGATTGTTTTGGTTATTAATTGTTCATATTGTGCTATTTTCTACTGATAATACTCTATTTATATGTGGCAGCGACTTTTGCAAGTATGAAAATCTATTGTTTTGACTTTAAAACAGCTATATTGTAGTTGCTTTAAAACCAGCGAGCACAAAAGGGAAAAATATGCATACTTTTTGGGTAAAAGTTATGAATTTTGGGGGAAAATGGAGCTTATTTTGCTAGGGGAAGGTGCCTGTATTCGGCCCTAAAAATAGCCCCAAAAAATCACTGTAGACATAGAGAATAGTTTCGGATGACTATAATGCATTCCCTGTGTTCAAAAGTTGTGAAAACTGAATCATTGGTGGAAGTAAGAAGTTTTAAAAAATGTCAACTTTACACTCGCATGAATTATAATTATATCACATGCAATGTGAGGATGAAAACTGCTACCCTTGCTAAATTTCAACACACATTCAATACTACAAAATAGTGCTAGATTTGATTTGAGGTTGTACTGTATTTAAAGTAAATGAATATAAAATCTCGTACTTTTATAGACTTTCTTTTTCTCTCCGAGGACGTAACCACCAACAAGATCTAATGCAGCGAAATCAGGCATCTCATATTGTGCCTTCTCTGAGAGTTTCTGTGATGTCACATTGACGTCGCCCATCAGTAACATTCTGTTCCTCTGTGTGTTGGCTACAGCTGCTGCACATCTTATAGCTAACCATGCAGCCTTACGTTCCTTCTCCTCGTCACTAACCTCCTTACCCTTACCCTTAGCAGCTTTCTCCTTCTTACTCTGTAACAAAGAAAAAAATTGACGTAAACATTATTAACCTATTGTATTATCATGTTTGCAGAGATTTTTTTCCTTCTTCGTTTGCTACCGGTAAACGGTACCTTCCCAATTTAAAAAAGGCTCTAAGTTTCCCAAATATGAAGGGAGATATTCCCAATGAACATTTAAAAAAATTTTTTTTCAAAATCGGACATAAAATGACAAGGTTATGAACATTTTTGACAAGAGGTCAAGCATAAAAGTTTACAGAAACCTGTAAACAGTCACATGTAATCTCTTTTTCTGTTTTATTTGGCCTTTCTACTTCATGAACATTCCCAATTTCAAGTTGTCACGGCGCGAAAATTCCCAATCTGAATGGACCCGGACCCTTTCCCAAAGAAGCGAAAAAAATCACTGTGTTTGTGTACCAAACCGACTACAGTGATAATGTTATTGCTCAAGGATGATATTGTTTTAAGGTCGACTATATAATACTCCTATGTTATAATGGGGGAAAATAGTAAATTATCCCCCCTTACTACTCTCTAAAACTCCACCGGTCCTATCATGCGGATTACTCTGCTTTTATCCCTGTTTTGTTTGTTGCACATGGTAGTAATTAGGCTAAAATATTTGCAACATTAATTATCAGATCAAATAATAAATTTAGCTACATGCTGTTTACACACCATGGTATATAAATTTTTATGGCCCTAACATATTAGGTAATACAGAAGTGAGAAATTTCATATCTAAAATCAATGATATTTCAGTTAAAAACAAGGATAAAGTCAGAGGATCTCAACTAGTTAGGACCGGTATGCTAATTGGTCTACCTCGGGCTTTATCTTACAAGGGAGATAATTTATATGTCACTTATGTCTCTCATTATGTCTTACAGTGTAAAACAACGATAAAGTCAAGAGGATTTCAACTAGTAAGGACAAGGATAGATGTGCTTATTGATCTATCACAGTCTTTATTTTACAAGGGAGATAATTTGTCCCTAATTTCTGTCCATTACTCATGTCTTACCTGCCATTTTTTCTTCCTTCTAGGTTCTCGTGCAGAATCTTCACTACCACTCTCAGTACCGCTACCTATATCTATACATGATCCTTCCTTCATCACAGCTATACCGCTACTATACATGTAGGTTAGGGCAATCTCCAAGTACGCTTGACGTATCAATCTGTAAAATACACAAGAGATATTAGTAAAACATGTATGCCCCCATTGCAGCCAAATAGTCATTAATGTTAAAGTTCACAGCAACCTTGACCTTTAAACTACTGGCATCAAAATCCTCAGGGGTCATCTACTGTTGCTGGCCAACCACCATGTAAAGTTTGAAGAAGTAGAAAAATATTAGTATTGTAATATTGGCGATGGGAACCAGACTATAATCTGTTCTACGAAACAGAGTTTTTAAATTTTTTGTTACTCGGACATTTTTCAGAAAAAAGTCCACAGGAGGGAAAAAATAAAAATAAAAAATCCCAAAATATAGCTTCCACGAGCTGGTGGTGATAGAATAGTCAATGACGGTCCAATTGAAAGAAATCAACACTCAACAACAGTGTTAGTTTTCAATAAATCAGCCAATTTATCTTAAGACTAGGACACTGTAGTGAAACACTAATATAATAAAACTTATTATTAACAAATTAATGAAATAATAATACAAGGCTGGTCCATTTATCATCAAAACATTATATGCAATTTTTTTTTCTCAGTTTTTCAAAACATTTTTTTTGAAAATGCCAAAAGATTGGACAGGAGGGTCCGAGTAACGAAAAATAAAATAACTCTGGCCTAACTTATACCGGTGTAACGGTCAATTTTATCCCCCACCCAGTTTATCCCCCGGGGGATAAACGGGGCCGGCCCAGTTTATCCCCCGGGGATAAAACGGGCCGGCCTATTTTATCCCCCGGGGGATAAACTGGGCCGGCCCGGTTTATCCCCCCCTAGGCCTCTTCTTCCCCCACCCCAGGCCTTTTCTTCCCCCACCTAAAAAAATTAGTTTTTTTTGTAACGTGCCAAAAATAATATTTGTGAATTAATAAATTCTTAAATAATGGTAAATATGGCCTGTGAATTTTTTTTTGAAGTGAAAGAAAGTAAAAAGAATGAATTGATTTAATCGATAAATTTAGTTCATTATTGCCATAATTTGGTCTTTTTATTCCCCATCTGAGTATAATTAATATGGAGATGGGGGAAGAAATAGACTGGTCATTTTTATCCCCCACCTGAGTGTAATAAATACAAAGATGGGACAGAAGTAGACTGGCCTATTTATCCCCCATCCGAATGTAATATAGTAAGATGGGGGATAAAGTAGACTAGGCCTCTTCTTCACCCATCTCTGTATCAATTATAGTCAGGTGGGGGATAAAGTAGACTAGGCCTCTTCTTCCCCCACCTCTGTATTAATTATAGTCAGGTGGGGGATAAAGTAGACTAGGCCTCTTCTTCCCCCACCTCTGTATTAATTATAGTCAGGTGGGGGATAAAGTAAACTAGGCCTCTTCTTCCCCCACCTCAGTATTAATTATAGTAAGGTGGGGGATAAAGTAGACTAGGCCTCTTCTTCCCCCACCTCTGTATTAATTATAGTCAGGTGGGGATGAAGTAAACTAGGCCTCTTCTTCCCCCACCTCAGTATTAATTATAGGCAGGTGGGGGATAAAGTAGACAAGGTCTCTTCTTTCCCAACCTCTGTATTAATTATAGTCAGGTGGGGGATAAAGTAAACTAGGCCTCTTCTTCCCCCACATCAGTATTAATTATAGTAAGGTGGGGGATAAAGTAGACTAGGCCTCTTCTTCCCCCACCTCTGTATTAATTATAGTCAGGTGGGGGATGAAGTAAACTAGGCCTCTTCTTCCCCCACCTCAGTATTAATTATAGGCAGGTGGGGGATAAAGTAGACAAGGTCTCTTCTTTCCCAACCTCTGTATTAATTATAGTCAGGGGGGGATAAAGTTAACTAGGCCTCTTCTTCCCCCACCTCTGTATTAATAATAGTCAGGTGGGGATAAAGTAGACTAGGCCTCTTCTTCCCCCACCTCTGTATTAATTAGTCAGGTGGGGGATAAAGTAGACTAGGCCTCTTCTTCCCCCACCTCTGTATCAAGAATAGTCAGGTGGGGATAAAGTAGACTATGCCTATCCTTCCCCCATCTCTGTATTGAAAATACTTAGGTGGGGGATAAAGTAGAGTAGGCCTCTACTTCCCCCACCTCTGTATTAATTAGTCAGGTGGGGGATAAAGTAGACTAGGCCTCTTCTTCCCCCAGCTCTGTAACAATTATAGTCAGGTGGGGGATAAAGTAGACTAGGCCTTTTCTTCCCCCACCTCTGTTTTAATTATAGTCAGGTGGGGGATAAAGTAGACTAGGCCTTTTCTCCCCCTACCTCTGTTTTAATTATAGTCAGGTGGGGGATAAAGTAGACTAGGCCTCTTCTTCCCCCCATCTCTGTATTAAAAATACTTAGATCGGGGATAAAGTAGACAAGGTCTCTTCTTCCCCCACCTCTGTATTAATTAGTCAGGTGGGGGATAAAGTAGACTAGGCCTCTTCTTCCCCCACCTCTGTATTAATTATAGTCAGGTGGGGGATAAAGTAGACTAGGCCTATCCTTCACCCACCTCTGTATTAAAAATACTTAGGTGGGGGATAAAGTAGACTCAGCCTATCCTTCCCCCACCTCTGTATTAAATATACTTAGATCGGGATAAATTAGACAAGGTCTCTTCTTCCCCCACCTCTGTATTAGTTAGTCAGGTGGGGGATAAAGTAGACTAGGCCTCTACTTCCCCCACATCTGTATTAATTATAGTCAGGTGGGGGATAAAGTATACTAGGCCTATCCTTCCCCCACCTCTGTATTTAAAATAGTTAGGTGGGGGATAAAGTAGACTAGGCCTCTTCTTCCCCCACCTCTGTATTAAAAATACTTAGGTGGGGGATAAAGTAGACTAGGCCTATCCTTCCCCCACCTCTGTATTAAAAACAGTTAGGTGGGGGATAAAGTAGACTAGGTTTATCCTTCCCCCACCTCTGTATTTAAAATAGTTAGGTGAGGGATAAAGTAGACTAGGCCTCTTCTTCCCCAACCTCTGTATTAAAAATAGATAGGTGGGGAATAAAGTAGACTAGGCCTCTTCTTCCCCCACCTCAGTATTAATTATAGTCAGGTGGGGGATAAAGTAGACTAGGCCTATCCTTCCCCCACCTCTGTATTAAAAATACTCAGGTGGGGGATAAAGTAGACAAGGCCTCTTCTTCCACCACCTCTGTATTAAAAATACTTAGATCGGGGATAAAGTAGACTAGGTTTATCCTTCCCCCACCTCTGTATTTAAAATAGTTAGGTGGGGGATAAAGTAGACTAGGCCTCTTCTTCCCCCGACTCTGTATTAAAAATAGATAGGTAAGGGATAAAGTAGACTAGGCCTCTTCTTCCCCCACCTCAGTATTAATTATAGTCAGGTGGGGGATAAAGTAGACTAGGCCTATCCTTCCCCCACCTCTGTATTAAAAATACTCAGGTGGGGGATAAAGTAGACTAGGCCTCTTCTTCCCCCACCTCTGTATTTATTATAGTCAGGTTGGGGATAAAGTAAACTAGGCCTCTTCTTCCCTCACCTGAGTATTAATTATAGTAAGGTGGGGGATAAAGTAGACAAGGTCTCTTCTTCCCCCACCTCTGTATTAGTTAGTCAGGTGGGGGATAAAGTATACTAGGCCTATCCTTCCCCCACCTCTGTATTTAAAATAGTTAGGTGGGGGATAAAGTAGACTAGGCCTCTTCTTCCCCCACCTCTGTATTAAAAATACTTAGGTGGGGGATAAAGTAGACTAGGCCTATCCTTCCCCCACCTCTGTATTAAAAACAGTTAGGTGGGGGATAAAGTAGACTAGGTTTATCCTTCCCCCACCTCTGTATTTAAAATAGTTAGGTGGGGGATAAAGTAGACTAGGCCTCTTCTTCCCCCACCTCTGTATTAAAAATAGATAGGTGGGGGATAAAGTAGACTAGGCCTCTTCTTCCCCCACCTCAGTATTAATTATAGTCAGGTGGGGGATAAAGTAGACTAGGCCTATCCTTCCCCCACCTCTGTATTAAAAATACTCAGGTGGGGGATAAAGTAGACAAGGCCTCTTCTTCCCCCCACCTCTGTATTAAAAATACTTAGATCGGGGATAAAGTAGACAAGGTCTCTTCTTCCCCCACCTCTGTATTAATTAGTCAGGTGGGGGATAAAGTAGACTAGGCCTCTTCTTCCCCCACCTCAGTATTAATTATAGTCAGGTGGGGGATAAAGTAGACTAGGCCTATCCTTCACCCACCTCTGTATTAAAAATACTTAGGTGGGGGATAAAGTAGACTCAGCCTATCCTTCCCCCACCTCTGTATTAAAAATAGTTAGGTGGGGGATAAAGTAGACTAGGCCTCTTCTTCCCCCACCTCTATATTAAAAATACTTAGGTGGGGGATAAAGTAGACTAGGCCCATCCTTCCCCAACCTCTGTATTAAAAATAGTTAGGTGGGGGATAAAGTAGACTAGGCCTATCCTTCCCCCACCTCTGTATTTAAAATAGTTAGGTGGGGGATAAAGTAGACAAGGCCTCTTCTTCCACCACCTCTGTATTAAAAATACTTAGATGGGGGATAAAGTAGACTAGGTTTATCCTTCCCCCACCTCTGTATTTAAAATAGTTAGGTGGGGGATAAAGTAGACTAGGCCCCTTCTTCCCCCGACTCTGTATTAAAAATAGATAGGTAAGGGATAAAGTAGACTAGGCCTCTTCTTCCCCCACCTCAGTATTAATTATAGTCAGGTGGGGGATAAAGTAGACTAGGCCTATCCTTCCCCCACCTCTGTATTAAAAATACTCAGGTGGGGGATAAAGTAGACTAGGCCTCTTCTTCCCCCACCTCTGTATTTATTATAGTCAGGTTGGGGATAAAGTAAACTAGGCCTCTTCTTCCCCCACCTGAGTATTAATTATAGTAAGGTGGGGGATAAAGTAGACAAGGTCTCTTCTTCCCCCACCTCTGTATTAGTTAGTCAGGTGGGGGATAAAGTATACTAGGCCTATCCTTCCCCCACCTCTGTATTTAAAATAGTTAGGTGGGGGATAAAGTAGACTAGGCCTCTTCTTCCCCCACCTCTGTATTAAAAATACTTAGGTGGGGGATAAAGTAGACTAGGCCTATCCTTCCCCCACCTCTGTATTAAAAACAGTTAGGTGGGGGATAAAGTAGACTAGGTTTATCCTTCCCCCACCTCTGTATTTAAAATAGTTAGGTGGGGGATAAAGTAGACTAGGCCTCTTCTTCCCCCACCTCTGTATTAAAAATAGATAGGTGGGGGATAAAGTAGACTAGGCCTCTTCTTCCTGTATTAAAAATACTCAGGTGGGGGATAAAGTAGACAAGGCCTCTTCTTCCCCCCACCTCTGTATTAAAAATACTTAGATCGGGGATAAAGTAGACAAGGTCTCTTCTTCCCCCACCTCTGTATTAATTAGTCAGGTGGGGGATAAAGTAGACTAGGCCTCTTCTTCCCCCACCTCAGTATTAATTATAGTCAGGTGGGGGATAAAGTAGACTAGGCCTATCCTTCACCCACCTCTGTATTAAAAATACTTAGGTGGGGATAAAGTAGACTCAGCCTATCCTTCCCCCACCTCTGTATTAAAAATAGTTAGGTGGGGGATAAAGTAGACTAGGCCTCTTCTTCCCCCACCTCTATATTAAAAATACTTAGGTGGGGGATAAAGTAGACTAGGCCCATCCTTCCCCAACCTCTGTATTAAAAATAGTTAGGTGGGGGATAAAGTAGACTAGGCCTATCCTTCCCCCACCTCTGTATTTAAAATAGTTAGGTGGGGGATAAAGTAGACTAGGCCTCTTCTTCCCCCACCTCTATATTAAAAATACTAAGGTGGGGGATAAAGTAGACTAGCCCATCCTTCCCCAACCTCTGTATTAAAAATAGTTAGGTGGGGGATAAAGTAGACTAGGCCTATCCTTCCCCCACCTAACTATTTTAAATACAGAGGTGGGGGAAGGATAGGCCTAGTCTACTTTATCCCCCACCTCTGTATTAAAAATAGTTAGGTGGGGGATAAAGTAGACTAGGCCTCTTCTTCCCCCACCTCTGTATTAATTATAGTCAGGTGGGGGATAAAGTAGACTAGCCCATCCTTCCCCAACCTCTATATTAAAAATAGTTAGGTGGGGGATAAAGTAGACTAGGCCTATCCTTCCCCCACCTCTGTGTTTAAAATAGTTAGGTGGGGGATAAAGTAGACTAGGCCTCTTCTTCCCCCACCTCTGTATTAAAAATAGTTAGGTGGGGGATAAAGTAGACTAGGCCTCTTCTTCCCCCACCTCTGTATTAAAAATAGTTAGGTGGGGGATAAAATAGACTAGGTCTATCCTTCCCCCACCTCTGTATTAAAAATAGTTAGGTGGGGATAAAGTAGACTAGGCCTATCCTTCCCCCACCTCTGTATTTAAAATAGTTAGGTGGGGGATAAAGTAGACTAGGTCTATCCTTCCCCCACCTCTGTATTAAAAATAGTTAGGTGGGGGATAAAGTAGACTAGGCCTATCCTTCCCCCACCTCTGTATTAAAAATACTTAGGTGGGGGATAAAGTAGACTAGGCCTCTTCTTCCCCCACCTCTGTATTAAAAATAGTTAGGTGGGGGATAAAGTAGACTAGGCCTCTTCTTCCCCCACCACTGTATTAAAAATACTTCCCCATCTCCATAACAAAAAAATATATATTTTTAGGTGGGGGAAGAATAGGCCTGGGGTGGGGGAAAAAGAGGCCTGGCGGGGGATAAAACTGACTAGGCCTCTTCTTCCCCCGGGGGATAAACTGGGCCGGCCCGGTTTATCCCCGGGGGATAAAACTGACTGGGGGAAGACGGGGCCTGTTACACCGGTATGTACATTGTTCATGGGAATCATCTGAAAACTATTTAGACAACACACAGTAGGGGAGCGGTGGCCCAGTGGTAGGGCGTCATTTTAGGATTGAGAGGTCCTGGGCTTGATCCCCAACTGCTTAATTTCTCTGAGCAAGAATAACCCACAATGCTCCACTCGACCAAGGTACCTAGAATTGGTACCTGTGTGGGCTGTTTCTGAACATGTTTGACATTTGCCCGAACCTCGATGTTGGCTGCACACGAAATGGAGAGAAATAGTTAAAATATCAAAGGGTGGCTGAAAGGCTGAACTGATGTCCTCGAAAATTGTTTAAATCTTTTTTAACATACCCGAGATTATGATCAGTGGTATGTGATATCTTGATGGCTTGTATCAATGATTGAGCAGCATGACGAGGATTGAATTTACCCAGATACACCAACATACGCTGTACTTTTCCTGAAATTATCAACAAAATATGAATGTACGTCAATTTTACATACATGTTACACAGAAAGTAACTGTTTATTACAGTTTCATGTACCACATAGCAGGGCTCGACACTAGCACTGGTCCGCTGGTCCGAGACCAGTGAAAATCCAGAAGGACCAGCGAAAACTCTGGAGGACCAGTTACTGTCCTATTTACAAATTGGGCGTTTTTTGCCGTGTCGGACCAGTGGCCAAAATAGTAAGTGTCTAGGCCTGCATGATAGGCTCACAGGGAAGATGGGCTCACAGGGAAGAGTGGTCATCTTTAACTGCATGGGTAAAAGTTGTACCACGACCGGAGCTTAGTGGTTAAGGCATCTGCCACAGAAGCAGGGAATCGAATGTTCAAGTCAAGGGGAAGCTGGGTAATCAGGGTTAGAACTGATGGAGTTGGCTGGTGAGCCGCCAGCTAGTTAAAGAAAAGTTACCGTAGGCCCATCTCTACCATGCGCCCAGCAATAACAAATGGGATTCGAGATGTACTGTACACACAAAAGATAGGTGTCTTATACCTGGTAATTTAAAATTGGCTGTCCCTTTCAATAGGGGTGACACTATAATAAACAATGCCTTTTCTATAATAAACAAAGCGTTTTATACAAACCAATATTGAGAAGTAGTTCAGCCTCTAAGTACGCCTCACGTGACACGCTGACCTGGGATATCTCTAATGCAGTCATCAGTACACCTAGCGCATTACTCCACATTGGTATAGGTTCAAGATCCGACCTACAGTCATACAAAACATTTATACTGCATTATGGGTAAATTACAATTTGAAATTAGGCAAACTTAGCAGCAGTTCAAGTGTTATGAATAAAAATATTTTCTTTTTAATTAAAAGGTATCAATCTTTTGATGAATTAAGAAGTACCTAATTCAAATAATTATTATTACACGTATGTTCTGTCAATTCACTAGAGGGTTAACATGTACATATTAAAATGGCTGAATTATGAACATTTGTTGAAGTAAGTCATATAGGAAGTTTTTTTGATCATTAATAAAGATAGCTCAAAGGAACAAATGATGAAAAATATTATTTTCTCTTTTTTAAGTGCAATTTAGGCTATAAACGGGTGTAAATCCAAATAAATACAGTAAAGTTCCGCTATTAAGACCACCACTGGGACCGACATAAAGTGGTCTTATTATAGAGTCGGTCTTATTAGCGAGACCGACCAAAATAGCTGAGACATTGAACTCCTATACATCTAATATACCGACAGCACTCTTGTTGACGCGTTTTAAATATTCATATGTACATGTATCTTAGTGCATATTGCATTTATTAATGATTGAGGATTATTAACTATTAATTATTCATGTAAAAATGAAAACGTCATGTGATTCATATATATATATTAAATAAATGATAAATATTTGTAACAGTTGTTTTCATTTTTCCTGACCTGTGACCTCTATGTACATGTACAATGCATATTGTAAAAATGAAGCATGTATACCCATGGCCATTAAAAGCTGCAATACTTTTTTTAATTATTCTGAAATTTATTAATTTGCACTGTACAACTGATACAGCACTAGTTTGACCGTTATTTAACAAACTAGTTGATCTGTATAAAGACCACGTACGTACGTGGTGTGGTCTTTATACGGGGTCTTTTTTGTCATGTCTTATTTATAAGAACTACATTAAGTTATGATTTTGTAGCTGTGTAATTTGATGTACAAACGCGCTAGGCTAATTAACAGTTAAAAATAATTATTTACATGAATTAACAACGACGTCCAAAATTACGCATCATCCGAAAACGTGCGACTAACAGCCATCGGTCTTTATTCTCCACAAATCTTTAATTATGGTTGAGTTAATTGTCGCCGATAGTTTCAATCGATCTATTGTCATTGATAAACAATAGAATTTCGTTTTAATCCCTGCGTATACACCAACAAGTGTCAATTTATCAGTATACATGTTTATTGTTTACACCTCGCTGATTGCCGTAAACGAGTCTTCGTGTCGTAAAATTAATTATACAAAATGACACGCGCGGTATGTGGTCTGTTTATCGAGACCTAAAACTGCAATAAATTGGTCGTTGGGTCCCGAAATACTGGTCGTATTACGTAATATCGAGTCGGTCGCATTATCGGGACCTGCGACCATTGAAATATAGAGCAAAATAGTCGGGACCACGAAAAAGTGGTCGTATTACGCGAACGGTCGGATTAACGGACCGGTCGTTAGACGGAACTTTACTGTATATATTTATTGCAAAGTAAGCTATGGTGGCATTGAGGGGACAAAGGGAATACTGCCACGTGAGCATGTTCAAGCTATCACGTGTGCGCGTGTTGGCTATTACATGCACACATGTTGGCTCTTCTTTTTTCAAATGGCCGATATTTTGATTAGTATTTATTGCTCAATTATCACGTGCGCACGTAGCTAAAATGTTTTCTGTGTCCCCTCTATGCCACCGTAGCAAGCTAATAATTGAATTTGTATTGATGGATAATAAAGATATACTGAGTGTATTACAAGAGAAAGTAATCTGTCTATAAACATAGTGCTGGCCTTACATGAGAAGGCCGTATGTACAAAAACACTATTAAATATGTTTGCATCGCACTTACAACCTTCTCATTTTAAGCCAATGATATCAATTATAAATTCCTTGAAACACAACAAATAATACATTGTATAAGATTTGGATTATTTCTTAAGTGACATATAATCTTTGTTTTGAATTTTCACCTCTTTAAAATATGATATTTTTATTCCCCTTTGACACAACCCTTCCCCTATAAACAAATTATTAAATAAGACTGCGTTCCATAAACGCTTATGCCCCCTGTGGAAGCCTTGTCCATAAATAAGTGTAAGTCCAAAATTGGGTCAAGGTGAAGGTCAGAATGGGATTAGTAGATACAGGCATGTGAAGAGTGTTCATATACAACATCCATGCAAACATCCATGCAAGTATGAAAGCTTTGTAGCAAGCCATATTAATGCTAGAAGAAACGGTCAATTTGGGTTAACCAGGACGGACGAACGGACGGACGAACGGACAAAATAATCATAAAACATTTTACTCAACCTTACAGCACTCGGTACAAACCATTCAGTGTGTCAAACAATATCCAGGGCGCGGAATTACAACCAAATCTTACACTCAGCACTCAACACTCAAAACTTGAAAATGTGATATAATGAGTTATTATTTGTAATAGATTGCAAATCTAGATGAGGAAAATGTATAAAATTGTTATTTGAGTGTTGGAAATAACATTTGATACATTTTCTTTGCCATTTCATACTATTTTAGAGGTATAGTCTCATGTAGTTATTGAATCTGAGTTCCACACTCAGCACTGAAGCTGATAAAAACAATTATAGCTTGAGTGGCATTTTTTAAATACACTACATTGTATATTACTCTATGAAGTAAGCCAAAAATAATATTTAGTACCAATTTAACATTATTACAACTTCTTGTTCTCAAATATTGTCACAAAGCACCTCAAAAGAGTGAATTTCAATATTTGAGTGTGGAGTGCCGAGTGCCGTATTTGTTGGTTGAAATATCAGGCCCTGTATAAGAAGCATTATAATTATTATCATCGCCACCTTTCCATCAAAACTTAAATACAATCAATCCCACAATACCAAAATACTTCAAAAATTCCAGAAGTGAAAACACCTTAAAGGGTATGACTTTGACCTCAATATCACTATTTTTTTCTTCATTTTTTTTCAATGATACAGATACATACATGCCAGACCTCCTGCATCATGCATCAGTCTCCAGGGGCGTAGCTAGAGGTACTTGAATGTGTACGCAAGAGGGCTAGGGGGTTTGGGGCATGCCCCCGCCTGAAAAATTGTGTTCGCTAGAATGTCTGGTGCGTTCTGGGATGTTTTTTGCATCATCTTTTGTATTATTTTTACTGATAAAACCAGGTTTTTATGGAGCTATTTAAAAGTGTTTCTAAGAAATGCTGAAAATACTAAAGGATTACCCCCCTTAGGGCTTAGGCATCAGTTTTTATTTCATTTTTCGATCATTTAATTTTTCCCTTTTTGAGAAGCATGTGTACGCAGCTGCGTATTTTGCGTACAAGTAGCTACGCGCCTGGTCTCATGCATTTGAGACTCTTCTCATGGACGGTCACAGGCAAAATGATAAAATCTCACATATTTCTTGGACATACTGGTACCTGACATTTTTTGTTCACATTATGAAAATGATGACAAATATTATTCTTAATTGCTTCATGAAGCATGCATGGTATATAATTGCCATAAAAGTAAAATAAGTGAAAACTGCATACAAACTTCATTATTAATTAATGTTTTAAGTTTGAACAAGGTAAATCTCCCTCTTTTAATGAAATCTCCTGCATTTCCATCACCAATCTCACGCAAAGGAGTCTTTAAAACATGGCATGTATGCAGATAGCCTACCTGCGCATGAAATAGTATTCTCACTCATCAGAGAGCAGAAAGCACAGGTAACTGTAAAGGGTAAAAATAAATTTTTTTTTACTCTTTATCAATGATACAGTTACCTGCGGTGGGAATATGGCTGTGTCCAAGATGCAAAGGTTATTAAAAGTAACCCCTGATGACTGAGCTTGGATTTGGATTACATTAAGAAACAATGATACTAGGAGGACAAAGTCATACTCTAACCTCAACCTGTAAAACATGCATAGTGGATATTACATGGGATAGTCTGTGATATATGTGATTTACTGCAAAATCATCATTTTTGAGTAAGTTGAATTTATGTCGATTTCGTTATTAAACTAGACCACGAAATCTAATGCCCAAGTTTAATTGACCTCTCAAATTCAGACATGTGTTTACACTTTCAAGTTCTGTAACTCACAAAATTATAACCCAACGAAAATGCATTTTTCTCAAAATTCACGAAATTTAATACCCACGAAAATATGTGATTTTACAGTAAATGTGATATACTAGTATTCTTAATCAAATAGTGAATATAACAAGTAATTAAGAATTGCAAGCAATACAGAAGTCCCCTATTGGTTTTAAGCCATTTTCAATGTTTCTGTTGCCATAGCAACCACAATTTTTATCAAAATCAAAATATTTTAGACGTGCATAATCCCCTCATTGCCCCCTATCCACATATCAAGTTTCATAAACCCAGCTTGGAAACGGTTTGAGTTATGTCAGGATCCAGATTTTTTGAGGGACGGATGGACTGACTGATGGACTGACTGAAGGACGGAGGGCAAACCTATAGTCCCCTCCGGTCAAAAACCGGTAGGGACTAAAAGAAGTTTTACATGAATCCAGAAAAAAGTCGGGCATAGAGGGGGACACATGATATATTTTATTCATCATTTGTGCACATGTTTCTACCATGTGAGCAAGCACAGGGTTTTAAAAAAGTTTGTTTTAAAAATTTGAATTCATATTCATTGTCTGAGAGCTCTATGTGCAAAATATACAATTTCATTTTCTTACAATAATGGCTTCATTTAATACCATAGAGATTTGAACAATAGTAGAACCATTTGGAATTTAACCTGAAATTTTAGCATTCTTCTTGCGTCAGAAAAATAAACTATTTGAAATTAAACATTGAGTACGAACATTTTTAACACCCTGTATTAGCAAATCATGATAAAAAAATATTTCCTGTGTCCCCTCTATGCCACCTTACTATGGTGACTAAGAAAAATAAGGGGGAATAAATCAAGGGTGAAGGTATCTATCTACAGTGAAGGAAATTCCAAGGAAAAAATACGAAGGAAAATTTTACCGTTGTCTCTTGATCGCTCTTCAAAATATGAATATAAAGGTAAGAATAGTAACACTACGGTACAGAAACACTCTTCAAAAATATAAACATAAAGATAAACAAGAGGGCCCAAAGGGCCCTAGGTCACTCACCTGTCGTACTAGTGCATGCACACCCCTATGGTGATCCTACACATTTTCTGAATAAAATTTAAGGAAATTCAGCCTCTATTGCAAGTTTTTGTATGATTTGACCATGTGACCTAGCGTTTGACCCCAGATGACTTAATTAATATCAAACTTAACCTAGATTGTGTTGAGATGATTATTAGGACCAAATTTCAAAAAGATTAAGTCGAAATTGTAACCTCTGGTGACGACACAGGGTTTTTCTATGATCTGACCTATAATTTAAACTAAATATTTCCTCCATATAACTGTACAAATACATGCTATAAAGACAGAACAATACCTAAACACTTAAAAAAATAATTATGGTTCCAGTGGGGAAATTGTCAATTGTCATTGTGACCTTGTTTTTGATGCCAGATGACCCAAAATCGAACTTGGCCTAGATTTTGTTGACAGGATCATTGTGACAAAGTTTCATAAAGATTAAGTTGAAATTGTAACCTCTGGTGACTGACTACACAAGGTTTTTCTATGATTTGACCTTTATTTTAAACAAAATATTTTGGAATATTTTTCCTCCATATAACTGTACAAATACATGCTATAAAGACAAAACAATACCTAAACACTTAAAAAAATAAAAATTAAAAAATAAAAATTATGGTTCCAGTGGGGGTTGAACCCACGACCATCAGGAAAATGTACAAATACATGCTATAAAGACAAAACAATACCTAAACACTTAAAAAAAATAAAAATAAAAAAATTATGGTTCCAGTGGGGGTTGAACCCACGACCATCAGGAAAATGTACAAATACATGCTATAAAGACAAAACAATACCTAAACACTTAAAAAAATAAAAATAAAAAAATAAAAATTATGGTTCCAGTGGGGTTTGAACCCACGACCCTCAGGAAAATGTCTACGCTCCCTACAGCGCTTTGATTTCCACTTAACCGTTACAATTCACACCCTGCTTAAAATACTAGAATATTTTGATATTTGACCTTTACAAAACTGCTGTGAACCCTGATACACATTTTCATTGGTTGATGAAAGTTTACTTGTATGTATAGACAGTAGAGAGTTACAGCAGAGAGTTTAGTGACCATGAAGACTACATGTTGAAAGGTTTAAAACAAGGTTTTTCTATAATATGACCTAGTGAGCTAGTTTTTGACCTCAGATGACCCAATATCGAACTTGACCTAGATTTTGTAGAGATGATCATTGTGACCAAGTTTCATAAAGATTAGGCCAAAATTGTGACCTCTAGAGAGGACACAACCCAATTGTTGACGGACGGACGGACGACGGACGACGTGTGATCACAAAAGCTCACTCTGTCACTTTGTGACAGGTGAGCTAAAAACTGAAATTGTCGCAAACAACTAAAGGGAATCAAAGACAAACATTCAAATGTTGACATCACTAAGATTGTCGTCAACAACTAAAGGGAATCAAAGTCTAACATTCAAATTGTGTCCATTGCTAAAATTGTCCCAAACAACTTTAGGAACATAAGACAATTTTGGCCATTGCTAAGATTGAGGCAAACAACTTAAGGGAATCAAAGACTAATATTCAAATTTGGCAATTGTTAAGATAGTCCCAAACAACTCAAGGAAATCAAAGGCAAGCATTCAAATTTTGGCCATTGCTAAGATTGTCCCAAACATCAAAAGGTAACCAAAGACAAACATAATGTCCCAAACAACTAAAGGGAATAAAGACGACAAACATTCAAATTTGGCTATCGCAAAATTGTCCACTGTCAAAACAAACTTAAGGTAAAAGAGTAGTAAAGTTTTAAAACTTACGAGTTTCTGATATTTTTTGCAGCATTTCTAGCCATGGCATGTCCGACACGTAATTTGATTTGTACCAATCTCAAGCAGTGTGGTAGATAGATGTTTCTCAGTGGACTGTGTGGTGTAGAGAAGAAGGTTAGACGACCCTCAGGGTTGTAATGTTCAATCTTCTCACCAAGGTCTTCCATCTGTTTGTACAGAATAAATTGTTTGAATACAAAAGATGGCAACAAAATGAAACTAACTGTTCTACTGTAGCCTTGAGGAGTTGTCCATGCTGAGGCAGTTTACGATGAAGGAAAGCTGATTAACAGATTATGCACTTTTAATTTTTTAGAAAAAGAATGTTCCGTTTTGTACGCAGATGATGTGCCATTTTGACACCATCAATACAATTTTATGGATCTTCAATACCTTTTGTCGGAATTCAAGGATTTCCAGATAATTCAAGTATAATTTTGACATTTTTTCACGGTAGCACTAAACTTGAGTACTTTATAAAGTTGAAACCAAATTCAAGGACTTTTCAAGGTTGAAACCAAATTCAAGGACTTTTCAAGGCCTGTGCCAACCTTGAAACACAAGGCAGATTCTGCATTACATGCGGCTGGTACAAGATTTTACCTGTTTCAGAATGATTTGATGAGCTTGTAGATAGTTCTCCATTGTTCTTTCAGTGAAGATAATACTATCATCCGTGTGTTCTATAGCTTCTAGATCCGTTCTCAACACGACGCCTGTAGCCATCATCTGGACCCCAGGTATAGATAGACATGGTACACGAGTAAGTAAGTTGATAGAATCCTGAAATATATAGTAAGTTTATAGAGTCCTGAAATATATAGTAAGTATATAGAACCCTGAAATATACAGTAAGTTTATAGTCCTAAAATATATAGTAAGTTTATAAAGTCCTGAAATATATAGTAAGTTTATAGAATCATGAAATATATAGTAAGTTTATAGAGTCCTGAAATACGAGGGGTGATCCAGAATTACGTGGACTTTTGCTCTAATTCAAAAACCGTTATACTTAAAGTTACGAATCTGTATACCGCATAATATTGATACTTATTGCACACGTTTACCAAATTTCATTTGGATATGATCTTAAATAACGTAAACAGCGTCTGTACGAGGGTATGGTTATGAATCGCGGGGCAGCTCAGAAATGACGAACGACGTCACCTTTACGCCTATATCATTTTATGAAGTTTTGAACACTGTTAATCAACTGTGCTTTATTTCCCCAAATCCATTATACATTATGCATTTGTAATTGCCCTGTCACAATGTACAGAATTGTACCGTTTCCAGCTCTGCAAGATCATATTTTTCCATTAATGTCACGGTTAGTCGATTCTGACCAACGCAAGCACCGATTCAGTCAACGTCAGGTTTTTACCTCTACCTTCATTGTCTGTTACATCATCCAGGCCTTCTTTAAAAAGAGTATGACATTTAAAAACAAGTGGTCGTGATACAGAAGGTCTTATACTTGATTTCTCCAACATTTCTTCGGTCTACGTTAAGGTTTTTCCTATCTGTACACAGAATTGCAAATTTATGCGACTGTAAAAGAAATCTTGTGACGTCATTTTTTACGTAATTATGATATGACAATAGTAACTCATATATTCATAACATGACGAATATACTGAATTTTACCTTGAAATTTCACCCAGTTGTCGTTAAGATATTAGACAACATAGTACCATATTTCTGAATTTTTAAACACAATAACAATCAGCAATAATGTAACACGTTTTACTGAAAAATTCAGTGTTGATCCGCGAAAGCATTTGTGTGTTGCTATGGTAGCGTATAACTGTTGATGTAAAGAATTCTTTTTAGATATGTGTTGTGATTTATGTCAATAATAGATAAAAGCCGCTTTTGTGTAATTTTCATACCGATCTGATGTAAAATAAACTTTTTAGAGCAAAAGTCCACGTAATTCTGGATCACCCCTCGTATATAGTAAGTTTATAGAGTCCTGAAATATATAGTAAGTTTATAGAATCCTGAAATATATAGTAAGTTTATAGAGTCCTGAAATATATAGTAAGTTTTATAGAATCCTGAAATATATAGCAAGTTGAAATACTGTCATTTGCAGGGGTGTCAACAGAGCCAAGTTAAAAATCCTGAAAATCATATGCGGCCAACCGTTTTTGCCAAACAAGAGGCCTTGGACAACATTGTTTCCATTTGTAACTCAGTTTTTATTGAATAAAACCCTTCAGAGCAGATTAAATTGACCATAACTTTGATATTTCTTGAGATATTTTCATCAAATAACTTTCACTTTGGTCAGAAATCATAGCTCTTCAGGATAGATAAATCCGGAATTTCGGATTAATCAGGAATATTGACACCCCTGCATTTGTGAGTTATACAGACGCTGACAGCATTATGTTTTAGCGCTGAAAACTGGTGACATCACACATTTGTTATTACACATTGTTCTGTGATTTGTTCTCACATGGAAGATCAAGGTATTTACGGAAAATCACATATTTTTGTGGGTATTAATTTTATGGGGTTGTAAATTCATGGATTACATGAAATGATAAACCCATGTTCGATATTTTAACGGTTGATTAGTCGTTGGGATTAGATTTTGTGGTCAAGTGCAACAACGAAATCAACGAAAATTCAACTCCCTCGAAAAATAAAGATTTTAGGGTAAGTGGTAAGAAATTCTCTATGATAAATTCATTACCTGTAGCAGTGATATTGTATGTTCCAAACTTTTACCCTCCACTATGTTAAGTGTGGCACCTTGAATCAAGAACTCGGACTGTTTCTCAATATCCCCGCAAGCCTCTGCTTCCCCCAGACCCTCCGCACAATACTGACGACAATCTGCAAGCTCCTGTAGGACTTTGTTATCACTTCCTGAAATATTGAACAATAAAATTCAAAAGAGTGAAACTTTACAGTGTTTTAATAAAATTGATAACATACTACAGAATTATAATATCAACATTTGAATCATAATTTTGAGCATTCAAAAAAAAAATCTCTTAATTATCTCTTAATTAATATTAGACAACAAAATTTATAACACCATAAACTACAATCATATAACACAATTAAATAACAACACTTAAAAAGATACCGCCTAAAAAGTGAGGAAAAAAAGACCCGTAATTGAGAGCCTTTGAATTTAATTATCAAATCATTCAATTTTTTTTAAAAATGCTTCCATGAATACATAAGGCTGTTAACATTTGTTAGTTTTAAATAAATAAAATTAATAAAATATAAATATGAGTTTTATTTCATTTATTGTAGAAATTAAACACTCTATATACATGTATTTATAGTCAGCAGCTTTCGTGTTACCCAGTATGAGATATTTGAAGCTTTATAAACAAAATACAAATGTACATGCATTAAATTTTCTTTAAAGTTTTGTTAAATTGTTTTTGTCTCACTACATGCATAAATTCAATTAAAAGATAACAAACATAGAACTTATTGTTTGAACTACATGCATCATAGCATACCTTCTTCTGGCACTGGTGCTAGGTACATGTACAAGGTGAAATAATTATTAATTTGTCTATCATAAAGAAATCAAAGTAAAAGCAAAAGTTGATTCAGGAAAGTCTCCCAAACAAAAGATAAAGTACAATTTTCCTTCAAAAGCTTTAAACAAAACAGCTGGAGCTATATGAAATTTAGCCAGAAATGCAGGAAAAAAAGAATGATTATAGCTAATATTGAAAAGCCCCTTCTCCTGAAGGGACTAGATATGAAAGCCCCTTCTCCTGAAGCGACTAGATATGAAAGGATTCCTGATTGTTTGCTGTATTATGGGTAGCTTGGTATGGCCCCTAATTCCACGAAAAAACTTAAGTTATTGCTCAGCTGAGACTGCTATTTAGAATTGATTATATGACTACAATTATAGTCTTGAGATGTAGATTGCTACCAGAAACTGTGTATTTATTGCTAAATAATGAGTAAATAGGTGCTTTTCGTAAGAAATGCTCATGTAAATCCAACAGTAAGGAACAATAAAAGACTTCGTATTTGAGCCTGTTATAACAGACTTAAGTTTTTAACTTAGACTATTTTCTGTAAAAATCAGACTTATTATGTATTGCTCTATTAAATTGGCATCTAACTGTGATGAAACAATATATACAAGTATACATGAAAATCATTTAACCAACACAATATGTTTTTAAAATAGCAGTCTCAGCTGAGCAATAACTTAAGTTTTTTCGTGGAATTGGGGCCAGGCCCCGATCTCCCGAAGCATCTCAATCTGAGTTGAGATAAATCTCAAATACTGTCATGTGTCTTTGAGATAATTTCCATGGGAGACAAGACTCTGGAAGTTGGCACCAGAAAACAGATACATTGTTCTGAGTTCATTGCAGTTTAATATTTTGAGCATAAAACTTAAGAATGATCTCATATTTATACTCTTGACTTGAGCAAAATCTCAATTTGAGTTGAGATTTCTACTTGAGATGCTTCGGGAGATTGGGGCCTGGTCTCACATGGAAATAATCTTAACAATATGCAATAATAAAAGAGCTGAGATCTAGACCAGAAATTGATAAAGCACAGCCAAATGTCCTGTATGTTCAATGGGGGCGTAATTACAAATCTCAGAGTTTGCATGAACATTTTATGTAGCTGCAGTAACTATGTAGAACTATCTATAAGTATAGCAAGAAATGTCCTTAACCCCTATCTCCGTCTCTCTTTGTTAAACAGACTTAAATAAATATTAACATCATGACAAGGTTTTTGACGGCAGCCGAGGCAGTTGCATATATAAAATATGCGATTCTATGTTATTACTAGAGGGCCAAGATGTCTCAAGGTCGCTCACCCGAGTAATCTTTACAAGTCTAGGTAATCTTCAAGAGCACTTTGTACTCAGATGAGAAACAAAAAGTGCATTTTAGTATATAAATGTATATTAAAGTCCTAGAGTTACTAGGATTAGATTAAATTAGATTCTAGTATATTTAAATTATATCATTTTCAGCATACACTTGTCCTGATACAACAGTATGATAATAATTAATAGATGAAACTAGAGCTATCACTGGAGTGATGGATCATTACCCCCCCCCCCCCGCATACACTGCCTTGACACATACATAAATTATATCCCCAGTGATTTTTTTTTGCCCCTTTGGGAAAGGGTCCGGGTCTGTTCAGATTTGGAATTTTCACGTCGTGACAACTTGAAATTGGGAAATTTCAAGAAGCAGAAAGGCCAAATTAAACAGAAAAAGAGATTACATGTGAATTTTTACTGGTTTCTTTGAACTTTTATGCTTGACCTGCACATAATACCCGCAAGGGGGTGATGCAGTATGAAAAGATAGAGATAGATAGACCTCTTGTCAAAAATGTCCATAACTTTATCATTTTAAGTCCGATTTTGAAAATTATTTTTTTAATTTGTTTATTGAGAATTTCTCCATTCAAATTTGGGAAAATTATAGCCTATTTGCAATTGGGAAAGGGTCCGTTTACCAGACCCTAATAAAGAAGGCAAAAAATCACTGTTATCCCTTGACCTCTAAGTGTGACTTTTGAGCTAGTGACCTGGGTCTTATGCATGACACACCGTCTCAATGTGGTGAACATTTGTACCAAGCAAGTAAGAAACAACAAAGTTACAGAGCCGACACGATTTTGCTAACAGACCAACATGGTGACTCTAGTATACCCCCTTCAAACTTTGTTTGCGGGGGTATAAAATTAATTGACCTGGTATATAATTTTGTTACTGTTATTAAACAAAGACAGTTCTGTATAATGTTTCCTGTAGATATGTAGACTATACCAGTCACATTAAAGCCTACGTCACATCAGCTGCACAATTTTTTGGACGAATAATTTCTTACAGCCGAAAAAAAAAATTTCACAATCATGCAGCAGTCGCAATTGCAGAAAGATCGTATATATCACAATGTTGCGTACGATGCTCATACGGCTGTCTCATGTGTCAAGGACATACTAGAACAAGACTGCGTTCACTAAACGCTTATGCCCCCTGTGGAAGCCTTGTCCATAAATAAGTCTAAGTCCAAAATGTTGTCAGGTGATACAGGCGTGTGGAGAGTGTTCATACACAACATCCATGCAAGTATGAAAGCTTTGTAGCAAGCCATATTAATGCTAGAAGAAACGGTCAATTTGGGTTAACCAGGACGGACGGACGAACGGACGAACAGACGAACGGACGAACGGACGGACAGGTGAATCACTATATGCCTCCCCATCTATCGATAGGGGGGCAGAAAATGTGCCATATCAGCAAGCTGCATCTTAAGCATTTGGTTGGCAACTTATGACATAGGGAATAAATGTGACACACTTTTCTACAGAACTGCCTTCTCTAAAACTTACCGAATTTTTCTTTCATTCTAGGTATAGCTAAAATTTGGCATTGAACATTTACAATATGTTTGATATATAGGATAAATATGGCTATAAGTACTACATAATGGATATGTAAAAAGATTATATTAAGTCAGACAGGGAAGGCAGCACTCAACTTAACCAGCCGAGCACAGAAAACATTAAAAACACACAAAGCACTGAAAACACGGCATCCCGTCCTGAAAGTCTGCTGGCTCAGTCAGTCAAATATAAACGGAACGAGAGCCATGTGACGAGAAAACAACAACCGGACACTATAATGTTGAGTGTAAAAGATGATGACACTAACTCATCTTTTTTCCCCCAAAAAATCAGATGAGCTTCAAAACTGGAAATATCATTACCATACAAACAAATGTTCAATTACATGAAACAAAATGTTACCAACACATTTAACTGAATCGTTTACTTCTAACGAAGCAAGTTTAAGTAGAAACAATATAAGGAATTATGATAAAACACTGTTAATATGGGACATTACACAATGATCGCGTGCAGTACATGGTAGGAAAAATGTGAAAAATGTTCAGCTACATGTAGGTATATATCAACAGGATTTGAGAAATTTGAGAATATCATATGCATGGATCAAGACAGAGAACTAAGGGTCCAGACCCCCACAGGAATTTTGGCAAAAATATGGTTAACTTTGACATGGCTTAGAGTCTGATCAGGTCAACCCTCAAACAGTTTGTTGGGTCCCCTGAGCAAAACAGCTGGTCTGACCCCTTCCTGACCCCTAATTATTTGGACCCCCCCCTGAGAAAGATTCCTTGATCCGCGCATGTATCACATCTAATGTGTTACACACACAATGTAAAAAATATATACCGCTGGCTTAGAATTAGAAGGTCATAAGTAGAATGACCTTATTAAACTCATGCATAATTGAAATCTGCATCTCAGTGCGCTTCTTACGAGCCTATTTTCATGAAAATCGAGAGTGGTCATGTTGACCAAACTGAAGTTCAAGAATCTTGTTTTTCTATAAGTAAAGAGTAGTTTTCAGACAGTTTTTTCTTGTTTTTTCAAAATACTGATTTTGTACTTACGGCCTTCTAATTCTAAGCCAGTGATATGTGCAAATATATAAAATGGTTTGGCAAGCTAAATATGTTCACAATACGCAACTCAGGGTGTACAAACATTCTATAAAAGATTGACTTCCTGCTCCGTAGCTTACCTTTTACGTCACCCATGCCTCGTATTTCCATCATCATTGATGTAACCAGAGCAGCACGACATGCTAGCCAAAGCCGGGCATCAAGTCTCGATCTTGACTGGAAATTCTGGTACTGAAATTGGCTGTTTTCCGGCTCACTCAGTTTGATGAACAATGAAGGCTTTTTACGTCCACCGTCACCATGATGCTTTAGGGAAGATGGTCTAAAATAAGACAGACACAAATATGAGCTATGGACATTGATTGAAAAACGTAAAACAGCTTTGCTTATATGTAAGGGAGATAACTACATCCATCCTGTCTGGATGGTGTGATGGACGTTTGGAATATATCCACATCCAAACTGAGCATCTGAGATAGTGTTCGTTCAGTTTGCGACAGAGCAAAATTAGTACTATTGTCTAGAATTTATATTTATCGTTTATTATTAACACTCATTGCGTTGATAAATTCACATACAATATATGCACAAATACAAACAAGAAATATCGCACTGAATGTGATGAACACCCATTCAGTCACTCACATGTGCTCTGACAATATGCACAACTTGACTTTGTAATGATAAGTAATGCAAACTTTCATTGAAATCCAACCAATGGTTACAGGGAAATATGCTGACAAATTTTATAAGTGTAAAAAACAAAGGGCCATAACTCCCTTAAAATTGATCGAACGAACATGTGCCGATGATATGCACAACTATACTTGGTAATGATCAGTCATGCAAAGTTACATTGGCATCTGACCTTTGGTTACAGAGAAATAGGGCAGACAAATTGTGCATGGACCAATTGACTAACAGACAACCAACCTCAAGCATGACTCCAATATAGCCCCAATATATATATATACTTCATATCTTCAAAATCATAGGAAATTCCTGCAACTAACACTACTGATATATATAGTCCAATTTCATGGAAAAAGGGTTTAGCATTAAAGTAAAACGGAAGCCTTTAGCTACCATGGAGCATATGTTAGCACACTGGTATTTGAGATGAAATTGGATTTAGCTTAATATAAGACTATGATCACAGACATTGATGTTACATAGATTACAGGTAGTTTTAGTATTTGAAGGTAGAACTGTTAGTATAATGATGACAACAACAACAACAACAATTGTGGTGCAGTTAGTATGATCTATCAGTATGAATCAAAGGACATGTATATTTGTAACAGGAATGAAAAATATACAAATACACTATAGGTATAATAGAATTTCAAGAACAACACATATGCCCCCCCCCCAATAAGCCCTTGCTGCAGCCCGCAGCCTAAATCTATAAGGATGCCCCAAATGGCCCTTGTTGCAGCCTAAATCTATAAGGATGCCCCAAATGGCCCTTGCTGCAGCCCGCAGCCTAAATCTATAAGGATGCCCCAAATGGCCCTTGCTGCAGCCCGCAGCCTTAATCTATAAGGATGCCCCATAAACCCTTGCTGCAGCCCGCAGCCTAAATCTATAAGGATGCCCCAAATGGCCCTTGCTGCAGCCCGCAGCCTAAATCTATAAGGATGCCCCAAATGGCCCTTGCTGCAGCCCGCAGCCTAAATCTATAAGGATGCCCCAAATGGCCCTTGCTGCAGCCCGCAGCCTAAATCTATAAGGATGCCCCAAATGGCCCTTGCTGCAGCCCGCAGCCTAATCTATTAGGATGCCCCAAATGGCCCTTGCTGCAGCCCGCAGCCTAAATCTATAAGGATGCCCCAAATAGCATTTGCTGCAGCCCGCAGCCTAAATCTATAAGGATGCCCCAAATGGCCCTTGCTGCAGCCCGCAGCCTAAATCTATAAGGATGCCCAAAATGGCCCTTGCTGCAGCCCGCAGCCTAAATCTATAAGGATGCCCCAAATGGTATTTGCTGCAGCCCACAGCCAAAAACTTAAAATTGATATGAATGTCCCCCAATGGCCCTTGCTGCAGCATATACTCAAAATCGATATGGATGTCCCCCAATGGCCCTTGTTGCAGCACAAACTCAAAATCGATATGGATGTCCCCCAATGGCCCTTGTTGCAGCATAAACTCAAAATCGATATGGATGTCCCGCAATTGCCCATGCTGCAACCCAAAACTCAAACTCTTAATGAATGCCCAAAATGGCCCTTGCTGCAGCCCGCAGCCTAAATCTATAAGGATGCCCCAAATGGCCCTTGCTGCAGCCCACAGCCTAAATCTATAAGGATGCCCCAAATGGCCCTTGCTGCAGCCCGCAGCCTAAATCTATAAGGATGCCCCAAATGGCCCTTGCTGCAGCCCGCAGCCTAAATCTAAAAAAGCTTGTGCAAGCTTGCAAAGCATACAGCAAGTCTGCTGTTAAACATAATTAGCTGTGGGAAGCCGTTTGCAAGCTTGTGGCAAGCCTTTTGCAAAATTGTGTGTAGTAGTCTGTATAGGATTTAATTACTGATAGGGGAGAAACTTGTGTAGGCAGCCGGCTAGCTCAGTCGGTAGAGCATTCGCCCTGTAAGCGAGGGGTCCTGGGTTCGAGCCCCGGTCTGGTTGTACATTTTTCTCACCTGGTTACATGTGGTCAGCCTTTGGCAAGCATTTATTATGGTTAGGAAAGTCAATGTGCGCAAGATCTTAAGTTATTGAAAGTTCAGTATACATTTAGATTTTCAAGGTAATGTTAGTTGAGAGGAGAAATAAAGGCTAATGTCAATGGTTGGGAAAAAAGTTTGACTTTTATGTGAAAAGATAAAAACACATCTAATAACTAGAAATTGTGTTTAAAGCTACTCTATTCTTGTAAATAAAAAGTACCTCTCAAATCGTGGTGATTCTCGGCTGTAAATATTGGTCAAGATATAAAAATTTGTTGCTTCTAATATGAATATCAAAGACCCGCTGTATATAAATTCAATATATCATTTTCGTTTATGTCCAATATATTATACTTAATCAAGGCCTTTTTTCCAAAAATTGGGAAGGCCTTTAATAACTTTCATTTTGGAAAATTCAAGCACAAAACTTCAGAGTTAGAATAACCAAAGTAAGTTGTGCTTAACTCTGATCATGTCTCATGACAAAATGGTAAGGCCTTTTTAACATTCTAGTATGTTTTATGACTATTTAGTAGTTGTTTTTTTACGTAATTATGTTTTAACATAAAGTAAGATAAGGTCATGGGTTTAAACAGTCATACCAACAAGTCAATCAATTACACATATCTATAATGCTTCATCTCCTGCACTTTGTATACACACAGAAAATAGAAAATCCTAGTTCAAGAAAAATCTAGTTCAACTCAAAATCATGCGTTTGCAGTTAAATTAACATCTCTAGAAAAAATACAAGCTAATCAAAATTAGCAGACAGCAAAACTTGTGACAGATACATGTAGATATAGAACAAACAACACACAATGTGCTATTTTAAAAATAAACAAAAATGATATTCATCATCAATAGTATTGCAAACATTGCCTTATTATACCTTGGTGGGTGGGGTATGAACTTTTTCTTCTTGAACAAAACAGACGATTGTAGCATTCTTAAAGCGGACAGTGTGATTCTAGCCGCCATTGGTGCATGATGTTTCTGTCTCGCGACATTGGCTTGTTCCAGTTTACACAATATAACCAGTTCTAACTCTGCTGCTGGCAAATCATCCAGTTCTGTAAAATAGTCACAACAACATTATGAGTAAAAGATATATACCCCCAAGGCAGCCATTTATGACCTTTAACCTATAATTAGCTACTGACCTCAAAATCAATTGGAGTTATTCACTGGAGATGACAAAGCTCCCTGTACAGTTTGAAGATCCTATATATTATTAGCCCAAATAGTTTTGAGTCATTGATCTGAAACCAATTAATTCTGTCTATCGACAACCACAGGGAATTGACACATATCATTGCCTTATACAGTGCCCACCAAAAATAAGTATACAGTAAATAATTTTTGCAAAATTAAACTTGGTTAAATTATTCAATATCTGTTTATCAGACAGTCACAATTAACAAGACGCAAGCTCCGCCCACATAAACAGCGATAAAAATCGTTAACCAATCAGAACGCGCTATCGCTATAACAATATCGTGTGGTGCTAATTAGGATTAAACCCTCCGACACCATTCAATAAGAATATATAGGGATATTGCATTTTAAATCGATGTTTCCTCTATATCTTTTTTATTTGTGAATATATTTAAATGACAGTGGATGCAAATGAAGCTATAGGTTTGTAGAATATGACACCACCAAAAATAATGAAGATCTATGAAATATTGATCTTTTTATCAAGGTTTAAAAATTAAGATTTTATTGGGATCATTGCTTTATAAAACCCAACAACACAAACATCTTTTTTGCCTGTAAATATTTTTTAATGACAGTGGTTTTAACTTTCAGATATATTTCTGTAGAAAGGAAAACACCAATAGTTTTGAAAATCGGCGGAACAGAAACATTTTTATGACTGTTTAAAATCGATAGATTTAAAAATAAATAAGATCGACATTAAAAATGCTTGGTTCGAACACAAAACTGTTTTATTCTGATCATTAGAAAAAGACAATAAATGTGTTATCCACAAAAATATAGGTATATGGGCATCGTAGTTTTCTTTTTCTAACGCATTTGATGCCCGAATACTAATTTAAACGCCTGTTATCATAACAGGTTCCCTCTTTTTCTTCCACGTGACATGCAATCAGCATCCAACAGAATAAACATGCAATACAAACATATATACTTGTATTTCTTTTATCATTATTGTACATGAATTTAATCTGACAAGTCATGATTCTCCTGCATTCTTTGATTCTGCTGATAATAAGGGAAGATAATATAGATCTGATCTTGTATATATATTTGCCATATACTTTATAGCCAAATAAACAGGAAATGGGGACTGGTAAATGCGACCGGGCGGTGTCCCTCTATGATCTAGGGAGCTAGACAGCATGCTGTGAAGTGACATTAAAGTTAACAGATCACATGATATGTAATGTACTCTTTGAATATTATGGTCTCTAGACAAATTATACATGTTCACAATTGATTTAGATATTTATACCAGGTCTGTAGATATATACTGCGGCTACCGTTATGCTTGTAAAACACAAATTATAAACCCCACAAAATGTCGCGATAAAATCATATTATTTAAGAAATATACTAATCAGACGGATTATCAAATTACAAAATACTCTGTGCATAGTTTAGTCAATTTAAACGTTTTTAACGTTTAATCAAACCTATACCATATGCATATATCAGTATGAAACGGGCGATAGTTGTCGGGGTATTCGAAAACAGAGTCACGTGATGCGGGTGGGCGGAGCGATAGTCATTCTCGCGTCTTGTTAATTATGCTAGTTTCTGAAACTACAGTTACTAAATAGAGATAGAAATAAAGATGAAGATGTTTGGAACTAAAATAACCATGTTATCAAAAAGGCTGAATTTTCCATGTTTTTGTGACAAAGTTACCATACAAGAAGGACAAAGAAACTTTAGATTTTGCACTTAGGTACCAATTAATATATGGTCTTTCCATTTAATAAACAAAAATATTCCTTTTCTTCAAATATATTGTTGCTTCACTGTTCTGCAAATAGTACTATTACAGTAAGTGGGCAAATAACATCTGTATACTTATTTTTGGTGGGCAGTGTATGTCATATTCATATCAAGGGGAATAACACTATCTTCACACCGGTCTTTGATTTCAACGTGGTACACACACTAAAACAAAAATATCAAGCAAACCCTCTTGCTGTTGGATAGAAAGATATCTTTTTTTAAAGGGACTGCCTCACGTTTTTGTGTATTGTAAAAACAAAATAAAATTGTCAAATATTCACGTTATTTTGGTATAGTTGCCTGTATATGCCATAAACAACCACACTGACATCTAAAATAACTTGCGAAACATCGGCATTTTGTAGTTATTCAGTATTTTTACATCAAAAATTCTATAGGGTATTAATACCCTATAGAATTAACACTACTATTACTTAAATTGCCTGAAATTTGTTCGCATTTGATGAAACGAATGGAAAAATGAACCAAATGCCTCACTGATGTTTACGCTATAGTTTGCTGATGTTACAGTTCAATCATGTGTGAATTACATAATTCACAAAGCATGTTGGAAGGAAACTTAGCGCTTTTTTTCAAGAAAAACATACTCAGTGGGCGGTATCGAAAGTGGTTAAAATTGCTTATTTGCACCAAATCTTTCATAAAGCAATCGTCAGTGGTTTTCTATTACATCAATACTTGGTTAGGTTAGAAAATCTCGATATACAAAAAAGTTAGCCAAATCTGTGAGGCAGCACCTTTAAGTGTGTGTACCATGTTGAAATCAAAGACCGCTGTCAAGAGTTTTATTTCCCTACATATGTATTAAGCGATATTTATAAGGCAAACACACACACATAAAAATCATTAGGGGTGGGCTGATGCATCAAAATATCGATGCATTGCGATCCCGTGTGTCCCGATAGTATGTATCGATAGTAAAAGTCTCGATCCAATAACTATTGCCAATAGTTAGCTCAACTATCGATAGTTAGGACAGTTTCCTTTTTTATATAAATAAAGTGTATTAGTAATTAAAAACAAATTCCGTTCTCGTTAAAAAATAATTTTAAATAAAAAGCAAGAAATAAACAGCAAACAATACAGCATTTAGATATATCTAATTAAATTGTATTAATCTATTTCTGTCCAATTCATTTTAAATACTTTCCACAAATAGTACATTAGATTGTTGAACAGCAAAGTAATATCTTACACAGTACACATTTGCATTTACAAGTTTATCTCTGGTTTTCAAATAATGACAATAACTATTGCAATAGTATTGCAATTGTTTCCAGGAATACAATAGTATCGCAATAGCACTTTCAGCAATAGCAATAGTATTGCAATAGTCAAATATGGACTCAATAGTCACCCCTTAAAATCAATTGTCTCAATACCCTGTTTCGACAACCATATACCCCCCATCGTCGATAGAAAGCATGATTAAAGTAAATCTCAAGCGCTCTTCAAAATGAAGTCTGGAATACTATACTTACTTCCTCCATCAATTTCAGCATTTTCCTGTATAACATCCGAGATTGTTCCGACCATCTGGTCCGCGATAACAAGTAATGTCCCCTTCACAAACTCTAGTCCAATAGGTTTCTTAGCGCCGCTGAATCGTTTTGCCATGAACGCTGATTGGTCAGTACCGTCATCGCGGGCTGAAATCATATCAGACAATGTTAGCAACATTCTTTTACTTTAAGTATTTTTCATTTCAAATCAACTTGAACAGTACAACAGTATATACATATATAGCAAACCACACATGAAAGGACTTCTTATTTCTGCCAAAAAAATTTGAACAATACATGCATACAATTTTAATGAGAAGTACAATGAAAAATATAACATATTCATGTATATACAGGGGTGTCAACGAGACAAATTTAAAATCCTGAAAATCATATGCGGTCGACCATTTTTGCCAAAATAGAGGCCTTAAACCTCACTGTTTCCATATATAACTCAGTTATTAAAACTTTTTATTAATGAACATCGTTCTGAGCAGATATAATTGACCACAACTTTGCTATTTCATAAGATATTTTCATCAAATAACTTTTATTTTGGTCAGAAATCATAGCACTTTTAGCAAAAGACAAATCCGGAATATTGACACCCCTGGTATATACAATCATAAATGAAATAATATCCTATGCATCTAAATTATGTACAGTTTGATACATATTTAATATAGTATGTATATTGGGTTGTTTTGATAATTAATAAAATAAAAATTGTATCATGATTTTGTTATAATTATAAAATACAGCTTATCATTCATCATGCTTTTATTTTCATAAGCTAACAAAAGCATTAAACATGCGTAACACAGTTATTATAATTTCGCCAAAACTAAAAATATAAAACATTGTCATATGTCCACATGCAAATTAAGCATATTGAGAATTATTCATATGGTATGTGTGAGGCTTTCAATGATATAGAATCAAAATTTCAAGTAATTAAACGGTTATCTGGTCGATTTGTAAATTCTATGAAAGAGATCAAACATAATACAATATAAATTCAATCTGCTAAGACAAAAGTCAAATCTAAAGAATAATAATGTAACATATTAAGTACAATTTAACAGCAAAACTGATATTTAATACAATGTGATATGCAAGAAAATGATAGAGGTGAAGCTGGATTTAAACTGCCTCAGACAGGCTTGAGGATAATTAAGTTCAACATTGCGTACGGGGGCAGGTATGCAACTTGCAGCAAGTTATTGAACACGCTCAAAAGTTCTCCACAAATACCCCTAAGGAATTTGTAATAACTTTTTACAGACCTGTTAACAGATTGTACTAGGCCGGAAAAATTCAAGCTTATAATCATGTTTTTTTTCGTGTTTTAATAAAAAAACGTCGGTCAACAAACTAGTCCCCGACTACCATATGAAATTAACGGCAATTAAGTGACCTTCTTGTCACAACAATACGTGTCAAACTGTTAATTGCGGATTATAGATCATGACCCCCTTTTGACGAGCGTTCGCACCTTCGATGGGTGAAACTTGTCGGCGAATTTCTCGATATTTTTTCAATATTTTTATTTTAAAATTTATTTAAATTTCTCCTTTTTCGATTTTTTTTTCGATTAACCGGTTAGCGATTTTTTAATCATGATCACAGAGCTTTGAGATCATAAATCCATGCTACAGACAAAGCTACTTCGCTAAAAATGTGCAAAACACATATGGAAAAATTACACATCAGGAACAACCTGGAATGGGAATCCCTAAGGGTATTAAGGGAATCCAGTAAGGGTGGGCCGATGCATCGAAATATCGATGCATTGCGATTCCGAGTGTCCCGATAGTATGGATCGATAGTAAAAGTCACGATCAATAATTATCGCCGATAGTTAGGTCAACAATCGATAGTTACGATAGTTTCCTTATTATTAATAAAGTTTATTATTAATTTAAAACATCTTCCGTTTTCGTTAAAAAACTAATTGTAAATAACCAAATGCATCAAAACAGCCACAAATTGGCACAATGGACCAATATCGCCTTAATTTTATCAATCTATTTCTGTCAAATTATTATTTTAAATCATTTCCACAAATAGTAGATTTGTATGTTATACAACAAAGTGATATCTTACACAGTGAAAATTTCCATTTACAAGTTAATCTCTGGTTTTAAAATCTTGGCAATAACTATTGTAATAGTATCGCAATAGTACTTTCAACAATAGCAATAGTATTGCAATAGTCAAAATATGACTCAATAGTCACCCCTAGAATCCAGAACTTATCCACATACCCATCTAGGACTGTGTCATTGAGGCTTAAAACATTTATATACCACAGAGTAAAGATAACTGACAGGAGTCTAAAAATATCCATGAAAACAAGCCATTAAGAATTGCAAGCAATACAGAAGTCCCCTACCGGTTTAAGCCATTTCCAATGTTTCTGTTGCCATAGCAACCACAATTTTGGTCAGAATCAAAATATTTTTTGGACATGCATTATCCCCTCATTGCTCCCTATCCACATACCAAGTTTCATAAGCCTAGCTTTAAAACTGTTTGAGTTATGTCAGGATCCAAATTTTTTGACGGACGGAGGGCAAACCTATATTCCCCTCCGGTCAAAAACCGGTAGGGGACTAAAAACATCGTAACATATTCAAAGTATCATATCAGAGAAATATAGGTAGTACTTACTAGGGCTGCGTATCGGTTAGAATGATCGATACAATATTTGTATCGATACAATATTCGCTATATCATAATTATGATATTTTCTTTAAGCAATAAACGTCTAAATAGGAAGGTATAAGCTTGCAACATGTATTTAACTTACACAAGACATGTAACACAAAGGTTCGTGGTTTACTTTGTTTACACATGTTTTATAGTATTTTGTATCAATTGCTTAGCCACGAGAGGTTAATTTCTCTGCAGTTTTTGTTTGAATTTTGTGACAATCACTGAGTGGACATCGAAAAACTAGACTTGAATGGGGACATTATTGGTTTCCATGTGTATTTGTTGTTGATCGATTATTTCATCGATACGGAAACGTTCGATTCGATGTATCGATCGAACGCAAAATACCGGTATTCGATTTATATCGTAAACCGGTACGCAGCCCTAGAACTTACTGTTACCGCACACATAATATAATACACAATATCATCTAATAGGTGAAATAATTGCAAGATTATTCAATGGGAAGGGGACGCTCACTTCATATTATAATCTAGCCAGAGTTAGCTCACCTCAATGCAGGGAAAATATTGGGACAGGAAAATATGAAACTCACAATATATACACTAACAATATTAAAGAATTAAACAGTTATGTATAACATAACAACATAAATATTATTTTTTAAAAATGATTCCTAGCATAAAATCGGCTTAACAGACACATGTCAGAAAGGTACTAAGACTTAGGCAGATTGTTCTTAAATAATTTTATATCTGTATATCACCCGATAACTGCAGGTATGATGCGATGAATTCACATTGATACTGGCTGTTTGCCTAGTTGTTCAGAATTTGAGATGGCCTAGCAGTTCAATGCATTTGTAGGCACAAACTATACTCATAATCATATTTTAAATTAATCAAACAAGTATTATAAAGCAAAAGAGGGCGTTGATCATCAGTCATTCAATCATGCTTGTTTTAGGAAAAAATTTCTTGAAAAACAATTCATGCAAAAAAAAGAAAAAAGTTACTGGGGTTAAACATCTTCATGCCCTCATTTCCTAGAAAATCTGCAAAAATTGTGAAAATGCATGAAACACACATAGGGGTGCGTGCAATTAGGTGCAAGGGTGGAGAATGATAAGTACAAGCTGGAGAGGGGAAAAAGAAAGTGATGTTAGAATGTGTCACAAACTATCCAGAAAGCCGTGTATAGCAATACCATGTGACTTTTGATGCTAACATCAGTGTGTAGTATTGAACATCAGTGTGTAGCAATACCATGTGACTTTTGATGCTAACATCAGTGTGTAGTATTGAACATCAGTGTGTAGCAATACCATGTGACTTTTGATGCTAACATCAGTGTGTAGCAATACCATGTGACTTTTGATGCTAACATCAGTGTGTAGCAATACCATGTGACTTTTGATGCTAACATCAGTGAAGCAATACCATGTGACTTTTGACTACAGGTCCAAGTAGAAATTTGTCGACATTGGAACACAAAAATAGCCACAAGTGTTTTATTTCTTCCTCGATTTCTATGAAATATACGCCACACTAAGGGGACAATTATTTGCTTTCCATGAAATACAGGATCTTGCAGCAGCGTAACAGTTTTTTTTCACAGTTTCACAAGGTGTTGGACAAAATGGCACAGCTGTTGAAAAAGGTCTTATATTCAAATTTAGGATTTTTTTCATCATAAATAACTTTTTCTACAGAAAAGTTCCTTCTTTCTAATACGGAAAATCCTGATTTCCGGATTATTCCTGAATGGTAAGACCCCTGCATTTCTTAATGCTATTGTATCAGGGTACAGAAGGGTATGATTTTAATGAGATTAGACACAATGAAGATAAACTTTAAGAAATAAATTACAAACTAACTTTCATGTAACACAAATAGGAAGAGACATGAGAGAAAACAGGATATAGAAACTGAAAAGCAACGTGACAGGTTAGAGGTCAAGGCCATTTTTTTTCTATTTTAAGGTTTATTGAAACAAGAAATATCTTTAAAAAAGATAAACAGCGTTAAAAAGCAGATATGTGTACTTGTTTTGAATTAAGATGCGGACGTTATTTCATATCGTTGAAATTGAAAACACTAATCAAACTAGAATTTATATATTTATCCATGTAAATTGTTTGTCAGTAAATAAAAAAATCATAGCAATATAGGTATACGTATTAATTAGTCTAGATTCTGCGGTCCGTTTTATCCGGCAAATATAGCGATATATAGTGAGTCCAAACTTAACTCAGACTTTAATATTTAGCGCGCATTATGTCTGAAAAAACTGTAGACGGGACTTAAATTACCTCATATTAACGTCGAAATTATAGACAAAAACAAAATGGGGAAAAAGAAAATCAGAAAATCAGAAAAAATAGGCTGATGTAGGATTTGAACTCGAGGCCCTCTGCACATAAAAGATATGTTGTAGACGAACGCGCTACCTATGTAACTAATTACGAAAGTAAATTACAAGCGCTGTATTACTAATATAAATCCATTGTATACTTGACCCAGGTAACATTAAGGTCAACCAGTCAAAAATAGAATTTACTAGAATACACTACGCACTTAAAGAAACGCGAATAACAGATCTCTGTGTGTATCTACCGTACCTTTGATTACAAGTTTAACAGAAATGTAACTTTTTCGCGGTATCTTTTGTGATGAGTATAGCATATGCTGACCAATGGGAAGTAAGTATTCAGTTTCTTCTATTTTGTTTGTAAACATTTCATTGGTTTTTAAAGTAGGTCAAATTCTAAGCTAGACAGCTAACGCTGAAAAATTTCAGAATTTTGCGATCTGGCGGACTGGGAATTAATGGAAAAATAACAATGGCAGGTGTCAGCCACCACTTCTAAATTTCTTTATTCTTTATTTCTAAACTTCCAAAACGCCAAACAGCAAATTTTTTCAAAAATTTCCAAAAAACCTAAAAATATAAAAAATTTGGCCTAAAGGTATAGAAAGAGTGTTCTTGTACCACGACACTACAGAAAGTTTGTGACATAATCTACATGGCTGAAAAACTGTGATTGATACTAAAATAAGGAGAAAAAGTGATCAAATAAAAAAGCAGAACACAGGTTGCTATTGGTGACTGGTTACTTTGGTCTGTGCTTTTTCCAGAAGAACTTTCACTGTCTTTAAACACGTCATCCTTGTTTGTATCGGACTTAATATCTCCCTTGTCGATGTCTAGATCTCTTTTTTTGGTCGGATCTCGCGGGGAAGATTCGACGGAAGCCTCAGTTATAGTATCAATATCTCCTGTAACAATTATACTATCTACATAAAATACAAGTCTTAAATAAACATGAAAACATATTTCTGTTCTAGTACAAAACATATACCGGTAGCAATCATTTCTCATAAATAATCCATGCCAATAGGGCTTATCAGTTATCTGGAAAAAAGGCAACATTATGTCAATGCAAACCAATTACAACAAGTAAAATTTTCGAAATTTAGAAGCAGATTAGATATAGAGAAACTCGGGTCACTGTCCGGTGAGAACAATGTTATCAGGCGAGGTGATATCGTCCGGGTGGCGAGCCTTTGGCGAGTCACCCCGGGCGATATCGCCGAGTCTGATAACATTGTTCGATCCGGACAGTGACCCGAGTTTCTATTTATCATGCAACCAGCATCACGGAACAAGTAAGGGGCGTAATTCCTCATTTTTTAAAGTTACAACCGAGTTGTGGGTTTTAGTAGATCCAGTAAACCCGCCGATTAACACAATTAAATGTGCTTCCGCGAAACAAAATAGTTCACAATTCTACGCTGCTTAACAAAAGAAATATTAAAAAATAAAATATTTCAATTATATATTCAGAAAGGGAAATCTTAGTAAATGGTATTACCAAATAACTACTTTGTGTCATGATAGTAGAATAAAATTTCGCTCATGAATTTTTGAAGTTTTTTGGATGAATCATTAATGACGTACGTGTGGGAACAAGGTCGTTTACTACGTCATAAATTCTTCTGTTATTCTTAACAATGACTTGGAATAAATATAAACATGGACTATGTGAAACACTGGGTTGTTTGCGGTAACTGTCAGTGCAAAATCGAATCCCGGACGGGGGAAATAACTTCAAGAATGAACAGTTTATACAAGCTTACACGTCTTAGTCAAGTTGGTGGGTGGAGAATGGCAGTAGGGAGACCTCAATGCTTGGAAAATCGATGGAAATATAATATGGTAAGACATTGATCTTGTTGAAGAGCCTATTATATTTTTATGTTTTACCTATGTATAAACCATATGTACATTGAATCTAACAATGATTTAACTGACCCACTTAGTCTTAAAATTCGCCAAAAATTTCCGACTTCTTTCATTTTCAATGATTCTTTTGCGCATCGTATCGAGTCTTCAAATGAGTTCAAAATTGCATTTTGTCCAGTGTATTTGATGTGGAACCGTTGTCTGTGCATACTTTTTATGTTTATTTTTCTTTGATGATCCTATGCCAGTGGATTTATGTGAGTTTATTGTTTTTTTCAGGGCCTTTCCCAAACGATTGATCCGTGGACGACCCGTATGAATTCAAGAACAATTACACTGGCGTAGCCCTACATGACGAAGAAATATTGCTGATATTGGTTGTAAATCTAAACTTTGAATAAATATTAGCTATCAAATGTATATTTTTGTAGTTTTCAATAATATGTAGGTAAATTTTAGACGGAATGAGAAATGGAAAAATAGTCCGTGATTTGTGGGCGGAGCCAAAAAGTGTTCTCAGGCTACTAGCAGCCTATTGACCTGAGAACACATAATGTTCTCAGGTCATGTGTTATCAGGCAGTTACCATGGCAGTTGCATGATAAAATAGGTAAATATTTGCATGTTTTCTTAATCAGTCCTGCTCAGTTAACATTATTGATTTCTTGACCCATGGCAACGTTTGAGTAGTATACAATTAAATTAACTATAAAGTATTACAGTGATTTTTTTTGCCTCTTTGGGAAAGGGTCCGGGTCCATTGAGATTGGGAATTTACGCGTCGTGACAACTTGAAATTGTGAAATTCCGAGAAGCAGAAAGGCCAAATAAAACAGAAAAAGTGATTGCATGTGAATGTTTACTGGTTTCTTTGAACTTTTATGCTTGACCTCTTGTCCAAAATGTTCATAAATTTATCATTTTATGTCCGATTTTGAAAATTATTTTTTTAAATTGTTTATTGGGAATTTCTCCATTCCAATTTGAGAAGATTGTAGCCTATTTGCAATTGGGAAATGGTCCGTTTACTGAACCATAATAAGGAAGGGAAAAAATCACTGTATTAAGTATATTTATCCAATACTAGCTGATACAAAACATATTTTCGTCATTACAATTCAATTGTATTCATGTATTGTAGATACTTCAATGTCAAACTAGCAATATAATGTACTAGGGATAGTAAATGAATTTGACTCACAAAAACTGTATGCTCACAAATATATTACAAAATATATATATTTCTAAGAAAACAAATGTGAAGTATGAGAAATGGTGGGATTGAACCTGTAGAAGAAACATTGTACAGGTTAACATTAGGCCTTTTCGACTGAGCTGTTTCATGAAGCCTGTTAGAATCTTGTTCTCGTCCCAAACTTACAGTACTACTATCACAGTGTAAAAACGAGTCAACTTCCAGTTATCGCAATAAGTCATACACATAGAATTGCATAGTCTTTAAATAAGTCGTTCAGTGATTGGAAATCAGATGCTTTTGCTCACAATAAGTCAAACAAGTTAAATTGTATAGTATCCCAATAAGTCGTACAATGATTTGGTTTATAGGCAGTGACTATAATACTACTACTGTAATATTGGTGATGGGAACCAGACTATAATATTGGTGATGGGAACCAGACTGTAATATTGGTGATGGGAACCAGACTGTAATATTGGTGATGGGAACCAGACTGTAATATTGGTGATGGGAACCAGACTGTAATATTGGTGATGGGAACCAGACTGTAATATTGGTGATGGGAACCAGACTGTAATATTGGTGATGGGAACCAGACTGTAACCTGTTCCATGAAACAACCCAGTCGAAAAAGCCAATTGTTCACAAAGATGTACTAAGGTAACTATCTAGTTTGAAAACTAATGAAGAGCTATCGAGAATGTAAACTAGTCAACAGAAAATACGTTGGAAGTCATCAAGTAAGAGAAACAGATATCAAAGTTTATTCAATGTCCCCACTGAAAATGTTCAATTGATACTTTCACCATGGAGTACATCAGTGTAGCAGTCAGTTTCCCTCCCCCCCCCTCTTCTATTTTTTCCCAGGGGAAAATTGACTAGTCAGCTTATTTCCTGGAGTTGATATACAATATTCAGTTAATTTAAGGTTATAGTACAAACAGCAAAGCTCCTTATAAACTCTGTTTTACTGTGGAAACAAAGGCATTCATCTAGGGCAATCTGAGCTTTTGGATTGCTGACACTAGTTCATTAAGCTTTTTGACATATGAGACTTGGGTAGTTCATTTTCTCGTTCGTTTGGGTATGTGTTGGACATTGTGCCTTGTAATGGTGGTATGTTATGTGTTTATGTTTTCTGGTTAAGTTGAGTGCTGCCTTCCCTGTCCGACTTAAAATTATCTTTTTTTGGTGAGATATATTAATGTACAAGTCGAAAATGATAGCTAGACATTTAAAAGAGCTTTTTCAGTGTAGCAATACCACGTGACTTTTGACTACAGTTACAAGAAGAAATTTGTTAATATTTAAGAAATAACGAATATGTGACCATATTTTATTGCGTAATAAAATATAGGCACGAGTGTTGATGCGTAGTAATTAAATCACGAGTGAGTAGCACGAGTGATTTAATGATCGCATCAAAACGAGTGCCTATGTTTTATTACGCAATAAAATATGGCCACATATTCGTTATTTCGATTCTTACATCGCATAAATTTCGTATTTTACAGCAACAAAATGCGACCTAATTTTTTATCTCTGCACCGTTAAATCTTACGCGCTGTTCAAATTATAACGCCCCATATTTTGACTCTCGATTTTAATACGTTGTTGTTCAATATTTTCCATGCCGTTACATAATCGACATCTAAACAAATACACATCAAGTGAGATGAGAGAAGAAATACTTGTTTAAGTATCATTTACAGTAAATTCAGGCGATTGTGTGTTTTGTTCTTTGGTTGTCAATGACTCTAACTGCTCTACTTCCTTTTCGAACTAAAAGGACATGAATATCGATTTTAAAGCTATAAATAACGGATTGGTGTTGATCTGACATCCACGCATGTGTCTGATAAATAAAACAGGCACAAGGAATACTTCTAAACATATATTATGAGAAACCAAGGCGTGATGTGCGAAATATTTGCATTCAAACAGAATGCGCTATTTTCCATTCGACAAGTGACGTTGAAAAGCGGCGCTCATGTAAAAAGCTTTCCCGTAAAAACTCCACTGTTTAAAAAATATCGATTATTATTTAAACATTTAATTTTTGTTGGATCTATTTGCATCATTTTGTTTCTAGTATTTGTTTACATTGAATTGTAGTATTTATAACCCAACTATAGCCACGAAATTTATGTAAAATTCCCGTTCTGTCAATAGTACTTGTGAACGATGGGTAAATGGGAACAGCCATATTTTATCGCGGTAATAAAATATGGTAAGCTCAACATACGCAAAGAAGGCAAATCTCACGTGCTATGTTAGAATGGAAAATAAAATGACCATAAGTATTTTATTTTTTCATCAATTTCTTTGAAATATATGCCACGCTAAGGGGACAATTATTTGCTTTCCATGAAATATAATATCTATTACAGCAGCCGTGCCGTTTTGTCTATTACCTTTAGAACCGTGGAATGTGTAGGTTTAACAGGGTAATGGAAAAATCGGTAAAACTGCTGAACAAGATCTTATAGTTTACGGAAAGCAAATACTTTTCCCCTTAGCGTGGAGTATATTTTATAGAAATTGATTACGAAATAAAATACTTATGGCTGTATTTGTGTTCCAATGTTTACAAATTTCTACTTGTAACTGTAGCCAAGAGCAACGTGGTGTTGCTACACTGTTTTTAAAGTAAAAGTATACTACACTTCAACTAGTATATATATATGAGATTATTTGTTTGTAAACCTATATGTAAATACTCACTAGAATCATCCGCATCATCTTTACCATTTTCTTTGTCATCTACATGTATATTATCAATGTTTTAATGTACAATATACCGTAAAATCATTATTTTTCAAGGGAGTTGAATTTTCATAGATTTCGTTTTTGCGCACTGCTACGAAATCTAATCCCAACGATTAATCGACCTCTCGAATACAGAACATAGAAGAACTCTTCCGTGTTTTGTAATTCACGAATTTACAACCCCGCAAAAATGCTTTTTTATTAAATCCACGAAATTTGATACCCATGAAAATATGTGATTTTACAGTACTTTAGATATAATGTAAGCAATGCATAACAATTTCACAATGGACAAAAAATCTGTAGCTAACTCAGGCACACTGAGGCACTTATGCCTTGGTGAAAATTTGAGAAAAGACCAAAATTAGCATGCTTTTGGATGAAAAAAAAACACACCGAAAATATACTCTAGAAAATATTTGCCTCGTTGCTCTATTTTCTCTGAATACAGCCTTGCTGGACAAATTAAGCAAAGCATATTGTTTTCTTTATATATCAGCAAGCAATCTTTACTAATTCCCGCAGATTTCTCTGTCAACTTAAAATGAACCCATACAAGCAGCATAGCAATTTTACATAATTCAGGTTTTTTGAACCAGAACCATAACTACAGTATGCTAAAAAAACTTCCATCAAAAACTTATATCCTGAATTTTAAAGGAAATCTTTTTTGAAGCTTGATCGTGATCCTGAAAATTAGTTCTGAGTAAGCATCTTGCATGGTGACGAATAATCCTGAAGTTTGATGAACATAACTAAAATATTCTTTTAAATATGCGGAACAAATTTTTTTTCAGAAAAACCTGGAAATAACAACCCAATTCTGATCAGCAAAGCACTTCTGGCGTGGCAAATAAAATTAAGGAGCATTTTAATGTCTTACCATCTTTGTCTGTTCTAGATGCCCTAACCGTAGGTCGTTTCTGTCTGGGTGTGGCTTCAGATTTCAGTGGTGGCACTCCGAGAGTGCCAGGACGAGACATAGTACTCATTGTTAACTGTTTTAACATGCTTCCCTCAGGTAGACTACAACAAATAAAGGGGAAAATGGGGTCAGGGTCATATCATAGTATCTTTGATCTAAAACTCAAACTTTTCACAGGGAGAAGTTGCCTCTTAAAACGAGAGATGTTTGTAAAACATGTATGCCCCCCATGGCAGCCCAATAGTCAGAAATGGTAAAGGTCACAGTGACCTTAGACCTACTGACCTCAAAATCAATAGCGGTCATCCACTGTTGATGACCAAGTCCATGTATAGTTTGAAGATCCTACAGCAAAGCGATCTTGAGTTATTGAACGGAAACCATTTGAACAGTCAGAAATGGTTAAGGTCACAGTAACCTTGACCTTTGACCAATAAATATAGGGTAACATGGGGTTAGGGACTTGATACAAGCATTATCAGAATATCTCTTATCTAACAAACTCAACACTTTTTGAAGCTCACAGGGAAGTCTGGGCTTGCCCAACGGTATTGCCTCTTGAAAAATCATTATTATTATCATTATTATTAAAATTTCACACTAAATTTTGGATACATTAAATTCATTTTACCAGTATAAAAACTTCAACACCTAAATTTTGGATTCATTAAATTCAATTTACCAGTATAAAAACTTCAACACCTAAATTTTGGATTCATTAAATTCAATTTACCAGTATAAAAACTTCAACACCTAAATTTTGGATTCATTAAATTCAATTTACCAGTATAAAAACTTCAACACCTAAATTTTGGATTCATTAAATTCAATTTACCAGAATAAAAACTTTAACACCTAAATTTTGGATTCATTAAATTCCATTTACCAGTATAAAAACACTAAGTCACAAAGGCACCATCTTTGATGATTAAGTTGTTGATATTTATGGCATTAAGATCGACAGTCTGTATCCGTAGTTCATGGCCAACGATACAGAACGATGGCTTTGAAATCCACTCTAGGCGCAAACTTTTTCTTTCAAGTCTCAAGATTTCTCCAGGCAACAATCAGACAATGTTTGGTCTACCAATGTAAGAAGCATAAAAAATATCCAAATTTCTGTTCAAAAGTTGGGGAAGGGGAGCACAGGAAACTGTATCATTGATAAAGAGCAAAACAAGACTGCGTTCAATAAACGCTTATGCCCCCTGTAGAAGCCTTGTCTATAAATAAGTCCAAAATTAGGTCAAGGTGAAGGTCAAAATGGGGTTAGGTGATGCAGGTGTGTGGAGAGTGTTCATATGCAACATCCATGCAAGTATGAAAGCTTTGTAGCAAGCAATATTAATGCTAGAAGAAACTGTCAATTTGGGTTAACCAGGACGGACGTACTCATGAGACGGTATTTGTTGGGTTTTCTTTTGTTCTTTCTTTTGTTTGGTTGCAACCCACAAGTAGTATTTTGCACCCCACAAGTGACGGAATGAATGGAATCTAAAAATAGCCTATTGTTCCACACCCTACAACTACCGGTGTATTCGTACGGACAGACGGACGGACGGACGGACAGACGGACGGACGGACCGACGAATGAACGGACGGACAGGTGAATCACTATATGCCTCCCGATCTATCTATACGGGGGCATAAAAATATTATTTTTCTGTAAAATTTATGTTATCTTAGAAAGATGCATTTGTACTAAGATAACATTAATTTTATAAAAAAATATTTTTTACTCTTGATAAATGATACAATTACCTGTGTGTGTGTGTGGGGGGGGGGGGTTAAATGATCAAATAACACTTACATAACATCCTGTATATTAGGTAATACCGGCAATGTTTGAGCAATGCAGACAAACAGATGGGCTTGAACCAATGACAGATGACAGGTCATGTGAGGCCCATACAGCATTCCTAAATTAGACGATAGTCTCTTGTCCAAAACATTTTCCAACACCTGCAAAATTTAATTGGCAATTTGGATTAACAAAGTTATGGTACGAACAAAATCAGACAGACAGATTGATGCACTTTCACACGCACTTACTCACACACATACACCAAAAGTGGCGACTAAGTCTCGCTCACCGCAAGGGGCTTGACAATAAATGATATATCTGAAATTTACTAGCAGTCTATGGTGATTCGGCATTACACAAGCAACTCGGGAAATATGACCCAACGGATAAACACACTGCAGTGATATTCGTTAATACCATAAGGAAACCAGAGATAATTGTCCATAGATCACACGCAACCTTAAGTTGTAGGGTGACTTTTGGCAGAAAATTGTCTTTGGCTAAATTGTTTTAAATAAACATATGCAATCTATTTGGCAAGTATTTTCAACAAGTTCACAAGAAAATCATCAAACAGACAGCATTTTGTTAACACAAATGCTTGAATGCAGCTCAAACATTTGAATAAGGTTGAGCTTATCAAACTTTGAAGCAATCTTTATTCAATTGCAATCTTGCAGATGTAACATCATGTTTCTGAAAATTGCATCAGTCCATCTTATTCAATATGCAAAATATTCGAAAAAAGGAAAAAATGTTGACCCTTTTCTAATTTTGAGTAGTAAATGCGTGTTTCCATACCTTAAGGTTATTTGGCTCTGTGATTGGCTTGCTTGTGTTAAACTTGAGTGGTATAACCTTTGACTCCACCTGTCGGAAGCTACTGTCCCCTGTATGAGGTAGCCTCTCCCCATGTAACAACCTCTGTAACACTTGAAGGGCCTCTTTGAATAGACCAAGGTCTGACAACACTCTACACTTGAGTATTCTACCATCAACAGTACGTTGAAGGTCACGGCATACAAAGGTTGCAAAATATTGATTGAGGGTTAGCAAGGGAAGCACCTGGAAAAAGAGATATATATATATGTACATAGTATAATACAAATATATACAATGGCAAAACATTTCATGAAAATTGACTGAAATTTTTTTTTTTCTTGTTCATTTTTATGTGTTTACCGGTGGTACTTGTTTGTCCTTGTTTGTTCTAGCTTGTCCTTGTTTGTACTTGTAATCTGTGATTTATATTTTTTGTCTGTTCTTGTTCATGCTTTTTGTGCTCTGCTGTTTATGTTGAGACCTGCATTTTTTTTTCAACTGATCTGATTTAATGTCAAATTGTAATCTTTCCACTGCAGTAATAGTAATCCAGCTTATTTTTCGCAAATACAAATTTTCACGTTTTGGCAATTGCCAGCATGTGACCATTAGTTTTTGCATATTTAAGTTTAGTGCACTAACTCCAGATTCAAATTGTCAAGTTGAATTTTTGTCTGATATATGATTAAGGTTTAAACTAATAAATACAGCCTTGTAAACTTTTTTAGATTTTCTTGACAAAATAAACATCAAAACTTAAGAAGAAATTACGATATGAATAAGTTTGCGGATCCAAATGAAGAGAAGATAAAACACAGTGTAACTTACGAAGAGGTTGTGACAACCCCTGGCCAGCTCCTCAATGACCCAACGTAAAGCAGCAACTACTTGCCGACCATCCGTTCTATACTTCTCTGACAGGAGATCTACGCCAGGGATCAGATTTGTAACCTCGCAACCCTCGCCTACCTCGTACATGGCATAGTCACGATCAGCTTGTGGGTGGGGTAACGATGCTCTGAATATTGCCTGAAATATATGCAGGGTGATCAACAACCATGAGGAAAAGTGCTGTAATTTCTTCGATGAGGGGTGATCAACAAACATGATCAGAATATGGCCTGAAATATACATATTCATATTTTTTTTTCTTACAAAATAAGTTAGTATAATGACTAAAGAAAAAAGTGTCAGACGACCTCTGCCCACATTTAATTTGTGTTCGTTTCGCTCTCGTCTAAGCACTTTTTGAATGAATTTTTATAATTTCATCATCATATAAGTCATTTTGCTGCTTCCACAATAAGTTTCCCGGTAGGCAGTAGGTACTGGAAGAGGACAAGGGAAAAACAACATTTTCTTTTAGACCTTACCTTAAATAAATGTCCAGAAAGGAAACAACATTCTGTTCTCAGTCCAAGGTCGGAGGTTAGAATAAACCTGAAAATACAAATCAATCATAAACTTCATTCTGAAATTACAAATCAATCATAAACTTCATACTGAAATTACAAATCAATCATTAACTTCATACTGACATAACAAATCAATTATAAACTTCACACTGAAATTACAAATCAATCATAAACTTCATACTGAAATTACAAATCATAAAAACTTCATACTGAAATTACAAATCAATCATAAACTTCATACTGAAATTACAAATCAATCATAAACTTCATGAAGACTTTCCAAAAGGTTTGCATAAACATGCAAAAAAGGTTGCAAATGATGCTCATACCTCCATGGGAATATTTACTGTCAGGATGAGGTGTGTGAGTGAATAATTCAAGTTGGAAAAAACAAAATATTATAAATAATAACAATATTATATAAATAAATAAAGTAACTTGAGCAACTTGTGTTTTTGAAAGATGAAACTTGGGACTTTCAGCTTTTTGACTGCTTAAACTTGGCCTTTCAGCTTTTGACTGCTTAAACTTGGAACTTTCAGCTTTTGACTGCTTAAACTTGGGACTTTCAGCTTTTGACTGCTTAAACTAGGGACTTTAAGCTTTTGACTGCTTAACCTTGGGTCTTTCAGCTTTTTGACTGCTTAAACTTGGACTTTCATCTTTTTGACTGCCTAAACTTGGGACTTTCAGCTTTTTGACAGCTGAAACTTGGGACTTTCAGCTTTTGACTGCTTAAACATGGGACTCTCAGCTTTTGACTGCTTAAACTTGGGACTTTCAGCTTTTGACTGCTTAAACTTGGACTTTCAGCTTTTGGACAACTGAAACTTGGACTTTTAGCTTTTTGAGAGATTAAACTTGGGACTTTCAGCTTTCAACAAACGTGTGTTGTTGTTATTGTACCGTAAGAATGTTTTGATTAGTTAAAATAACAACTCTGATAGGACAACAGATAAGCATGGATATTTAAGGATACCATGTTAAAGGTTTTGAGCTATAACTATATAACATTAAACAGTAAACCAACATTTTCTAACTAAGGCACCACAGCTCAATGATCTACTATACATTATGTAGTTATATGTACATACTGAGCAATGTTAGACGTCAGTATTCCAGCCAGTACACAGCCCCATATACCACAACGTTTGAGTAACTCGGCACTGATCTCCGTCACATCTTTCAATATGGTATCTCTCCACGTATGTAACACATCGTCGGCGTTCAGAATAAGATCTAGAGCATCGGACCACCACTTGTACGCTGCACGTAGATTGCCAGCATGGTAATGTAAGTTACCCGTCTCATGCATCGCCTGGGCCGCTAAATCACGCTGGTTCTTAGCCAATAGCATCTCTGTAAAATAAATTATTAAAAGTATAACTTAACTAGGAACTAAGTTCAAATAACAAATTATACATTAGACCTGAAACCTCAAAATAACAACACCTTCAAAATTTTACTAAAAATTTAATCTCTGTAGAGTAACAACCTCTCTACAACAACACCATCAAAATTTTCGTAGGGTTATATTTACAATAAATATAACTTCTGTAGAACAACGACAACCTCTCTATAACAATACCTTCAACATTCCCTAAGCCTATATCAGGGTTCCCACAAACTTTCCAAGACAAAATTCCCTGACTTTTCCCTGATTTTTCCCTGACCACAGAGCAGTTTTCCCTGACCTTTTAGAGCAACCGGGCAACAAGGCATGTTTTTGTTCAAGCAAAATACGGCAATAAAATAGAGAAAATGAGGATATATATGCTTTATATGAAAAAAAAAATTTAAGGTAGCAGATTTAAGGCTGTTTATTGACATAAAGTTATTATAGTGTAGAATGATTCGGAGCGAGCATATAGCGAGCGAGGATTTTTTTTCAGCCTTAGGTATTACTTCATAGGAAATGACACTTATCGACAGCTTCAATGAAAAATTCCCTGACTTTTCCCTGACTTTTGGTAAATTTCTGGATTTCCCTGACTAATTCCAAAATTCCCTGACTTTTCCCTGACCTTGAAAAAATTATGTTTTTCCCTGACTTTTCCCTGACCGTGGGAACCCTGTATATTAACTATAAATATAACCTCAGTAGAGTAACAACCTCTAAACAACAGTCAATATTTGCAGGGTCAATATTTTCAGCTCCCAAAGTGAGTTGCTCTACAGAGGTTGTGCTTTATTATCAATAATCTCAATATCAATCCAGTTTGAAAAATAAGAAATTACCAATAGTTTTCTCATATGATGTAATCACAGTTCCTATCTGAGATCTTGGAATAGGGGCTGTCTGTACATCCGAGGTATCAAGGTATTCCTCTCGGCTGATGTCTGGAGGCATTGTAGGTTGAGGTCGGGCGGTATTCGGGATGAAATCTACCCGAGATGGCTGTCGACTTAATGCTGATTCAGACACTGAAATTGTTCATGTTGATAAATTCATGCATTTTTATAATTTTTAAATCAATAATTTATGTTTATTCTTACGCACAGTATTTATGTCATGAAAAGACTGCCCAATCGCATTATACTGACACCAGGGTAAACAGCAGTGTTTTGGATCTACTCTCATATGCTGAGCTTCATATATTCCCTTTCTAACTAACAAATATAATTCTGAATTACCACGCATGCATACAGATAGATTTGTAGATAAATTTATTTCTACATACAATGTACAATTTACATGACAAAATATATCAAAACATACATTAAAACAATAAACAAGCATTGATGCAATAATAATGTCATGGCAACCGTTCTATCATTAATACTTATTGATTTTCTACTTACTATTCTGTTGGTTTGAGAGATATAACACGAGCAACTTCCTACTGTGTTGTAACGCTCTGCTGGTATACTGTGACTTGTCGAACGCTTCATACAACACTGATAGGCTATATGGCACATCCAACGGTACAGATACCTTCTTCAGCGCATCTTTGCTCGTATACAGTCCATGACCTAAGGGGTCGATAGCGGCCCCTGCTGGTACTGGAGGAAGGTTTGTTTTGTCTATGACGAGTTCAAGCTGTTGTGTTAGATAAACTTTAGCTGTTATAACACTGTTAAGATGAATCATCAGCTGTTGATAATGTGGCTGAGGTGGTACTTGACCGCCTAGTTCCTGAATGCCCTCGGTCAGTCTTCGTTGAGCTTGAACCAATAATGGAACTATCTGCTCGGCATGTCGTTCACTAAAACGAGAAAGTAAAACTTGTCTTATATTTATATGGCATGTTCAAAACAAATCGCTTGACAAAATGTATTTCTACAAACAATGACAATTCTCTGGCTTGGAATTAGAAGGTTGTAAGTACAAAATCAATATTTTGAGAAAACAAGAAAAAAATGTCTGAAAACTACTCTTTTCTAATGAAAAAACAAGCTTTTTAAACTTCAGTTTGGATTTTCATAAAAACAGGCTCATAAAAAGTGTCTTGTGATGCAGATTTCAAAAAATGCATTAGTTTATAAGTACTTACGGCCTTTTAATTCTAAGCCAGCGAATTATTGGCACAGATGCATCTCTTTGAACAACCCATTGAGAAAGATAAATGCTGCATACTGTCTAACACACATAGTTTAAGTGAAAAGCACATGTTATGTATAATACTGCAACCAGACCCGGATCTCCCGAAGCATCTCAATCTGCTAATTGTCATCTAAAATACTGTCATGTTCCTGTTCATTTCCATAAGAGACTGGACTCAAAATTAGCAGAAACATTATTTTGAGTTTATTACAGTAAAACTTCAAGCGCTTGAATTTTAGATTTATTTTAAATTCATATTCTAATTGAGCAAATTATCAATTTGAGTTGAGATTTCAACTTCAATTACTTTGAGTGATTGAGGCTAGGTTAAAAAAAGTCACTTACTTTGTCAAAGCATTGAACCTCAGGGCTAAATCCACAAGTTTTTCCCACTTTTCCTCAAAGTACAGAATTTCTAAAGTCCTTAGAATCAGTCTTCTAATAAATCTAACATCAAGAACAGACTGGTTATCTGTTGGATCCTCAAACTTCAGACTGGCTCCTCCTGCCTCATTATGAATGGTACCAGTCCAAGAATCAAACTGTTCTCCAAGTTTCCTTCCCTTCGCTTTTGCCTGGTAAACATGAATTCAGAACATGAACATTTAATACAGAGAAAAAATCAGTATGAAAATTTACAAAGGGGAATAACTCGAAAAAAGTTTGTGTTCATGCACAAACCGTTAAGTTGTGTTATAAACAACATTATTTGTACGAAATATACCGTTATGTTATAAATTTAAAGTCAAGTATACTGTAAAAATTGCTACATTTTTCATCTTTTATTCCCTTGAAATAATGCCATTTTAAAGTCTTCTATATGCTTAAAATTTGCGTAAATGTAACACATCATACGTCAATGTCATGAGGTCATTTCCATAAAATATAAAGTTGTGAACTACACCCGCCATTAGCACTGTGTTGATCTGAAAAGTCAACGAAATGGTAGCAGCATTATGGCGTTAAAGTGTGACATTGAATTGAGGAGTGTTATCAAAAAGTTGCATGTGAATATGAAAAACACTGACCTTAGCAGTCTGAGCCTGTAAATCGAGCTGTAGTTGTAACATCATGTCTAGCATACAGTCAGCAGCAACATGGAATGGTTTCCAGGCTTTAGATCGAATCTCATCAATGGTCAGTAATCCGTTATCCTCGTCTGTGATGTTAGGTGTGTACGCTCGTAGTAACGCTGTATGTGCACTGTTCCATAAAGCTCGAGCAGAGTTCTGTAGTAATGTCCAGTACTGACCTCTATGTGCCAACACCTGTAGTATACATAGATTCCAAGATAAGACTTACATATGACTAGCTAACAATTGCCAAATATGACTTACAATTGGCAAATATGACTTATCATTGCCAAATATTACTTCTGATTGTCCAATATGACTTACGATTGCCAAATATGACTTAGGATTGATGAATATTACTTAGGATTGCCAAATACGACTTACCATTGCCAAATATGACTTATGATTCCTAAATATGACTTGCCAGGTATGACTTAAAAATTTCATTATATGTCGATTGCCAAATATGACTTACCATTGTCAAATATGACTTATGATTGCCAAATATGACTTATAATTGCCAAATATGACATACAATTGCCAAATATGACTTACAATTGCCTTTCTGAAGAAGTTGAATGATTTATCAATAGCTTCGAGCGTTTCTTCAGCTGTGAGTAAAGCTTTATCTTGTTGTTGTTCTTGTTGTTTCATTGAATGGAATCTCGACGTACTTATATCTGACCTGTAGGTACGGGGAGTATCTTCAACTAGCGGTGGCTCGGTAAACATCGGCGGCGGAGCAGCACCTGTGATAGTTATAGAAATAGAAGAAAAACAATGGAAAACATTAAGATTCCAAGAAAACCAGGTTTTCTGATGCATACAAGGTCCAGAGAATCTGTAAACATGGGGGTCGGTGCAGCACCTGTTATAGTATAATAGTAGTAATAGTAAAATATCATACTCACAAAATTTCTAAATTATTTTTTGTCCAAGAAAAACCAATACATGTACATAAAAGGGAAGGGCTCTTATTCACAAAATTTCTAAGATATTTATAGTCAAAGAAAAATTAACTTTATGAGTTTGTTGTGTAATATTCTAAGACTTTTAGAAAAATATCTTAGTTTTTGTTTTCAACATTATTTCAGTCATATAGAGACCACCCAGTCACATTATCCTGACACTAGGATAACCAGCAGTAAACTGGAACTTAGTATGCTGAGCTTCATGCAAGACCTCTCACACTCAAAGCTGACACTCTACCACTGCGCTATTGTAGCGGGCATTGTAACACTAAACATCACTGGGCATAAACAAGACTGTGTTCAGTAAACGCTTATGCCCCGGTGGAAGCCTAGTCAATAATAACTAGCTAAGTCAATCAGGGGCCATAATTCTGTAGAAGTGTTGGATAGTGTTACATGACATTGACAATGTAATGTGTTTATGATGGTAAACAAGATGGTAAACAAGAATGCCACATTTGAAAGCAATGCCTTTATGGAATTCTAAAAATATTTGAGTTTCAATAACTTGAAAGTTTTGGTTAACATTTTCAATGGAACGAACGGACGCACACATGCACAAACGGACTGACAGAACAACTATGCGCAATGCATAAGTAGATGCCGGGGCATAAAAACATTTCTTACCAGTAGCAAGTGCTGCAGCAATCTCTATACCAGTCGTGGTAGTCTTAGGTCGATCAAATCCAGCAAGATCTAACGCTTCGGTTGTCTTTGTTTTAGCCTTTGATGTCATAGTTGGTAAGTCATCATCGGAACTAGCATCGCTATCATCTCTATCTCTATCTGAGAGAGCTGTAAACTTCGTACCGTCTTTATCTCTCTGGACTTCACCGGATTCATTGACCATAGTATGATGCAGGGGACCACCTTCCCAACCAACAATCAGGGTACCAGCTGTCTCAAATACAAACCATTCTTGATCCAAGAAATTTGTCCTATAATAAAATTTGTTTGATTAACATTAAGATTTATAGTAATATTTCCAATCAAAATGCAAGCATGAGGGAAGCATGCGGGAAGCTTACGGGAAGTGTGCCGGAAGCTTGCAGGAAGTGTGTGCATACTTCTTGCATTGCTTCTTGCAAGCTTATAAACATGTCTTGCAAACTGGAGACAAGGAATAGCAGGGGTTCTACTGAGGCCTACGCCCAATCTTGAAAATAAGGTGCAAGTATGTTTTGGTGACATTAGAACACATACAATCACCAAAACAGTGTCACAGTTTCATACATTAATGCTATGCTAAATTCTGCTTACTAGTATAAAACTTTAAATGACCTTGATAAACTTAAAGAGAATATTTTGTATTTTTCATTCTTTCATGTGTCAAAGAAGTGAAAATGCCAGTGGATTGGCCCAAACACCATTGTCCGCCAATCCCGTGACTGAAACCTTCAAGGGAGGAGGAAGAGGGGAAGACCTGTCCTGACATGGAGACAAATGATGGAAAAAAAACTGAAGATCATCTCCATGTCATGAAAAGAAGCAAACCGAGCAGCACAAGACAGGCCTAGATGGCGAAGAGTGGTGGAGGGGGGAAGAGGACTTAGGGTAGGTAGGTAGTGTGTCAGAATATAACGAAGAATAAAGTCATACTTACTTATACATAATGCTGTCCTGGTTGCCATGTACCTTCTCACGTTTCTCCAGTTTGTGTAAAAATGCATTGAACTGTGCAAGACCTTGTAGAATATTCAACTGCAAATAATTTACGGAGTTTATTATTTGATGGCATACCGGTATTGTAAATTGAATAAAATGTGCAACACTAACACGGTTAGTTTAACCAAACCCGTGCCAAATAAAAGAACAGCTCTATGAAAAGCGCAGCTTTAACGAAGCTTTCTTGGTTAAATTAAGCTTCGCTTTTATGGTCCATTTTCTAAAAGCTTCACTTTTTCTATAATAGCATCGCTATAAAGCTGCGTTTTATCAAAGAGTTGAATAAAAGCTGCCTTTTTTTTTTCAAGAAGCTTCGCTTTAGCTTCGCTTTTTCTTGATTATAACAAGAAGCTTCGCTAAAGCTGCGCCTTTTGTTACAAAGCTTCATCTTTTTCTCTTTGTCTTTCAAGAAGCTTCGCTTAAGCTGCATCTTTTACAACAAAGCTTCATCTTTTTCTATTAGTCTTTCAAGAAGCTTCACTAAAGCTTCGTCTTTTCTAATCCTAGGTTTGGCTGGTTTTTTTGGGTGTTAATGTTACAATACAGTGTAGTTTAAGAAAACCGTCTGATCTATTTGAAAAATTTGCCACGGGAATATATAGAATACACACACGAATCATTGCTGGGCCAAGTTACTAAATTATTATCAAAGATAATGTACAAGTTACTAATTGCTTTTAATAGATTGTGATAAACACAAAACAAATAAAATGCTGCCCCTAAAATTTGTAATACAGTGGAACCCCTCTAATCCGGACTCGTCCGGACCAAACAAAAAGTCCGGATTAGAGAGGTGTCTGGATAAGAGGGGTTTCTATTTTTAGATACTTGTATGTTAATCTCAGTTGAAGGCATTGCTAAACACCACAAAAAAATGAGATGTAAAACAGCAACAATTGATTACAGACCTTCATTGTTGGTTTTGGTACAGAAAAATATTCTCTGATCAATATTACTCTAGCTTCAAGGTCGATTTCAACCTTACGACGTTTTGACGGAGGCTCAGACATAATTATCCTATGAAATTCTGTAAAAGAATGACTATCCGTCATTTTGATGGATTTTTATAGCATTTACTCGTAGATTTATCCAAACTGAGAACGTCCGAGTTGTTTTCCTTTGATGTCGATAACGACCTTCTAAAAATTAAACATTAACGGGACCTGTATTGGATTCAACTGACCTCCGTGTAGACAAAACAACGCAGCAATAGTCTTTTAATTAATTGAATAGGCCAATAAACACTGTCAATTAGCGCTTTTAAAATGATAATATTTAATTGTCCCAAATTGTGATTTTCACACCCGTGTCGATAACACGTACACACCGACACTGCGTATTGTTGATGTTACAACCGTTAAATGATCGGACTATTTTAATTGCATATACGATGGTGCGAATATACAACACATTGACACCTGTCAAAACATTGGCCTGGGCAATGTTCAAATCGATTGTCCGGATCCGAGGGGTCAATTTTAGAGCAAATATGTGATAAATCCTCGTAATTTTGTCCGGTGTCCGGAGTGGAGGGGTTCCGGATCCGAGGGGTAAAAACGTATTAAAACATGAATAAGAATATTCGAGACCAACAGATCCGCCCGGATTAGAGGGAAATCCGGATTGGAGGGGTCCGGATTAGCGGGGTTCCACTGTATATTAAAAGAAAAATAATTTACAAAAATATGTTCCTATGCAATAACACCTTTTTAGTAGTAAGTAATACAAATGAAATGCATGTTTCATTCTTAAATATCTCGTTCACAAGGACATTTCTTATACAATGTACTTAGGCTGCTATTTATTATATCGCTGGCTTAGAATGACAAGATTCAGGTCCTTACATTGAATATATAAATTTCTGCAAGCAAATCCAGCCATATCGGTCCTTTAGATTTGTGTTGGTATTACACTTTCAGCATCTCTATGATACTGCCCACTTATGAAAACATACAACCCTGGGGTTATATATAGACAATGTATCAGATGTTAAATTATGCTAAGTATAAATAGAAGGTCTAGATTTTGTACTATATCATGAAAAAAGCTTGATGTATAATATCAACACCAATCTAAGGAACCGATATTACAGGATTTGCTCCGAGAAATTTATATATTCAACAAGAATCTTGTAATATATTCAAGCATGACAGTGAGAATCGAGTCAAATTCTTCGTACTATAGAAGGTTGTTACTGTACCTGACATTTCCATGTCATCTCATCATTACAGATTTTCCTCAGACGTTTCTTTCTATGCCAACCTCTGTACATATCAGGGAGATGTTGTCCTACTTTCTCTATAGCCTACAATACATAATATACACCAGTATAATACAAATCTGAAGTTTTTATTTATTTTTTAATTTTCCTTTTAATCTATAGTACGCTTAGTCACAGTGTAACTGTATCTTTCGTTGATAAAGAGTTTTTTTTTATAAAATTAAATTTATGTGACCTTATATATAAACTTTTTACTATACCAATTAGATACAGTTACCTGTGCACTCAGTATTTATGAACAATAACTATTCTAAGAACATGTATAAAGTCTTTCGAAATTCGGTCTAGCTTATTAAGCAAGGAAACTGACAACTTCACCAAATACAGGTTTCATTTGAATCGTTAAACTGCAATTTGACTCTAAAATTCTTCCTGAAATGTTTTGATAATTCCTGACAATTGAGAGTCAGGAGTCATTTTGACTCTTCACCTTTGAAGGCTAGTGAAAGTCCTATTATACAAGTCTGTAGATTATGTGTAGGCGTCAGTTACCAATAAAGTTAATGCACCTTTCAATGTTTTCCCACAGGGGGGGAGCAGCAGGCATACACGGGACTTTTGACAGAAGGCTGTTCCCGATAGGTGGGAATTTGACAGGCAGAATGGTGCCGAGTCCTGGGAAATTTTGACTTTGGCCGAAATTTTGATCCCGGAGGGTATGTATAGCATCTCCCAGTGCGGGGATTTTGACAAATTGCCCTTGTTCTAGGGTGGGAATTTAGACTTTGAAAAAGTAAAAATGTCAAATTCCCCTGGGTCAGCCCGCCACTCCCCCCCCCCCCCCGGGGGAAATATTGATAGGTGCATAACAAGCTAAATAACTGTTTTTCTCTCAATTATTGTCCAAATTTTTAAGATCAAAGGAATGACCACTTAAAGGACAAAATAATTATGTGGTCACGGAATGAATTCAATAGATTTCTATTGTGATAGGCCACACCTCCGACCACCCTATGTAGATTTCGTGAGCAGATGGATGCACAAACGGACGGACAGACGGATGGACAGACAGTAGATGCCATGGCATAAAAACATAATCTTATGTGATAAAAATTTGAATGATGGAGCTACGCAAGCTTACTTACATCCTATTAAAACCATATAGTAAGCATAAGCTATAGAATTGCAATGCAATCAGGACAAGCTATAACATAGTAACATGCATGTTCTACAGTGATTCTAAACAAAAACTCGTAAGTGTAACAGTAACAAACACGTCACCATGTTGATGTCAAGCAACTAACACCTTGTGATACTACATTTCAACCTTAGTGACGCTAATATAAAACCTCGTAACAACAAACATGATGAATGAGACCAACAGTACTTCTTACAAGATAACATGCCAACAGTCATTCTGAAAGTCGCCGGTCCGAACTAGTAGAACTTCGATGCCTCAAACAATTTTGGCTTGAACACTCTAGAAACCTCGAACAGGCTCTTCAGTCCCAGCAATATGATGATGAACTAGTATATGCCTCAAACAGGTAAATGGCTCAAACTACTTTCAATAGTCCAACAGAAGTTCAAAACACAGGTCTGTAAAAAGTGTACTAGCCCACCTATATAACATGCATTAAACATGAGATGTTTGTAAAACACGTATGCCACCATGGCAGCCCAATAGTCAAATATGGTTAAGGTCCTAAAGACCTTGACTTTTGACCTACTGACCTCAAAATCAATAGAAGGATTAACAGTTACTGACCAACCTCCATGTAAAATTTGAGGATCCTTGGACAAAGTGTTTTTGAGTTATTGAACGGAAACCATTTGGTCTACCAACTAACAAACCGACCAACCAACAGACGGACCGACATGTGCAAAGCAATATACCCCCTCATCAAAGATGGGAGGCATAAATATGTATTATATAGGAGGGCTAGGGCACTTTTCAAAGCATTGAAGTTCTACTGCTGTAATTTACTTCACAGTATTTCATTGTGTTCTAAACACCACACCATAGATAAAAGATCTTGTGATTTCTACATGTCAACTATTTATACTGCAAAATGATTGGCTGCATGAAGTCATACCTCTACAGTGTAGCAATACCACGTGCCTTTAGGCTACAGGTCCAAGACAAAATTTCCTTCACGTTGAAAACAAAAATAGTCATAAGAATTTTACTTGGACCTGTAGCCCATAGGCACTTGGTATTGCTTACTGCATCCACTGATCTAAGAAATCCAGCTTACCAAACTATAATATGGGTCAGCTAGCTGTAATGTATATGTATGTAGTGATATATGAATGACCATGCGAAGCAAAATATCAATACATTGCATTAGTCCGAACTTAAAATATTCTTGGTTTCCCCATCCCGACCCTAGCAGATTTAGAATGGGTAGGTAGGTAGGGTAAATATTTTTTTTTTGAACTGTTTCAGTATTATAGTTATTGGTTAAGACATACAAATAATGAAATTTAGAATTAACTTTAACGTGAAAACCAACAATAATGAAAATTAGAATTAACTCTAAGGTGAAAACCAACAAAATAAGAAAGAAGCCAGTAACCAAAAAAATAAAATTTTCACTTACAATTTTTAATAAAAAAAATATATTTCAATACGGGCAATAAAATATTTTGGGTAGGGCCCTTTTTAGTCGGGTAGGTAGGGGATGGGGAAACAAACAATATTTTATTTTAGGCCTTACTATGGTGAATTTAGCAAAGTAAAAATACTGGTGAAATTACACAACATATACAACACTAACTTTAGAAGCACAAACAACAGCCGTCACAGACAGGTGATGCTCCCCATGGGTGTTTGTCACAGAAAAAAGACTCCACAAATATGAATAAGAGAGTTATGCTTCTTTAGCACTGCACTATAAATTGATGTGATTCATTCACCTATGAAGTTTCAAATTGATGTATCAAATACTTCATGGGCATGACTTAAGTATGAAAAAGTACCAAGGGGAATAACTTCAAAAATATTCAATAAGGAGTTATGGTTCTTGGGCACTGCACATCCTCTCAATGAGATCTCTTCCCCTATGAAGTTTCAAATTGATATCTCTAATACGGACGGACAAAGCGGCAACTATATGCTCCATAAAAATTACAATGCTGAAGAACATTTATATTAGTAGATGACCATATGTCAGATGTTTACATTTGTAATTCGAGATTTCAGTTGACCAATGAAGGGATTTAATTTTGAATTTAAAAACATTGGAAATATTGCAAATGTGTTAGAAAACCTTAAACAAATGGAACTTGGAAGGAGTGTTTTCTACACTGATGTCACGTCAACTGCATTTGAACAAAAAATGAAGAACTTCCAAGCAAACAATGCCTTATAACTAAGCTATCCTTGGTTTCAGCAACAAAAAACCTTAACAGGCTGATAACCATACCTGCAAAATTTCTTGACCTTATTTACAGGTAAAGCATAAAAGGTCAGACTTAGAGTCCTCTTTCAGACATATGGCAGCTTGGATGACTTTATTTTACCTCTCTGATCATTGAGACAGAAGTTGAGCACTTAAAAATAGTTTTTGAGTAAAGAATTAATATTTTTGTGAAAAATAAAAATGGTATATACCTTGATCTCGGCTTCCTCCTGGGCTTGCTTGGCTGAATCAGACATGTTAGAGTTCACATGTAGAGCCTGTAATATATAATCACATACAGTCCATGTTATACGACTTAGGTATAATCCTGACGTCATGGACCAATCAATGCATGGATTGGCTAATTTAAATATTTATTGTACACTCTGAAAGTGCCAAACCATATTTACGGTATGGCTTTATGGCACTGCTGGTTACACCACATGAACTTGCATTTATGATTTTAAAAAAATGAAAAAAAATTTGCAGCCTCTGGATTAAAATTTTTTTTTTAATACAGGCTGTACAGTATGCCCAGTGAAAAAAAACATTTTTTCAATTTTTTTCAATTTTTTTTTTTCAATTTATAAATGCAAATTCCTGTGGTTACACAAAATCAAATTTGGCTATATAGGCCTATAATGTCATATAAATTTCTGTTTATATGACAAAATTGGCCTTTATAGCCAAATTTGATTTTGTGTCTTGCATCTGTGCTTTGGTGAGTACAATTATAGCTCTCTCCATTCTTTGAATAGTCAAGCTAAGAAACACACTTAAACAGATGATGAAATATTCGCATTTTTGAAATAATTTTTTAAAAAATAAAAAGATATAGTGAACCAACCTTGTATTTCTGTTTGCGCTTGCCTTTACCAGTAGCTGGACCTTTTGTTGGTACCTTAGACACTCCACCCGGTGCACGTGGTGAATGGAACTCCTGTAATAAACAGATAACATAATTAAAATATTGTAAATTATTGATATTACATCACTAAAGGCTACAGGTCCAAGACAAAATTTGCTTCATTTAGAAAACAAAAATAGGCGTACAGTGCCTAGGTATTTTATTCCTTCATCCATTTCTATGAAATAAGAGCAACGCTAAGGGGAAAATCATTTGCTTTCCACGAAGTATAAGATCTTTTTCAGCAGTTGGGCTGTTGTTTCCAGCACCATATAAATCAGTTAAGAAACAAACAAGACATGGAAATTCCAAGAAAACCAGGCTTTGTGGCAGCCAAGTCTAATTCTATTTTTAGTAACAGTGACATTGACCCCACGACACCACTTTCAATCCCAAGCAAGGTTTTCATATAAGCTACCTACACAGCCAGTTTCATCATGATATCTCATTCCTAACTTTTAACTGTTTTTCCTATTTTAGTTTTAGTGACCTTGACCCCACTGACTGGTCCCAGTTTCAATCCCAATCTGGATCTTTACAAAAGCTACCTATACAGCAAGTTTCATTAAGATGAAAATAACTGTTTTTTATTTTTAGTAACAGTGACCTCGACCCCACTGACTGGTCCCACTTTCAATCTAAAGCTGCATCTTCACAAAAGCTACCTATACAGCGAGTTTCATTAAGATATCTCATTCCTAACCTAAGTTATTGAGCAGAAAATAACTTTAGTAATGGTGACCTTGACCCCATCGGCCATACTTTCAATCCCAAGCGAGGGTCTTCACACAAGCTACCTACACAGCAAGTTTCACTATGATATCTCATCCCTTACTTAAGTTATTGAGTGGAAACCGTTTTTCTAGTTTTAGTAACGGTGACCTTGACCTTGACCCCACCAGCCCCACTTTCAATCCCAAGTGAGGGTCTTCACACAAGCTACATACACAGCAAGTTTCATTATGATATCTCATCCCTTACTTAAGTTATTGAGTGGAAACCGTTTTTCTATTTTAAGTAACAGTGACCTTGACCCCACCAGCCCCATTTTCAATCCCAAGCACGGTCTTCACACAAGCTACCTACACAGCAAGTTTCATTATGATATCTCTTTCCTAACTTAAGTTATTGAGTGGAAACCGTTTTTCTATTTTAGTAACGGTGACCTTGACCCCACCAGCCCCACTTTCAATCCCAAGTGGGGTCTTCACACAAGCTACCTACACAGCAAGTTTCATTATGATATCTCATTCCTAACTTAAGTTATTGAGTGGAAACCGTTTTTCTATTTCTAGTAATTGTGACCTTGACCCCACCAGCCCCACTTTTAATCCCAAGCGGGGTCTTCACACAAGCTACCTACACAGCAAGTTTCATTATGATATCTCTTTCCTAACTTAAGTTAATGAGGGGAAACCGTTTTTCTATTTTTAGTAACAGTGACCTTGACCCCACCAGCCCCACTTTCAATCCCAAGCGGGGTCTTCACACTAGCTACCTACACAGCAAGTTTCATTATAATATCTCATTCCTAACTTAATTTATTGAGAGAAAACGTTTTTTCTATTTTTAGTAACGGTGACCTTGACCCCACCAGCCCCACTTTCAATCCCAAGCGGGGTCTTCACACAAGCTACATACACAGCAAGTTTCATTATGATATCTCATTCCTAAGTAAAGTTATCCAACGGAAACCAATTGTTGAAAACGAAATCGCCAATCCAATAACCAGGATTTTTTTTTTAAAAAACCTGGTTAAAAACCAAGGAGTAGATGTTGAAAAATGTGCCAACCAGTGATAATAAACCTGAAATTTGTGATCTTACTTTCGAGGTGGTCAAACAATTGGGATGGTCTTTGGATTAGGTTTTACTGTATGCTTTATAACATGATGTCCTTAATCCATGACATACAGAGAACAGCCAGTAGTATCATTAAATAGCTACATGTTGTTTCTAGTTCAATAATCAACACACATGTATAATACAAATTTTCCCTAAATATGACAAAATCAAAATACAAGAGAATGCAAAAAATCTTCACAAAAGTAAATGAGGGCATAGTATTACATAAAATCAATATTGTAAATTGTTTTGCTCCAAAAAATATTATAAGTTGAAACACAATTTTTTCTACAATTCATAATAATAGTCCAAACATATGAGTTTGTATCTATACAATTCCTGAGATATAGTGCAGAGATTTTAACCTGATCCTTGACCTTCAATCACAATAATTTACCAGCTGATATTTTTTTTTATATCCATAACACAGATTATATGTTTTCATAGGCAAGGAGTATCACAAGACGCTTGAGGTGTAATACATAAGAATCGATACTGCATGATTAAAATTTGCTTGTGGAAATGAATATATTCAATGCAAGAACCTTGTAATATATTCATGCATAAAGGTTAGGATCACGTCAATATCTCCACACTTTAACTTAGTAAGGATTTAATATTTATAAGAGATGTTTGTAAAACTAGGATTCCCCTATGGCAGCTAAATAGTCATTAATGTCAAAGGTCAAGGCAACCTTGACATTTGACCTACTGACGTCAAAATTAATAGGGGTCATCTACCATTGCTGATCATCATCCAGGTAAAGTTAAAGGATCCTAGAACCAAACGTTCAAGAGTTATTGCAAGGACACCATTGGGTCTAGTACGACCGCAAGACCCAACGACCAACACCTCAGTGCAAAGCAATATACCCCTCATTAAATATGGGGAAAAATAATTTGACATTTTAAGAAAGTTAAAGACAATACAAACTCTTAACTAACACAACATGTAATGTGAACATTCTCTAAACATCTATCATGCAATCAAACATTCAACAAGAATAAAGTGTACAACACTAACACATATAACACAGGTACCTAATGCACCATTATGTTGCCCAACTATTAAACATAATATATTTCAATTTCAATCAACTTCCACAAAAGCTCATACCTTACAAACCATGCAAAGTTATTCCATTAACCACAATCAAGGTTTAAAAGTTTCATATTGTAAGATGGAAAATACCATTGACTAATAGAGTCAATTCATTGATTGGTAAATACTACACAATGTCCAGCTTGTATTCAATATTTCAACTTTATTCCTAATATATAAGAGAGCCCTAATTTATTGGGAGCTCGGCTAAAAGAGTCAATGTAAGAAACACAAAAAAATCACTAAATCCAGGTTAATATGGCCCATAACTCGGCTTTAAGTCAATACAAAAACAGTAGGTGCAATAGGGTAAGTTGGTTAACTCTAACTCTACTTAATTCATACTGATGACACATTCATGATTATTACTAAAATACAACAGAAAATTGTTGATGTAGGCGCTGTGAAAACCTCTATTTGTTGAAAACCCTGGCTAACTAAACATGAAACTTCAACATGGAACTTGGAATGTGTAAACTAAGCTGTATTCAAACAATAGCATTCAGTGAACAAAGGAATGAAACTGTGAAACATAACATGCTTGGGGAGAGAACGTTGAAAGCTTTCAAACAATAAACTCAACCTCTTCTTCAAAGATTCCGCCAATCTTAAACGCCGGACCTTTAGATACACCTTTCCCAACAACTAGGCTCTTACGACGTGTGTGTGAGCTGGGAGCTACCCCTAATTTACTGGGAGCTCGGCTGGTACTCATGGAGGGACCTGCGGCCCTACTCATGGAGCTTCCGGCGGCTCTACTGGTGGACCCGACTGTCTTGCTCATTGAGGTCCCTACTCTGCTACCCATTCTACTGGGAGCCTGACGGAGTGAAAGTTGTCGTTTAAATACAGTACAAACACAAACATATTCATGAGATTGTCAAAATATTGTCAAACCATATTTTGATATACATGATGTAATAATCACCAATCACTGGAACATTATGCAGTTGAGAAAAGGCCAAAACAAAATTAAATTTCAGTTCTGGTAATAAATAAAATATACATGTTCATTTACTATAATAAAAACCTTAATACACACGATACAAAGATCAAAGTAACAATGTACAAGAAAACTTACATTATTTCAATAAGTTCTAACAGAAACAATGATGAATACACAGGAAATTAAGATGTTACATATCCGGTAATTACTTGTAACACATATCTAAGTGAGTTATTTCTAAAATAGAAGTTATACTCCATCTTTAAACAAATAAACCCAGATTAGAGAAAGTAAGAACAAGACTGCGTTCAATAAACGCTTATGCCCCCTGTGGAAGCCTTGTCCATAAATAAGTCTAAGTCCAAAATTAGGTCAAGGTGAAGGTCAAAATGGGGTTAGGTGATACTGGCGTGTGGAGAGTGTTCATACACAACATCCATGCAAGTATGAAAGCTTTGTAGCAAGCCATATTAATGCTAGAAGAAACGGTCAATTTGGGTTAACCAGGATAGACGGACGGACGGACGAACGGACGGACAGACAGGTGAATCACTATATGCCCCCCATCTATCGATAGGGGGGCATAAAAAAGTTAAAGTTAAGGAACTTTTTGGAAATCCGATGCATCAAAAAGCAATAACACGGTGTCTGTATAAACAATGTGTTAAAATTGTCTCCATAGAGTAAAGTGTCTGAATGTCTTTGAAATGAACTAATCAGTATCTTAAGGAGGTAAAGCACCTCTAATAATTGTAGTCACTAGTTTTAAGGAGGTAAAACACCTCAAATAAGTGTTATCATTATTTAAAGGAGGTAAAGCACCTCAAATAAGTGTAATCACTATTTTAAGGAGGTAAAGCACCTCAAATAAGTGTAATCACTATTTTAAGGAGGTAAAGCACCTCAAATAAGTGTAATCACTATTTTAAGGAGGTAAAGCACCTCAAATAAGTGTAATCACTATTTTAAGGAGGTAAAACACCTCAAATAAGTGTTATCACTATTTAAAGGAGGTAAAGCACCTCTAATAAGTGTTTTCACTATTTTAAGGAGGTAAAGCAACTCTTATAAGAGTATTCATTACTTTAAGGAGGTAAAATAAGATATCTTATGTGCTGTACTGACCTTTTCCTTGCTATATTCAACCATGGCAGCAGCAAACTTCTTAGGATCATCACCAGTAACAGTCATTGTACCACCTGGTTGTTTGGTCAGGAATGCCCGGATACCAATAATCTGTTCATTACGTCTACAATAATTGTTGGTTTATTAGTTTATTCAAGTTTAACGCTGTCGTTTCTTATATAATCTTTCAGTTACAGCAGCTGATTCACTGGTTGTTTGGTCAGGAATGCCCGGATACCAATAATCTGTTCATTACGTCTACAATAATTGTTGGTTTATTAGTTTATTCAAGTTTAACGCTGTCGTTTCTTATATAATCTTTCAGTTACAGCAGCTGATTCACTGGTTGTTTGGTCAGGAATGCCCGGATACCAATAATCTGTTCATTACGTCTACAATAATTGTTGGTTTATTAGTTTATTCAAGTTTAACGCTGTCGTTTCTTATATAATCTTTCAGTTACAGCAGCTGATTCACTGGTTGTTTGGTCAGGAATGCCCGGATACCAATAATCTGTTCATTACGTCTACAATAATTGTTGGTTTATTAGTTTATTCAAGTTTAACGCTGTCGTTTCTTATATAATCTTTCAGTTACAGCAGCTGATTCACTTTATAAATTGGCTTTGAACACATTACATTTTGAAAATCCTTTATTTTTTCATAATTGGACTCATTAACCTTTAAGTTCAATAGGAAAGGACTCATAGCTTTCACAACAAAAATTTAATACTGAAAACGACATTGTTTACCAATCCAGTGTTCATGTACATCTACTTTATCAACAAAAAGATAAGATTAAGTCGGACAGGGAAGGCAGGACTCAACTTAACCAGCCGAGCACAGAAAACATAAAAACATACAAGGCACAATGCCCAACACACAACTGAACGAGTAAATGATCTGCACAAGTCCCAGCTGTCAAAAAGCTGAACGTCAAAGCTGACATATCTAGTTTCAAAGTAAACATTAGTTAACAAACCTTGCGATCCAGTTCTCAGTATCATCACACCAATCCAGTGCTAGTTCAGGTAAACCTTCTGTCAGAGCCTTCTGTGCAACTTGTACAAAGAATTCCAAATATCTAGCCCTCTTCTTGAACTTAGCAACTGAAATAATAGTAAACATTTTATTTACACATAGAAATTAGAGCAAAGCGTTCTTCAGGTATTGAAAAGAAACAATTTTCACTTTTTTTTTTTTAAATTTTACTTGCAAGTTTCAGACTATTCTCCTCAACCGACACTTTCTTTTCCTTTTTGGGGCAGTCGAAATCAAAGCGCTGTGGAGAGAGTAGTTTGAGAAAACACATTTGAAGCTGAACAAGACTTTCATATGTCATTATGGTCATTTGCGTTTGTAACTATTTGGAAAAAACAATATGACAATAGGGTGGTGGCCTGTTGGTTTGAGACAACGCTCAGCCATGATTCTGTCAAATTTGATCTGTTATTTTTTGTCCAGTTTCTATTAGCAGCAAACTAATTCTATGCCAATTTATCAAAATAAAGTTCTTTTTTCAAAATTCAAGTACTTTTCAAGGACATTCTTGGCAGTTTCAAATTTAAAATACTTTTCAAAGATGTATTCAAGTACTTTACAAGGACGTCTCGGCAGTTTCAAATTCAAGTACTTTACAAGGACTTCTTGGCAGTTTCAAATTTAAGTACTTTACAAGGACTTCTTGGCAGTTTCAAATTCAAGTACTTTACAAGGACGAGTTTCAAATTCAAGTTCTTTACAAGGACTTCTTGGCAGTTTCAAGTTCAAGTACTTTTCAAGTACTAGGAATCCCTTTCAAGACCTGAGCAAACCTTCCTTTCTATTCTAAACACAATAAAATATTGCTGAATCCAACTCACCTTCCCTATATGCAATTCTACTCGGTAAATAGGCAATATATGCATGTAGAATGCTGGGATCTTCATTGCCAGATAACTCATGGTCACTTTGTGCTGTAATATACAATGATATTGCTAACACACATTGAACAACTTTTAAATCATAGTACACATAATATGATGACATCACATATTCAACTTTTGAATCACTGTACACATAATATGATGACATCATCATTCAACTTTTAAATCATTGCACACATAATATGATGACATCACACATTCAACTTTTAAATCACTGTGCACATAATATGATGACATGATATATTCAACTTCTGAATCATTGCACACATAATATGATGACATCATCACAAGGTGAGTAAACTGAGTAATAACAAATGGTTAAGTACGCTTAGGTATAATGATATTTTGTTCTCTGCAAATAAGGAAGCATCAATGGGGTTGATGAAAATGAGTTTGAGAAATATTAAAACATGTTTGGCACTCTTGCCTTAATAAATCTTATTAAGAAGATACGAGCTATGGGCGGAAATTCAAAATTCCATGAAATAAGAACAAACATAAAATTTATTTTAAAGTCTGGTAGTGATCTAATACTGTGAGCTAATAAAAGAACATGATGATCTGCCAACTGGAGCGTATGCTAAAATGTCTAATACAAAATGATACACTATCAAGTACAGATAACAACAGAAAATATGTGCAATACAGAATCATAAAAAACAAAGTGCATGTATCAAATAAACACTATTTTATCACTCATTTAAACAAACTAGAATAAACTAAGAGACATATATTAAATAAACAGTCTTGAAATGAAAGATGATAAAAATATATCAATGAAAGCTGTGCGTTTATTTACATTTTCGGAATGAGAGAAAACCAGGAATTCCTGATAAAAAATCAAAGTTCACATATGATTATAATAAATGTATGATAGATTTAAAACAGTAAATATGTGCAAAAATAATATCTGAGTAAATACAAAGACATCTGAATAAATGACATAAGTAGGATTAAACATAGCAGGAACCTTACAAAAAACACAATGACAAACATACAGTTAAACGATTATAGCATAATATTATTGACCCAAACCAGGGTCTGTTGTCTAAAGCAGCCCCTTTATTAAGTTATGAATCCTGTTCATATAAATTAATTTTAATATTTAGTAATTAGCAACTATTATGCTGAGACAGACCTACTTTCCAATGCCCTGTGAGCCCTTTTAAAAGTATACAATTTAAATGAAGGGCTCATGCCCCTCGCCCTTTCAAATATGTGTATAAAGATCCTAATTTTTTTCAAATAAGATTTTTTTTGCTCTATCACTTTCTTAAATATGTTATTCTAGGCCCCTATCTAAAATGGCGCCCCCTTTTTCTCAAATCAATTTGGACGCAGAACTTTCAAGTATTTTAGGTACAAATACATGCAGGACAAACACACAAACACATATCCAAATAACCACATGCATTTCTGCTTATGTTGGACTAGACTACAATATACTTATTATACATGTATACAGATATTCTCTCATATTTTCTGCTGACCCAATGTGTATAACAGGTGAAAAGAATTAAGTCCAAGTTATGTTGTACACCATTAAAATCACAATTTGTAGGCATGTTTTACATGTAAGACAAATTGTCCAAAAACTAATATAGTCTAGACAAACGATCTGCATTCACATTAACATTACCAGGCATATAAATGTGCATCCCAGAGGGGAAAACATTAGTCCAATGGTGTACAATCAAAATCACTATTTTAAGGCACATTCTATGAATTGGTTTAAAACTTTCAGAAATAATATACTCTAGACAAACGATCAGCATACACATAAACATCACCAGAAATATAGGTTCCTTTCTTTACATGCAGAGTAAACTTTCATCTATAGTGTGGAGATATAAATCTGATCCTCAACCTTCTATTAGCATAATTTAACTGCTGATCTTGTCTATTAAGTAAAGCATAATTTAAATACTGAAATCTTGTATATATTAAATTTAACCAGTTGAATATTTAGTTTTACGCAGCTGCTGCAGATGTATCACAAACACAAATCTAAAGGACCGATATTGCATGATTTGCTTGCGGTTATTGATAAAATCAACAGAATAACCCCGTAATTTATTCTTGCATAAAGGTCAGGATCAGGTTTAAATCTCCATACTATACTATGTTTCCTGTAATAATTTTTGAACCAGGAAGAAGAAAAACAACATGTGAGTTTGGATATTTTTTAAGGATACATATTACCCAAATTTCTGACATGAACAAGACTGCGTTCAGTAAACACTTATGCCCCGGTGGAAGCCTTGTCCATAATAACTATAGGGCCATATGCTCTGTAGAAATGTTGCATATTGTTGGATGGCATTGACAATGTAAGGTATTCAAGTAAAATTTGAGTTTCAACAACTTGAAGTTTTGTTTAACATTTTCAATGGAACGAACGGACAGACAAGACAATCACTACATGCCTCCCACATAGCAAGTTAAAATTTCACTAAGCATTAGCTTGACCATTTCAGTTAATATGCAGTCAACGAAATATACATACATTATGTCAAAATCAAGAGCATACAGATAAGTTATGTAAACACATGTACATGCAAGCAGTTGATATTGAAAACTTCAAATATGTATGAAGTTTTTGTCCAGCAACCAAAGCCACAGTTTTTTTTCTTTTGGTTCATTAAAGCATTTTGTCTGTTTGGCGCAAAAAGGTTGTAATTTGTATATACTATATATTGAGATACAACCCTGTTATGTCAAAGGGACAAATTTGGTTCTCAAAAGCTTATACATTACTTCTTTTACATCAAGATCTGACATCAGAAGTTCACAGAATCACAAAATTAACTACATTGTACTTAAGTTTAGCTACCTGAACATTTTTCTGATGTCAGATTTCGAATTTAAGTTACACAATGAATTAAGAATTCATGGTGAAAGAAATTTCAGAATTTCAGAAATCTTTACAATACAATGATATGAACTAAATTGAAAAATTGAACTTTGCGGTTTTTTTTTTGCAAAAAGTGCCAAAATCAGAAAGGTGGATCTAAATATAACTTGCAGTATAAGCTTTCTAGAACGCCATTAATCAGCATATAACTGCATCTGTACAGTTTATTTAGGTCAGTCACTTGTATACAAACAATATAAAATAAAGATCGAAAAACGAGTACTTAGCTGCGACTGCACTTTTAGCAATAGACTTTATATAGTGGATGCCCAAAGGTTACGGCTCAAAGGTAAGATTCTATCAATAGCATTTTTATTGTTTTAAACATTTTAATCGGATAAAATGACAGCGAAAACCAATACCTTATTCACTTAGCCACAATGACATTCTCACGCATAGTCTCTTGTTACTTTATGAAACTAGAGCTGTCGCCATTCGGCAGACTTAATACCCCCGCCGGCAAAGGGCCATAATTCTGCCAAAATTCATTGCAGCGCAAATTCCTTTCTTCATGCACATCTGTATGTTGAGGTTGTTCCCCTGCCAAAACTGTAGGAGGAGTTGCGTCCACAAGAATGCGTCTACGGACGGACGGACGGACGGACGGACGGACGGACGGACGGACGGACGGACGGACGGACGGACGGACAGACAGACAGACAGACAGACAGACAGACAAGCTGAATCCAGTAAACCCCCCTTACAACTCGTTGTGGGGGGTATAATTAATAAAAGAAATTGCAATGTTTACCGGAATGTACACAATGTTATGTAAACAGGACTGTGACTGACCGGAATAAATGAGTTATACATTTAATCATGCACTAAGCAAGTTCCGTGATAAATACACAAATAACAAAAATATAGCCAAACCTCTCTTGTCTGTAAAATGGTTTTGAATTAAATTATCATTTAAATGAACGTGTTTAAATATTGTAAGTTATCAAGCATGTACAACATGTTCAGGGGTTCCATTTTACTCGGGAGAAGGGGTTTTGACCCTTTAAAATTTCCAAAAAGCCACATTATGACCCTCAAGATTTTGGTTTGAAGGGTCATTTTCTCTTAAAATCATGGGTATTTTGCCTATAAATGGTAAATTTTAGTCAAAAGTATCAAAATGATCCTTCAGATGCTAATGGAACCCATGAAGTTAAACAAAAAAATGTGTCTTTTTGTGCTACCCAGGTCAAGAACTTTGGCCTACAGGGTGATAAGCCAGTGCTCAACCAACTGCTGTTACCTTGACACCTAAACATGATTTGCACTTTATATAGAACAGCTATTTAACAAGCCAGAAACTACAAGGCAAACAAGTGAATAGTGAAGTTTTCAGTTTATTGGGCTGGTGTAAGGAAATGGGGCTGGTATAGGGCGATAGGGCTGGAGTATGGCAATGGGGCTGGAGAAGGGTGAAGGGGCTGGTGTAGGACCATTGGGCTGATAAAGGGTCATTGGGCTGTGGTATGCCGGGGATTTAAATAGTGAATTATAGTTTTACCATACTGAAGAAGGAACCTAATATTAAGGTGCCATATTTTCTAAGTAAAACTATGGGTTTTTTTCGGCTTGGAACTAAAAGCCAAAAGGTGTTATGTTGATAATAAGCATTCCATAACTTTGTTGCCGATATTTGAACAGTCTTAAAGCATTTTGAAGCAAGCCGTCACGATAATAAGCCAAGTAAGCTTGAATGGGCAAAGTTGTTACGTAATTCTTCATTTAGGTATAAAAGCAATTTCATCATGATTTTATTTAATGGAAATAGCCAAACACAGAACACCTAGCTATATGAACACATTTCTACACTCCTGAACTTACTAGCATGATATAATGCTAAATATAAAATTGCATTTTAAAATGAACTATGGAACAAAATTTTCTATTAAATGACAACATCTTGCAAGATTACAATAAAGTACAATATTTAGATAGCAAATTTTACAAAACGCACAACAGTATTACAACAGTGTCATCGGAACAACATACTGTAATATCACATATTTTCGTGGGTATTAAATTTTGTGGATTTCGATAAAAATTCATTTTCGTGGGATCGTTAATTAGTGGATTTTACAAACATGGAAGGGTAGACCTATGTTCTGTATTCGGTAGGTCGATTAATCGTGGGAATTTGATTTCGTGGTCGAGTTTAACAACGAAATTAACAAAAGTTTAACTCCCTCGAAAAATAATAGTTTTACAGTAAATGGTATGATAATACGGTAAGTACTAAAAATAACCACGTGTTTTAAAATAGTAAGAATTTTCGAAACAAAATATATCATAGATCTACTGTCACAATAACATCTTACCTTGTTTTGAGATGCTGAGCATATGGGCTTCTAAAGCCTTCAGCTCTTCATTTTGGGGCCCGTCAGCCTCATGGTCCTTCAACATACTCATAACCCCTTTCTTTCCACGACGTGATTTGTTCTTCAAACTCTAAAATGATGACGGTATATCCGTTATGAAAAAAACAAGAACTTGTAACAGTTTCTGTCAAATTTGGTGCTATACTCCAATTAGATCACTCACGATAGCCACATGACGAAATGTCGTAGTACGTTTTAGGCAAAAATAGAAGTTTGACAAAATCCTTTAGCTGCGGTATGTCTTTTCGTTGCAGTGACAAAAAGTGTGATACAAGGGTTTTTACATGGATAAAAAATACGGTAAATGACTATAATCAACCTGCGACTATATTGCTCTATGTTTGATTTATTTTGCCATACTGGACACATTTTTGTTTTGTAAAGTCAGCTATATCTACAAGAATTTCGTCAGGAGCGAGATTCCATCTGCACACATCTTTCTTCTCTCCTGAAAGTTGAAAAATAGCAGAAAAAATATGACGAGGTTTTGAAAAAACACCGACGATTTGTTATGGAATGGACTGGCCTTCATGAACATACCTGTAGATTAATGGAACCAGCAGTTTCCTCATTGTCAGCGCTGGTATCTAACGTGTTCACTTTGTCAGCATCTTTACTGGTGTCCTTGGTTGGTTCCCCACTTTCTATAGCTAACAACTTGCGCCCGGCATCATTCAAACTGTTAGCAAGTGTCTTCTGTCCCCAGTTTCTCAGAATCTGCAACATAATATAGTCTAGATAAACGATCTGTAATATCATTAACATTACCAGAAATACAAATACTTTCCTTTAATTTTTAATAAATGTAAGTGTAGATTGAAACCAAATGGCCAAAATTATGGAAATTTTATAATATTTTGAAATAAATTTTGAAACTAAACATTAATTTTAGACAATTATAAATTATAATTCAATGAAAAGCCATATTGAATTTTTACTGCAAATATGTTTGCACGCCATCTAGGCAACCTTTAACTAATACCAGGTCCAAAACTCTACCAATACTTGGTTCCAGCAAAGGTAAATACCAAGAGTACAACTTCTAATACTGAGCAATATGCCTGTGAACTTTCTTGGTGATATGTGCAATGTAAGAAATGTTAAATGTTACCTTAGCCATATGGAATGTTATACAGGCAGTCATATGATGTAAACTGTCGGCGATAGATGTCGGACGTTTCTGACGTAAACCTGCAGGTATTTCTTGTAACACAGCATGACATCTCTGTAAGATCTGAAATATTCACCATAAGTATAATTACAAGATCTGAAATAAACATCATAAAAACTTTCATCATAAGAATTACAATATTCGAAATATTCAACATGAGTAGGACAATATTTGAAATATTTATCATGAGTAGGACAATATTTGAAATATTTATCATGAGTAGGACAATATTTGAAATATTTATCATGAGTAGGACAATATTTGAAATATTTATCATGAGTAGGACAATATTTGAAATATTCATCATGAGTAGGACAATCTTTGAAATATTTATCATGGAGTAGGACAATATTTGAAATATTCATCATGAGTAGGACAATCTTTGAAATATTTATCATGGAGTAGGACAAGATTTGAAATATTCATCATAAGTAGGACAAGATTTGAAATATTCATCATAAGTGTGACAAGATTTGAAATATTTATCAGAAGTTTGACAAGATCTAATCTAGCGACCCGGGTTCAAATACGGGTGGAGGCACACATATGCCTGCCATATTTCAGCAGAAATCTGACTATGCTCGGCTGACTATGCTCGGCTGACTATGCTCGGCTGACTATGCTCGGCTGACTATGCTCGGCTGACTATGCTCGGCTGACTATGCTCGGCTGACTATGCTCGGCTGACTATGCTCGGCTGACTATGCTCGGCATAAAAAAATATATACCTGGAATACTGGTATAGATGGAATCTTGTAGAAGATCAACGGTGCCACTAAACCATAACACTGTACGACAGCTTGTAGAGCCAAGTTTGATTCATTCAACCAACCAGTTAACTCTATAGCTACCAACATCTTCTCACATTCTCGTAATCTCTTGATCTATAATAATAATAATAATAACATCTTTATTTTCTGTGGATAACATAATTGGCAAACCAATTTCCATTATGATCTACAATTATCTTAAGTGTCTTAGTCAACAATAACCACATTTAAATGTCAAATACATATAGTCCAGAGATTTTGACATGACTCTCGACCTTCTATTAGTATACTTTCACCGATGATTTATTGTCTATATTTATGACCCTGGTTGTATGTTTTCATAAGCGGGGAGTATCACGAAGACGCTTGATGTGTAATACCAACACAAATCTAAAGGACCGATATTGCACGATTTGCTTACGGAAATTTATAGTAAACGCAAGAACCTTGTAATATATTCATGTATAAAGGTCAGGATCATGTCTAATTCTCCGTGCTATACATAATATTGCTGGCTTAGTATGAGAAGGTCATAAGTGCTACTTACAACCTTATAAGACTCAGACATATTTGAAATCTGCATTACAAGGAGCTTCGTATGAGATTATTTTCATGAAAATGGGAACTGGTCATGTTGACCAAACTGAAGTTGAAAAAGCTGTTTTTTCCATAAGTAAAGAGTTTTCGGACAGTTTTATGTTTTTTTTTCAAAATAGCGTTTTTATACTTATGACATTCTAATTCTAAGCCAGCGAGATGTCAAATACATACTGAATATAGTGTTATAATACTGTTAATGTGTTTAAGTTAGCAAAGTGGGCATGTCAGTAAATTTTGTAGATTTACTAAATTTGGTAATTAATGTTATGTGACAGTCTAGCATTTATGAACCAAAAACAGTAGTTTATGTATAATATAGACCAGGGTATTAGTCAGCGCTAGGGACATACGCACATGTGTAACGTTAATTTGAAAAGGAAAATATAGATATGGCGGAAATGGCATTCAAGTCCCAAATTTCCACAATTATAAGGACCGCCAACCATAACCATCAAGGCTTATGTGTGTAATATCGATCGATTCATGAATATAGAAGCATCAAAGTATATATATACCTGTCCTGAATATAGAGGTCCTTTATCTGTCAAGGAATCACAGAATAATTTGCCTTCCCTGACGTTGATGTCGGCACTGATGAATATACTGGTAAGGAAGAGGCGAAGATTCACTGGTGATGATAGACACACGATCTTCTGGTTTAATCTGTTAATATAGAAATGGTATGTATGGTTATATCATTTACTGTTGGGGTGGAGCTTAATATAGTTTTTATCCTACCATTAGGCCTTTACCATGTCTAAATGGACCCATCATGTAAATTTCAGCTTTATTATGCCATGTGAGCTTTATTTGTTTGTCTCCAGTGTGGACAAACCATGTGGTATGTGACGCAATCTTTGGCCAAGAACGCAAGTAAAAATCTGTCAACAAAAATTTAAAAACAACCATAAGTAATTTATTTGTTGACCAATTTCAACGAGACACCCTCGACTCTCAAGCCAAGAATGAGTACTACCCATAATACCTAAGGAAAGTAAAAATCTGTCAACAAAACGTTAAAAAAAGTCGTTGTTTCTTACCTCATTAAGTTAAGCTTGAAGTCTTTCTCATTTGATGTGGTGTAAGTTTTGCCTTCCGGAGGCGGGGTATCAGCAATATAGTGATCCCACAATACATCACAAGCTCGACGAGAGATATCGTAACACCCAATCTGGTACGAGATCTGACTGAGGAACGCCCATGTTGTCAGTACAGGTAGCGGATGATTGGCTAGGAGAGGCTTGGTACTTTCCCCGACACTGTCACCGATAAGCTTACCATCTACTGTGTACGCAGCTACGGCAAATACATAACGTTCATTGGCCTTCAAACCAGACACTTTCAACTCAGTATGATGGTATGGTACCTATTGAAGAATATTGGAAAACATTATTATATACTAGTAACTACACTTGATACCAACTCTTCAAACCAGATACTTTCAACTCAGTATGATGGTATGGTACCTATTGAAGAATATTTGCACAAATTTATGCAGAAAGGTACTGCTTTATCAAAGCTCTTACGAAAATCTTAAAGTTACGCTCAAATTTAAATTCTATATAGTTCTTTAACAACTGCAAAGTGGTGATGAATATGGTTTGTAGGGGTTCAGTAACTGAATCAACATTAGCATTGCAGTTCCATATTTACCACATGTCATAATTGTAAACAAATTATGAAGAATTTAAATTTGATTGTAAGTTTATTATTTCTGTAAGTGCTTTGATAAATCAGTACCAAGGTGACAAAAATTATAACTTTGCAAAATTCATTGGTTTAAACACAATGACAAAGAAATCCTATTTAATTAGAATTTTGACTCAGATTCCATCTGAAAATAGTAATAAAATTAGACCCAGTCTTTACACAGTAAATATATGTTCAAATTCAACAGCTTTAAACTACAAGTAAGTGTTGGAATAGTACATTTCATGTCGTGTTGGAATAGTACATTTCATGTCGAATTAATGAGGCACAGTACTATGATTAATGGAACTTTGATAGAATACATTCATTATAAGATAAATGATCCTACTTGTTCTCCAGTGCCAATGAAGAAGTAATCATTGAGTCTAGCTTTCACATTGCTTCCAGTGGCGTTCCTTGCAAATATACGATACCATGCAACCTGTAATAAACATGTTGAAGAGTTAAACAAGCTACACAAAAAGCAAATACAGTGGAACTTGTATTAAGTGTCCACATAAGGGAAGGTCTGAAAACGGTCCCTAAACAGAATGGTCATTTAACACAATTAAATGTAACTAATGAACCTCCGAATTTTACTATTCATCTTCAATTGATAAGTATTTGAGTGTAAATGAATTTGATGGTAATTCCATACTTGTTAGTTTTCTAAAACATTTCAATTTATCATTTCAATAAAGTTAAACCAAAAAACAATTTACCTTTTCTTCTGTGCTAGGTTTCCATGGAGAAGGTTTGAACACCATAGAACTATCAGTCCGAGACAAGAGTACCGGCATTGGTGGTACTCGACCCTCGGCCACGGGTTTATCAGATATACCAGTGTTATCTAAGTATGTTCTCTTCTCTTCAACCTGCGCTTTTTGTATACATATCACTGCATTCTGTAAAATACAATGTATAGAGAATTTCAAATAAGTTTCGAATGTTGAATGATTCCCTTTTGCGAAACATGTGATAGCAAATGCACTAGATAATGATATGCATGTAGAGTAACAGGCCATAATAGAGCCATGGTTCATACATAACTTTCCTTAAAAATTCAAGGACTTTTCAAGTACATTTCCCCCATTTTCAAGGACTAAAAATTAGGTTTGTCAGGGCAAAAATTTGCAATAAGGGTCTTAAAAACAATAAAATAAGTATAGAAGCTTGAGTAATAAGATGCTCAATGTCACCATGGTAATATGCAGTCGTACCTGTTCAGAAAAAAGATGAGTCCATAAGGTATTGTGTTGATTTTAGGGGACCTTCCATCATTCTTATGTTATCTTATATCTGTTCATATATTTTTGCCTGTTTCCTATTAACAACAAACTCATTCTAGGCCAATTTAAGCTTAGGTCCTACTGAGGAATTCCACATTGGCGATGTTCTACCGATATTTCGATACCACCCGATTCCTTCAGATATCACAAACTGTCTCATTACTTCCTTGAAGCTTGCCCTAGACCACAAGGAACCTGTTCCCTATCTCCTGATAGCTCAATTATTTAAATCGGGAGTACAGCGCCGAGGCAAAAAACGGTCAGTGTGAGCTAGGCTTTACCAAAGATTTATCTTTTTTTGCATACCTCCAACAATTTCTTCTGTTCCTTAGTGACCTTGCCATCATTTGGTATAAGGTAAGCTTTCTGCATGTACAGTAAGGCTTTAGATAGGTTGTTCTTGTTGGCTCTAGATAGAAGTTCCTCAAATGTTTCAACATACGTATCCAGCAGCGATCTGTCACTACCCTGTAATACAAATAATTTTAGTAAGACTTTAGTAATAATAAGACCAAGACATCAAACCGTGATGCACCTATCAAAATTATGCCCAAGGGGGAGCAGGGGGAAGACCTAGGAGCTTAGACAATTTTTCTTTTTGGGTCAATTTTCCAAACCTAGAGCCAAACGTTTTGTCTACTATAATTCGCAATTTCTATCAATGAAATTTACGTCTTGTTTATTTCATGACGTCATGAATTGTGACGTCGCCGTAGAGCGCGACGTTTTGCGTAATTTTCTTTTAGTAGCGTTTCTGTTTATTTATTCGATTATATTTATATTCTAGCAACATGTTATTGCATGTATCAATCCATATGCGTAAACGTGAAATACGTAATTGGAATTTGGGGTTAGATAAGCATCAGTTTGGCGACAAATAAAGATAATAGCAAAGCTTAAAAATCCAGGGGCGTACGTTACGATTCTTTGAACAGAGGAAGTTGTCTATAGCAACATGATAAATAACCCACCAACTTCGCAAACAAAATAGTCCATTGGAATTTGTACAATTACATGTGTTGGAATGCAAATAGATCGCAGTTTTGCTTGATATACCGGTGAATATATTACGGTTTGTCGTTCATATGCATAGTTATTAATCACTCAGGCCTACGGCCTTCGTGATTAATTCCTACGCATATGAACTCTAAACCGTTATCTATTCACCGGTATATCACGCAAAACAGCGATCTATTTCCTAAATTGGTAATCTTGATCTACCATCTACACAAAGAGCAATCACACAACATGTTCATAGGTAGGCCTGTCATAACATTCTCGCTCATCAGAGTATTCTTCGTCCGATAGTCTGGAGAACTATTTCGCCATTGTGCTTTTTTGTTAAACTTTGTTCATTTTGTATGTGCCATTCTGCAATTTTGTAGTCCAGCACAAGGCTGTTCGTATCTTCGCATTACACTATATATATGTTGTAGATTGTCCTTGTGGAGTGTAATGTCCGGTTGTTATTTTCTCGTCACCTGGCTCTCGTTCCGTTTTAGTTTGACTGACTGAGGCGGCAGACTTGTTTTTGTAGTTGCCAGATTTTTATGTTGTACATTGTCTGTGCCGCTTATATGTTTTCTGTGCTCGGCTGGTTAAGCTGAGTGCTGCCTTCCCTGTCTGACTTAATATTATTTTTTGACTAGCCGCTGATGTATGAGGATGTATCTTAAAGGCAGATAATTGAAATAAACTTACAAACTGCATCCTAGAACAAGTCCTACGTTTGAAAGGTTTGGGTAGATTGCTCGCCGGGTCAGCACCAAGTTGTTCAAGCTTCAAGCATACTCTATGGTACATCAGCAACAATTCTAGATGTAGATCCTTCACTGTATTCCACACAGCTGTAGCTGATCCCCTCAAATTTTCCGGTAGAAGCTCATCCCTATTGACTGGTCCCTCATCATGGATCTCTCCCTCTTTCCTGTCATCAGGGGCAAATAACTCTTTGTTTAACTCCTATAAAACAATAATTATATAATTATATAAGATTATTCACTTTACCCCTATTATCACTTATTTTATTTAGTGCGAAAAAAGAAATACCATAACCATTCTATTTCACAATGACAAATGAATGAATACTGGTAAAAGAATTATAGTAAGTAAGTATGTAAGTAAGTAACGCATTTATTTAACGAAGCTGACACATTCAGTTTCCCGATCTTCCATGTGGGCCTCAACACATGATATTGTACATTACAAATATGTGATCTCTATGTTTGCCAAACCAGATTACAATTAACAGGAAAAATTTGGGAAGGTCAGAGCTAATGAAGCAAGACTATTTAAGGGCTGTATTATTTATCTTTATCAATGAGTAGTAGAAAATAACCCAAATCTAATCTTACAGAGCACATGTATGCAAAATGCATAAATGTAGCTACCTTTTGTCTATATTAAATAAATTGAACAATGGGGTTAGTTCTAAAATCAGAGCAATGCTGAACAGAAATTGTGGTTCTTTTGGTCACCTCTCTGTTACAATGTATGTATGTTTCATCATGTATAGGCCAGAATGCAATACACTTTTTAACTTTCAATTTTGAATGGACAAGCTTTAAATTTGTTTTTTGTTTTTGTTTGTGTACGCAAATAATATTTTGTTTAATTTGAACCTGAATAAAGTGACCAGACCACAAACACGTTCTGTTCAGCACGGCAGTTATTCTTTTATAATATACATTTTAGTCAGTGGAACTGAAAAAATACTTGAACAGAACAGTACTAGTATTAGATACAAATTATGCAAAATGTGTTAATGCAATTGTAATACTGACTGCTTATCTTGAACAGAACAGGATAAAATAATTTAGAAAAGTTTTTCCCACAAAGAGCCATCATGCACTCCAGCAAAAATAGTTCAAACTAAAATTCCAGACAATATGTATAACCATGTTTGGTACCAAGCATTCATGTGAAGTTTCATTGAGATCCGACCAATGGTAGAGGTGAACAAGTGCGGAACAAACTCAAACTGTTAATCCATCCAACCATCCAAATATGTCAATATATTTGGGAGACAGCACATAGCCAAACTTGATCTAGAACTGTGTCAAAACATTGTTATTTTCAAGTATTCTGCCCTGTTCAAGAAAATATACAATGACAAATGTTACTAACAAATCAAGGTATGACACTAACTTTAAAGATTTTTTTCCCAGAAAAGGGTCTTATATAATGAAACAAGTCATTAAGAATTGCAAGCAATACAGAAGTCCCCTACCGGTTTTAAGCCATTTTCATTGTTTCTCCCTTATTGCCCCCTATCCTCCGAAAACCAAGTTTCATAAATCTAGCTTGAAAACTGTTTGAGTTATGTCAGGATCCAGATTTTTTGACTGACCGACGGACTGAAGGACGACAAACCTATAGTCCCCTCCGGTCAAAAACCTGTAGGGGACTAAAAAGCCCTGTATAATAAGTAACAAACCCCTTAGGCTGACTGACAGACATTAATAGTGTCATACCCTGAAAATGTGTTAATTTCTGACAGTATAATATTGTACATAAACTGTTAACTTCTCAAAACTAGTATACAATTACACTCAACCACTTTTCTTATTGGTCACTTTTTAAACTCCCGAAACACCTTTAACTGTGATCATATTATTTGATGGCAAAAATGCAAAATTGATCGCATGACTGACCATTTATACTTTGGCACGTGATTTTGATTTTTAATGATTTAAGTCTTTGGACAAATGCATTAAATATAATAAAACATTATAATCACAGTTAAACTTGTTTTGGGTTTGAAAAGTGACCAATTAGAAAAGTGGTTGAGTGTATAATAAAACAAATAATTATAATTCATATAACGTAATAATTTTATATGCACACTACAAGAAAATATATACATGTAGGAACTGTTTTATCAAAGCACTTACAGAAATCCTAAACTTACGTCCAAAAAATTATATATCAACAAGAAATTCTGGTAAAGGGATATGCAATATTCACAATGATTCAGTTAATGAACTCCTACAAAACCTTATCTATCCCTTAATTGTAGTTCTAAACACATTAATTAGTTAGCAGGAATTTGAATTTGAGGGAAAGTTAAAAAGTTTCAGTAAGTCCTTTGATAAAACACTTCCGTGATGTATATTGTACATGTTTACAAACACAGAGGGTTTTCATTTCAATCAAAATTCAATCAAAATTCAATCAAAATCCAACCAGTGATTTTTTTTGCCTCTTTGGGAAAGGGTTCAGGTCCGTTCAGATTGGGAATTTTCGCGTCGTAACAACTTGAAATTGGGAAATTCCATGAAGCAGAAAGGCCAAATTGAAAAAGATATTACATGTGAATGTTTACTGGTTTCTTTGAACTTTGTGCTTGACCTCTTGTCAAAAATATTCATAACTTTATCAATTTAAGTCCGATTTTGAAAATGTTTTTTTTAATTGTTCATTGGGAATTTCTCCATTTAAATTTGGGAAAATTATAGCCTATTCGCAATTGGGAAAGGGTCCGTTTACTGGACCCTAATACAGAAGGAAAAAAATCACTGCCAACACATACATGTATTTAGATAATCAAGGACATTGATTGTTAATGAGACTGTAGGAACATGTATCTATATTCAAACAAAACATCCACACATATAGTCATCCAACTCCACAGTATATTTATACCTGTTCACTCAAGCCCATTAAATGCTAAAACAAGAAGGCATTCGAATAAAACAATTAACATTTCTGTAATAATAATGTATATAGAACATTGCACACACATGCATCAGGCTGAATAAAACTGTTTGTTTCTGGACACATGACAAAAAATATTACTAAGGCCAGAGTTCTTTTATTTTTCGTTACTCAGACCCTCCTGCCCATTTTTTGGCATTTTCAAAAATTTTTTTTTGAAAAACTGGAGAAAAAAAAATGCATATAATGTTTTCATGATAAATGGACCAGCCTTGTATTATTATTTCATTATTTTGTTAATAACAAGTTTTATTATATTAGTGTATATCACTGCAGTGTACTAGTCTTAAGATAAATTGGCTGTTTTCTCGAAAACTAACACTGTTGTTGAGTGTTGATTGCTTTAAATTGGACCGTCATTGACTATTCTACTACCAACAGCTTGTGGAAGCTATATTTTGGGAGTTTTTATTTTTATTTTTTCCCTCCTCCTGTAGATTTTTTTCTGAAAAATGTCCGAGTAACTAAAAATTAAAAAACTCTGGCCTAATGGTCAATTCAAAGCAGATTACCTGTGACAGGTTAGAAAAATCGGATATACACTACCATATGAACAATTAATGCACACATATCGCTGGCTTAGAAAGACAAGCTCGTAAGTACATCACAGGGCGCTTCTTTATGAGCATATATCATGAGAATCAGAACAGGTCATGTCGACCAAACTAAGGTTGAAATAACTTGTTTTCCCATATAAATATAAGGAGTAGTTTTCAGAAAGTTTTTTCTAAATGTATTCTCAATACTGTAAAATCTTTATTTTTCGAGGGAGTTTAATTTTCGTTGATTTTGTTGTTGAATTCAATCACGAAATCCAATCCCCACGATTGATCGACCCCTGAATTTCAGATACGAGTTAACCCTTTCATGTTCTTTAATCCACGAATTTACGACCCCGCGAAAATAAAATGTATTTATCAAAACCACGAAATTTAATACCAACGGAAATATGGGACTTTACAGTATAGCGTTTTTTTACTTAAAACCTTCTCATTCTGAGCCAGCAATATAATTATTGTACATGTATAGTTGTTACTTGATGTTTCTGTTTGGTGGGTGGGGTAATCTATTTTGTAAAGCTTTATATAAATACACAAAGGCTTAAGCAAAACAAACGTTGTAGTGTGGTCTTCAAATCAAGCCTAGCAAAATGCTCCCGCAAGATAAACTCAAAATTTGAAAGCCAATAAACAAAAGCTTTTTAAAAGCAAATATGATGAAATTAAACATGTTCTTTTATATGGCAAAGCATTTCGGTGCAATTAATGTTATGAAAACTGAATATAATTTCATAAAAGAAATAAATAAATATAATTCTGACATTTAAGACCATAATCTTCGAAGACATATTTCACAAAGGTGATTAATTGATCACATGATAAATGGTTGTGGTTTTTTTTCTCTCCATGAAAAAATATTTATAAAATTCATTACTACCCATAGAGTGTTTTCGGATATATTTTTGTCCTAAAAAGGCTTGAAAGCTGGAACCTGTCTGGCACAGAAATTAGAGTTCATGGAAAATAATGATTTCACATGGAAAATATAAATTCTGTCAAAACTGCAACAAATCTGGGGCACAAAGTGCCACAAACACATGCATGATTTTCAGAATAGTGGATTGTTTAATATACATGGAAAATGTATGTTCATGTATACACATGGATTTTCTGTACAAATAAATATTCTTTCAATACTGCAACAAATCTGGGTCACAAACACATGCATGATTTTCCGTATGGAGGGTAAATGTATAATATACATGGAAAATGTATGTACGAGGGTTGTCCGGAAAGTTTTGAGACTGTGTCTATACCTCAAAAAGTATCAGAAATAAACCATTAAATAGTATACCGCTGAATTTATCAACTATTCATGAGTCTTCTGTGTAAAATTAAATTATTTTAGTGGATACTTTGCAAGTGAATCATTGCCATGACAACCCATATAGCGCTTTACGGAGCATGTCAAAATTGACGTGTTTCCAAATTTATAAATAACTCGCCATTTAAATTATTGGCATCATACTTTCCGGACATCCCTCGTATTTATATATATATATAGTTATCTGGATTTCTGTACAAATCGGTAGTATTTTAACTTACAAGCAATATATTCTGAAATTCAAAAACATACAGCATAACTATATATTTGATAAGGCCAGCATGCGATTGTTAGTTTCTGGTACAGGATTTGTGTTTAAAACTGCAGGTGTAAAAATTGCAAAAATAATATCAAACTAAAAAATTGTGATATAAATAAAATTAGACATATTAAAATGTGATATCGATGAAACGAGGCTAGCTAACACGGGCAGGCAAACAAGCAACAAGGTCATTGTCTACTACTGACTTTCACCATACTGTATCCCAGCTTAATTTTGCGTATACAAATTTTCGCGTTTTTCAGATTGCCGGCATATTCACGGCTACAAATATTCACATTCTAAGTGTACCTAAAGCGAAACATGTTTGTGTTTCTCCGCGATATTTAAATTTGCTAATTAATACCGAATTCAGCAAACTTGGACTATATCCTAACCAGTTCTACTTAATCAGTAACTTCTTCACATGTTCAGGA